>VZSV01000148.1:1401046-1422412 GCA_013398735.1 Nothocercus julius | reverse complement strand
CGTCGAAGAGCCGCCGCTCCATGTCGCTGTAGTGCGACCAGTACTTGCTCCTGAGGAAGGCCGCCTGGGCGAAGCAGGGCCGCAGCGATCTGACCAGGAAGGCCAGCAGGGTCACCAGCAGCACGAAGCACCAGCCCAGCGCCTGCGGGGCGAGGGGACACGTCACGGCTGGCAGGGGCTGCGGAGGCGCCCGCGGGGCCCGCGCCGCCCCGTGGGACGTGGGGCGCCCCGTGGGGCTGCCTTCGCGTGGCCCTTCCCGGCAGCGCGGCACTCGCGTCCCCTCCATGGAAGGCTGTTTCCTCATGGGGAAGCTCCATGGGGACCCTTGGGGAAGCCGTGGTTTCTCCCCTTAAATAATTCCTAACGTGAGGAGGAGGAGGCAGGTTGAATTGCTGAATCTCCCATCTCCAAGTTAAGATATTAAATATCTAGACTATGTATTTAAGTAGTAACGTGTGTGAGTGACTGTGCCGGGTCAGACCATCCCATCACCAACGGTGGCCAAGAGCACAGGCGTGGGAGTGACTAAGCCCAAGCCAAGCAGCTGCTGGGATTCATAAGCAAGTGCTGTTTGTCTCCGTGCAAGGGACAGGCGGTGGAGATGGTCGGGATGACAGCAGCTCCTCCCGTGTGCATTTTTAGTAAGTGGCAGGAGCAACCACCAGTGAGCCATGGGTTACCAGACGGGATGACAAAGCGCCGGCTGCGGCAGCACCCCCCTAGCCCCCGCTCTCCTCTCACCTGCGAGATGCAGCGCAGGTACCTGACGGCCACGTCGCCGGCGATGAGC
Organism: Nothocercus julius; assembly: GCA_013398735.1. Lineage (NCBI taxonomy): Eukaryota > Metazoa > Chordata > Aves > Tinamiformes > Tinamidae > Nothocercus > Nothocercus julius. The sequence continues at coordinate 1,421,622 of VZSV01000148.1, read as the reverse complement.
TCCTGCCCCTCGTAGAGCTCGCGGCAGGGGATCCGGGCCAGGATGCGCCGCAGCTCCCTGTCGGAGAGGCCGGGGCGGCTGCCGTTGCCCAGCGCCTCCACGGGCAGCGCGGTGCAGAAGGCGCACAGGACGCACTTGCCGTCCAGCAGCGTCACCGAGACCCAGACCGCCGGGGCCACCAGCGCCCGCTGCGCCATGGAGCAGAACATGTAGCGCAGCATGGCCGGGTCCTTCCCCCTGCGGCCCCGCGGGCGCGACCACTCCTCCGCCAGCACGGACACGTTGTTGTTCATGACGAAGCCCAGCAGGAAGAGGATGAGGGGGGGCACCAGCAGGACGCCCAGCCCGTAGGCCAGGTTGTAGCGCGGCAGGCAGGGGCAGCTGAAGTCGAAGGCTGAGTACATCTGGGCGCTGGCCAGGGCCATGATCCCGCAGATGCCGTTCATGAACGACTCCTGGTTGGACTGCAGGAACTGGAAGATCATCCGGAATTTGTCCATCTTCACCTTGGCCCGCTATGTCCACCCCTGGCCCTTGCTGGGAGCGGTGCCAGGACCTCCTTTTACTTCCCTCTCTCTGCAAAGACGAGCCAGTCCCACTGCAGCGGACGGCGTTGCTCGCGTGCTCTCACACCCCAGTGCTTGAAGCAGGGGACTCGGCCGGTTCTTTCTCCGCTCATTTCACTGCTTGCAAAAATTTGGGATTTGCTTCTCCCCATCACTCTGCAGCACCCACAGGGGCCCACTCATTCCCACTCCGCCAAACCCACTGTTGCTCTTAGTCACATCCCCGCCTCTGCAGCTTCCCGGCTGTTGGCCCCGCTGGAGGTGCCGCCGTGCCGGTGCTCCCGGACGGTGCTCCCGGCGGAGCGCCAGGTACTGCCCGCAGCAAATGCAGCCGACAGGCAGCGGTGCTGGAGGCTCCTCCCCGGGCGGCAGGACCACCCCCATCATTGCTGCCTGGGGACAGCGGGGCCAGAGTCTGCCCTGTCCCCAGGACTGGCTGCTCCGAGCGCCACCGGGGCCTCCCAGCCCATGATCTGCTGCTGCTTTTTTTTTTTTTTTCTCTTCCCCTGGCCTTTTTTTTTTCTTTTATTCGGCACAGGGAAGGGAAGTAGGAAGGAGAAAAGCTGTCCCCAGTGCTCGAGGATATTTGTATTTATGCAGCCAGGGTCTCTCACGGTCTCCCCACAGTCCAGCCAAGATGCACGTCTCGGCCAGACTTCCATCACGGCGCCCTTGTAGCGCCTTTTCGCAGGGCTTGCTAAAACGCCTTTTCACCCCAGCTTGCACAGCCTTGCAGCACCCCCAGGCACACACGGTGCTTTCGCTCGTTCTGGGCTGGAGAAAAGCAGGTGGAGAAAGGAAAGGGGAACGGAGGATGTGGAGCGCTCTGGGGTCGAGCCCCAGCGTGCCTCAGCCCACAGGCTCATCCTCCTGAAAGCGTTTGCCCCCTGGGCACCTCTGCTGTCTCAGAGGATGCTCCCTGCCCTGCAGAGCTGTGAAATTCAGAATTTTTTCTCCTAAAAACTTCTCAGTTCCAGTGGGGAAGGGTAGAGCAAGGACCACTGAGCCAGCAATGTGCATTCGTCAAACAGGAGTGTCTGGGACTTGGCCAATATGCTTGGCCTGCGCTTAGGGTGCCCGAGGGTGCATTTCCAATGCAAGCAGAGCGTGGTGTGGGGACCCCGAGCTAGCTGGGCTCCAGGTTGGCAGGTCCCTATGGCACAGATTCACTGGCAGTCCAGCTGTGCCCTGTTAGCAGGGCTTGTTATTCAGTAGCAATGCCAGGAACACCGGTGCAGCGGACCTGAACACCCGCCCTGCTCCCCCCTGCCCTCCATGGAGCAGGAGCCGCCGGGCAGAGCCAGCTCCAGCCGCCAGGGAACACGTCCCGTGTCCCCTTGGTGTCAGTGCTGGGGCGCAAAGCTTCCCATCACTTCCATCCCTCTCCCCTTTTGCTCAGGCATGGCTCAATTTGTCTCATCATTGCCAGCTTTTCGGACCCGGGGGCTTTCGGGTGCAGAGCAAATGCAGAGATCCTGCATGCGCTTATTAGCGCAGAGCCAACTAGACAGATCCCTCCCAAGCTGCCCAGAAATGAGATAAAAACATTAATGATATGTGATAGCTGTGCTTGGGCCAAAATTAGCTCCCATTGCGCAAACCCGCTGGATTTGCTGTTGTGGTTGTTCTCCTGCATCTCTATTCCCAGGTCATGAAGCAGCTTTGAAGCACTAGGTTGCTGCCTCCAGGTGGGGGAACATTTGGGCTAGAAGTGGTGGTAAAAGGGCTCTGTGTCTGTGCAGACTTTTGATGTGAATCCCAGCAAGACGTTCAGTCGCTCCGGCCCAGGCAGCCCTGCGTTGCTGCCGTGGCATTGAGATCCGCCTGGGTGCCGGGGAAGCATGAGGCACCTTCCTCGTGCAAACCCTGAGCACGAGGGCAGCAGGAAGAAGATACAGGTTTTCCCCAGGGTTTTGTGGCAAGCCAGCAGCAGAGGCAGGAAGGAAGCCAGGCCCTTTGACCACCAGTCAAACCCCTGCTGACCCTGGGGCTCTGTGGGTACTGCAATTTCCTCGCCGAGGTGCCGCTTCTGGGGACTTTTTGGCCACCGCTGGTTCTAAAGCACATTGGTATTACCTGAGCAGACTTAGTGCTGCCTGCTGTGGAGAGGTTAATTGCACAGTCCCATCAAACAGGAGGAGATTTGGCTGCATGAATGTAGATGAGTCTTACTGTATTGCCAGCCGAGAGCTCAAACTGGCTTCCCTGTTCACCTGACAAGGGACTTTTTGAAGGGCAGTTCACATCAAAGCTTGAATGAATCAACCCCTCAAAAACAGCAAGTATTTTTGATCTCCACGAAAACTTTGCCTTTCATTAAATACAGTTTGGAGCCTGTGTGGTGTGCAGGGCTGGCAGCTCTCGCTGAGGTCAGCAGTAAGTGGGATTGATCAGTGCGCAGCAAAGCCAGTGTCCCGGTCTTTCTCCCCCTGCCGCTTTGTTAGCGAGGGCCTTGTCGTGGTGATCCTGCCCACTGAAAGCCAAGCGCAGGCGGGTTGCGAGGGAAGGCAGAGGCAGCGCTTGTCAGAGCAGGGTCAGCTGGAGCAAGTTGCCCAGGATGCTCCTTGATGTGAGAGTCCTGGCTCCGGGCACAGCCTCCCCGGCACCACATGGAGGAGGAAAACAACTTCCCTGGAGCTGCCGGCCACAGTGTCGCTCTGCAGGCGCATGGATGGAAGGCCTGGTGTCCAAGGGGATCAGGACACGGACTCCAGGAGGCTGCTGGGCCAGGCAATCTCCTGAGGTTCCTTCCAACCTGTTCCCTGATAATCCTAAAGCTCTGTGATGTGTCCCATCAGCAAGTCTTTGTGAACCTGTGGAAAGGTCTATGGCAGCGCCCTTAAAACCTCTGCTTTTCTCCTTTCTGAGACAAAGGACCAAGCTCCTCTCTTGCTTTTTGCATATTGTATTTTGTGGCCACCCTGGAATGACTTAAAACCTGAGAGCATGAAAAGCAGTATGCAAAGAGAGCTGTGGACCTCTGCTCTGAGCCGGGTTAGGAAAATAACGGATTTGACTAGCGCAGAGTGGTGAGGCTGAGCAGAGTGTCAGCCTGAGATTTGCAGTGCGGGGTCTGCTAAAAGCGAACCAGGGCAGCCCCCTGCTCCCTGCGGCGCGTTCGTCCCGCGCACGCTGCGGCGAGGAGCGCGAGCGCTCGCTGGGCAGCACGCGCTGCTCCTAGCGTAGCGCAGGTTCCTGCTCCTTTTCTTAAGGAGCACACAGAATGTGTTGGAACATAATTACTGGGGAATTCTTTTATCATTGCTTAAATTTGATCGAAACCAGCCAGTAAGTTGAACATGATTAGGAGCAAGGACGGGCAGTTCATGCAAAGTCATCTTCCTCATTTTTTTTTGCAGAAAAAGAGGCTAGGAAACCTTGGATCCTGTTTCAAGGTGAAATTCAAAGTGCAATGTCTATTTCAAAAGCAAGCAAAGAAAATGTCCCCTTGGGCTCAAGTGAGTGTGAACACTGCTGTATTTACCCCAACGGGCTTGGGCCAGATCTGGTGCCAGGAGCACGAGCCATCAAGGGTGGCCCTCTGAACACAACTTGGTGCAACTCTAAAGCGGTCCAGGATAAAATGGGCCTGCAGCAAACTGATGGGAGAGAGTAAATGCAGGAAAGTGCATTTTGGGGGCCTAGAAGAGGCAGTGACAAAAGGGAGTGATGATGATTTTGTGATAAGAGCTCTGTGCTGTCTCTGAGCACATCCTGGGGAGCTCTGTGATTCAGCCAGGGCGCTGCAGTCGGGGGGGGGGTTGCTATAAAAACAAGAAAAGCTCATGATGGGGTGAAGTGAGGAGGAATGGAGCAGGGCCAGGCAGGAGCAACCGTGTTGTGCGCAGTGGGATGGAGAGTGGCTGTTGTGTTTGGCACCTCCGTGGGGACCTTGGCCTCGGCCCCCGTGCAAGCCCCCATCTGGGTGCTCAGCGAGTGCTGCGGGACCAGCCTGCGGAGCGGGGTGGCTGCAGCAAGGAGCGCGCTGCCCCGAGCGTGCCGTGCTTAAAGCCCTGGCTGTGGGTCGGAGAAGCAGCCAGCATTTTCATTCATTTACTTATTTCCGACATCGATTCCTATCTCTCCTCTCTGCAAAAGCTTGGACCTGTGCAACAAGCGTCCTCCCCACCAAGCCCTGCTCCTGCAGGGATTTCCTCCTGGAGGCCTGGCTGCCCTCATCCTGCTCTGCAGAGCTGGGGAACTTTCTTCTCATGCCCCTCGCTCCTAGGGTCCAGACGAGCGTCCATGGGAGCCTCAGCCTGGAAGGATACAGCAGTCGGCACTGGATTACTTGGGGTAATAAAGTTTAATAGTTTAATATAGGCAAGCAGCAATGCCCAGCAGAAAAATCAGTCAGACTGCCAAGGGGGCTGAAACGAAATATCTGCACCAGGGGCTGGAAAAATGCAAGTAAGAAAATAATTAATGTTACAAGCTCAGAAATAGGGTTTTATTTAAACAATATTGGAACTAAGAATGGAAACGCGCAACTAAATGGTGACAGTACTATCCTCCAGATAGAGAGTTTTGAGCTGAAATCTTGCAAGGTGTTGTTTAAAATCTGGCTTCAGACTTTTCCTGCAGCGTCCATGTCTGCTGTCCTTTCCATGGCCAAATGCCCGCGCTTAGAGCAGCCAGCTGAACCCGAGCACAGCCCCGTGGCTGTGGGCGTGCTAAGAAAAGCCTTTGTCACCCTGTCATTCTGCAAACCCAACCCAGCCCAGGGACACCTGGTGCTGATCTGAGATTACCTGCAATTAATTTTATGCACCTCTATACATTCCAGTGTGTTGCCATATTTTGTTCTGTAAATGCATAGACACATTGATGGGTTCTTAGAGGGGAGCTGAATAGTTTGGCAGCTGGGCTGAGGGCAGCCAGAGCTCTCAGCAGATGGGAAGATGTAGGAGGCGGGTTTGCCTTCTTGAATAAACACGTTGGCATGGTACTAAAAGAGTTGCCAATTAAATCCTGCCGGTGCAATGCTAACTGCCCTAATCAGATTGCACTGAAGTGGGGCTGGAGCTGCTCACACCTCCTCTGAGCTGCTGTATCAGGGTGTTTGCACATAGCCAGGTGTTGCTGACTTGGTTAAATTCCTCCTGGAGCCAGGAGGGTTTTTATGAGAGCTTTAAGAGCCACCAACTCTTTATTACAGCAGAGGAGCTAGGAGGAACCTGTGGACAAGAAATGTCCTTAATGCAGCTGAGTTCCTTGGATTGCAAGGGCCTCACTAGTTCAGCTTGCAGATTTTGCTGGTAAGGCTGGAGCAGCTCATGCCCTCAGCCAGCCCTTGCCAGCAGGAGGTTTGAAGGAAGATGTGAGGACCACTGTCACCTATCTGCTGGTAGTTGCTTTCTGCAGAGACAGGACAGAGGCCCTGGGGTGCAGGGCCCCCCTACATCTCAGTGTGTTGGGGGTTTAGGGGCTGGTTGCTGGGGCTGCTGGCCCAGGGTGCTGGCGATCTGTCCCTCCCCAGAGGGTGTCGCTGGGTCACCTGGCTCACGTCCAAGGGCGGTTTCTCGTAGTACCACGTCTGCAGAAGCTTGTTCACCTGGTTCTGGTCTGTGATGCCCCGGAGGAGGCTTTCCTCTCCTTCAGCCTCCTTCTCCTCCCTGTGCAAGTTGAAGCTGTGCAGTTGGATCTCTTTCCGCATGCTCTCAAAGAAGTGGAGGATGCACTGGTGAGCAAAGTGCCTGCTGTGCTCGCAGCAGGTCTCCTCAAAAATCTTCTGCTCAATGTCGATGTAGTTGCTCCAGTAACGGGTCTGCAGGAGGGCGGCGGGGCTGAAGCAAGGTCTCAGCCAGCGGGCAAGGAAAGCTGCTATGATCAGGATCAACAAAATGCTCCAGCCGAGTGCCTGCGTGAGAAGATATAAGCAGTTACACCAGGAACGTTCCTCTGCCATGTACGTGGGCTTCAGCAGTGAGGTGAGGTGGTTCAGACTGTACGCAGCTCCTTTTCATAGCAAGCACTGCCTATTTGCAGTGTCTTTCCACCAGCCCTATCCCTGACCTGGCATGGTCCTGGGCTGGGAGCGGGGGATGCAGGGCCAACATTTTGCTGCCAGCCATGTCCCATTCCCATGTCATTCCCAAGCAAGGTGCTTCTGGTCTCGCAGCTTTCACTGTCCTTAAAGCAGGAGGGCTGCAGATAGAAATGTCGTCTTGTCTTGAATGTAAACAGCCTTAGGACACCTAGATATTCCTTGCAACATGTGTGTGTGTTTTTGTTTTTCCTTTTCTCTCTAGAAACAAAATTCTGTTAATAAAACTGTTTTTTTTTTCCTTCCCTTTTCCTCCCTGAGTAACTCCTTTGGAGATAATGCAGAGAGGGTCACCTTTGGTGACATGAAGAAGCAGAGAGCAGTCTTGTTCCCTGTCTGGCCGTGACAATGCTCTTGTGAACCATGGGTTGGTAGGAGCAGCTGAAGCTCTCCCAAGCATCTCCAGCGGCACTGGGAGCCGCGGCAGAGACTCACCTGGGACCAGCAGCGCAGGTACCTGGACACCGCCTTTCGGGACATGTTGTTCCTCACGAGCTCGTCGTCTTTGCAGGGCACCTTGGCGAGCAGCTGCTGCGCTTGCGCTGGGGTGATGTTGGCAAAGCCTGCAAACTTCTCGGGATCCACCGAGCCGCTGAAAGCGCAGATAAAGCATTTCCCGTCCAGGAGGGTGATTATGATCCAGACGACGGGCGCAATCATGGCTCGCTGCAGGACGGAGGAACACATGTACCTGGGGCAGGAGAGAGCCCTGTGAGCAGGGACGTGCTGCAAGCTTCCTCCTTGCCCATGGGGCCGGGTGGACATGGACCGCCCTGGTGATCAACAGCCCCTTCCTGAGCTAACGGGTTCACAGGACTTTTTCCAGCCTGGCCCCAGCTAATGTCTTTTTCTGCTCTGGGTCCCTTTGCTGGTGCTGCCTCCCACTGCTCCAGTGTCTCGTGGCACTTTACATACTGCCTAAATCTGGTTCAGCGCCTGGTCCTGTCACTTCATCTGGAAAAGAAAATGTGCTTAATCTGCTTAAACCTGCTTATAATTGGGGAAAAATTGCTGTCATGAGTGCTGCTCTGTGAGAGATTGCTCTCTCAGGCCCTCGGGATGGAAAGCTCTCCCATGCACATGTCCTTGGTGGGACATGAAAGCACCGTGTGTCCCTAGAGCGCCGCAAGGGCGCCGCGTTGCGCCAGCACCGTTCCTGCCGGGTGGCACAGCGTGTCATGCACATCTCCCTGGGAAGCAGGGAAGGCAAGATGCCTCCCCAGGAACTGATTTCCCGGAGACATCCTCCAGCTGCCGGAGACCCCGGAGACTTGCAGACCCTGCGGAGCGCAAGCAGGGGCCGGTGGGCGAGCGCTGCGCCGTGCGTCCGAGCTGGCTTCCAACAGCTTCTGGTCCCGTGCGTGGGGCAGGAGCTTTTAGGCAGCACAGGCGATGTGAGTAGCCTCTCCTTGGCCGAAGTCAGGGAGCCACTCGGATAAGGAGCGTCGGGGAGGGAAAAGCACCCACCTGATAACAGCCGGGTCCTTGGCCCTGCGCCCGCGCGGCCGCCTCCACTCGTGCAGCGCGGCGGCGGGCTGCCGCGTGAGCAGCAGGCCGCAGAGCAGGAGGGCGGCGGGCGGCACGAGCAGCACGCCCAGCCCGTACGCCTCGTTGTACCGCGGCACGCAGGGGCAGCTGAAGTCGAAGCAGGAGTACAGCTTGACGCTAGCCAGGGCGAGCAGCCCGTACACCCCGTTCGTCACGGACTCCGAGTTGGACTGCAAGTACTGCAAGATCATCCGGAAACGCTCCATCGGGCATGCTGAGCAGCGGAGGCTCTTCCTGGGAAGCCACCGGTTCCACTCCTCGTGCAGAGGCCGAGTAGCTCCTCCACCCCCTCGAGCTTCCTGCTGCCCCCTTCCCGGGGTGCAGGTGGGTCTCCAGCTGGATGCTTCTCCCGGTGACTTTCTGAGGCAAGCAGGTAGATACAGCCCCCAGGTGCCCCCTTTCCCGGGGAGGCTGCTCCGGAGCTGCCTCCGAGCACAGGCGGCTGAGCAGGAGAAGCTGGGCCAGGCAAATGAGCTCATTTGGGTCCCTGCTGCCTGTCCCCGCTGCTCCTATTTTCCATATACGATGCCTTTCAGGAGGCTGGTGAATATTAAAGCCGCCACCTGGTGCGGCAGAGGATGCTGCAGTGGGAGGACAATCCACGCGTGCTTGCTGCTGGCGCTGGCTCGGCGTGTGCTGCCGCGGCCCGTCGCGCGCCCGGTTGTGCACGGAAAGGCTCCTTCCTGCTCCCCGTCAGGGACCACAGCGCAGGCACAGCTGCTTGTGTGGAAAAAATGCCCCAAAGCCTCTAAGTGAGGGAGCTTCTCTCCTGTGGGATGGTTTATTATTTCTGGTCATTGTCATCATTTTAAATATCCCAAAGGCAATCTTGTCTTTACTCTCAAAAGTTTATTTGATGGATCAATATATCTCTTTGGCACATAAGAGATCTCCCCCTCTCCTTTTTTTTTTTTTTTCTTTTCTCCTGATGTATTCAATATCCCTGTATCCCTGAATCACTCATTCTTAACATTCCTATCAGCCATCTCCATCATTTCCATCATGCATGCCCTTTCCCTGTTCTCATTTGAAAGCATTTGCATGCTTCTTCACAACTCAGCTTTCCACGTGTGTTTGAGGGGGGGAAGAAAAAAGCAAAAAGTGCTTCATTTACGTCTCCTCTTTAAAAAAAGAGAGGAACCATCTCCACCAACATCCACTCGCCTGCAGTACTGAGGCTGCTCAGCCGCTGCAGCAGACACGCTGCCTGCTACGGGCACCTGCTCCTTTTACTGGCCTGACTGGTCTGCCAGGATCATAGCGACTTGCAGGGAAAGGGTCTGTATTGCTGCTTGCAGGCACTCGTACACATACACACACACAGAGGGTATGTGACACGTGCTGACAACATCATGTCCAATCTATACAGCGCACAATTGCTTTAATGAAATGCAATTGCACCAGCCGTGAGATTTGTATCATCTCTTGCTGGTGCATGGAAACGATGGCTAAAAGCAGCAGTAAAAGCCTGCAGCTCATCAGCCACCCTTTCCATCTGGCTGCCACATGGCAGCATCGGGATGTCTTGCTGAACCCAGCAGCCCTGCCAGTTCCCCAGCTCCTATGATGCTGGTTGGGTTTTGCATTTAATGCCTTGAATTTCTATGCTGACTTGGGCTCAGAAAGTTTTGTGAGCTCTCAGTGGAGCAGTTACTCCAGACAAATCGTTTGCCTTCCGGCTCTTCTGGGAAAAACATAGTAAAGGCTAAATAGTTCCTCACAGCTCAGCAAAATCAGGTGTAATCATAGCTCAGCAAAATAAGGTGTAAAAAGAGTGGGAAGCACCATCTGTGCAGGGCAAGCTGCTAGGGAATTTTAGTTCTCCACAGCACAGTCACCTGGCCTGGACATTTGGGATCTTTATAGGTTGCTTTGTGGTTGTTATCACCAGCTGTGGTGAGATGAGGTTTTTTTGTGACTCAGACCCGAACGGTGGAGCTGGTGAGTTACAGAAAGAAGGAAATGTTCCTTAACTTGTGGCGAAGGCCATAGGGAGCTCCGAGGGGGAAGAGAGGAGGGACCTCTGAGGTGTGCAAATTGCTAGATGCCAGCAAGTGTTCAAAAGAAGTTGCAAGGATAAACTCTTTTAAAAAAAATCCAGCTCATTCTTCATTAGAGTGAAAGCATGGGGAATAAATAAAATTATCATTCCCCTCTCCTCCAGCGAGAGGAACCCATGCTACATCCCCAGCAGCATCCTCACCACTAGGATTATGAGGAAGCTGCCGGTGCCTCTGCCAGGATCCGGAGCTTTATCCTGTCCAGAGCGTGCACGGCGGGAAGAGGCCCTGGGCCGGAGCGTGAGGTGCCCCCAGCCGACCCCCGGGGCTGAGGCCCGGGGCACGCGGAGCCGCCTCGCTCGGGGCCTGCTTGCAGTTGTTTGTAACTTTGACTAATTATTTAATTATCCAGGTTGAAATTTTCTGTCCTCAGCATCTGCCTCAGGCTAAGTGTGTTCAGGAAGCCACTACACAGATGGGTCAACTGCCTTTGAAAACGATGTAAGGGCAAAAAAAAAAAAAGGGGACTTCTGTTAAAAATGGGGAGGGTTGTGTGAGCTTCTGCTTTTCCTGTCTTGGAGAAATGTACTGCAATGAAGAATTTGCTTGCAAGACCTATTTAAAGTCCTGGTAAGACAGATTTCTCCCATTAGAGCTCCAGTGTTTCCCTGGGTCTTGTGTGTGATTTTTCTCCCAGACTCTTGCCTAGCTTTCAGACGAAGCTAAACATCTGAATGTCCAGAAGGTGGATGGCAGCACCGGGAGCCTCTGCGCCAGCCTTGGAGAAGCCTGTGGATCTCCTGCTGCACCACGTGTCTGGCATGAGTGGCTGCAGGAGTTTAAATCAGCTCTGGTTAGGAGATAGTCACCTTTGCAAGTGGCTACAAATGGAATAGGGGAACTGCGTTGGTCTTGGGAGCCAACAAATGAAAATTTGTCACTGGTGATATCCTTTTAATAACAGTACGGCGCTGGATTAATATGTGTGCTGTATCCACACTCCAGGATGTCAGGAGGACTAAGTAATTTCCTTCTAAGTGCTGGGTATCCCTGGCATAGGGACCGCCCTGTCTCTCCAGCACCTCTCACCTGTTGAACTGGAAAATCCCTTCAAGCTGTCCACACACATCAGAGGATGAGGGCGAACGTTGCTGCAAGGCTTGCAGAAAATCTGCCACCTTGGATTGAGGTGAAGGACACCGAAAGCGTGAGTGAGCTTCCCTAGCAGAGATGCCTGCAGCCCAGCGCCTCCTCTTTTCCTCTGCAATGTGGGTGGACCTGCTGCTCACCCGAGGCCTGCAGGTAAACACCTGGAGAGCCTGCCTGTATTTCATTAGCTGGTTGCAACCAGGCATTAGTTTTATAACCTTTATTCCAGACCGCTCGGGGAGCGGAGGTCCCAGCCCTGTCCGAGGGAAAGGGAACTGGAACAAAAGAGCTGCAAAGCTGCCAGAGGATTTTACTGCTCAGCACCTGGAAAGCATCAGCATCTTGGATGTATTGCAGGGGAAATCACCTTCCATTGCCACTGCCTGCAAAGGAGGGCATGGGCAGCAATTCCTCCTTCCAGATACCCTGTGGATCCCAAATGGTCACTGGCACCAGAAACAAATCAGACATTCTTAGCTCCTTGGGGCAGGGACCACCTGAATCTGTGGATTTTTGTGGAGCTGCCCAGACTAAGCAAATAAGGAGTAACAACTGCCGAATGATTAATGAGATGCTAGAAGAACAACAGCAGCATTGTGAAATGTTGTTTGTCTTTGCTAATAGGGCTCCCAGGAGATGAGATACTCCTGTGTGCTGCCTCCTAACTTCCTTAAAGCACCAACATGCAGCTGATTGCCAGTGAGGAAATACATGACTTAAGTGTATGCTGGGCTTCTTAAGAGCTCATTACATACTGTTATCCTGGCCATTAGAGCTTTTTTTTCTTGGCATATGTGGAAGCTCATTTTCCTGATCCCTGCATTATCCCAACCTTGACCTAATTCAACACACTGGGAGAGCTTTCTGCAAGGCCATTTATGTGCACGGCTTTGAGCTGATGCTGCAGCAGGATAGGCCTAGGCGGAGTCTCTTCTCACCTTGAGAGTGAATTAGGGAATAAGGCAGAGAATTAAGAAATCAGGCTGATCTCTTAATATCCCAGCTCAGTGATTTTCACTCTTTTCTAATTTGCTGATACTCCTGCGTCTTCCAACAGCTCTGCAGGCCCTGCATAGCAGACTTAAGGCTGCTGACATTTAGCTAGCTTTTCTCATTATTTTTCCCACTCTCATAAAATCAGACTTCATCCCCGGGGAGCCCACAGGTTACAGGCTGAAAACCACAGATAATAAACTTTTCTCAGAAGATCAGGGGTCTTCAGTTTGCAGAGATGTCACAGCAGGTATCTGGGTAGGAAGAAAAAGGCCTCCGTTGATGGAGCTTCTCTCCAAGCAGTGACCCCAGGCCTGAGCACCCACGCCGGGCGTGGGGCTGGCACGGAAGGTCCCAGCCCGGCGTCACTGCTTCACCAGGCAGGAGAAGTCAGCAGTTAAAGCCAGAATTTATGCCTGTACTGGGTAATTATTTCACCCACGACCCTCACTCAGGTAAGTCACTGCTAAAGGCTGATTCTGCCACTATGTTCTCTCGTACCAGCCAGAGCTGCTCTTGGTTAGCAGGTGCAAGACGCAAGATCTCTCTAGGGGCAGATTCTGGCTGCCAATGCTCAAATACGATGAACATGTTGGATTATTGACATTCCTCTCCGTTATGTTAAGACTGTAGGTTTAAATGAGCATCAGATAATACAAGCTTGCTTTGTTTAACCATAGAGAATACTGCTCTGCAAAATAAACTCTTGATCATGTTCCATATCTCATTACAAGGAGTTTCATATTGGCAATCAAGATAACATGTCATATAAGAACTGTGCTTTTTATCATCTACTAGCAGCAATTTGGGTAGACATTTGAGTTTCTAGATAAGCACCCTCAAATTTTCCACACAAAATCCCTAGTAAACATTTCTTAAAATTCTCTCTTGGCTATGGACAGGTTACTATAACATGGATCTACCTATAATGAGATAAGGATTGAAAATATCCTTTCTGGGACCCACAAACAATAATATTTGAGTTCCCTAGAGACAAACCAAATAATCCTGTAGATCTTTTGCAAGGAGTAATCTTAGATTTCCATAATTTATCTGTCAGGAATGGAAGGAGGTTATAAAGATAGAAAGAAAAAGGAAATTTTTAAGGAAATTTCACAGATTCTTTTTTTAATCTTTTTTTTTAAATTATTGGCAGCCTTTAGAAAAACCTCCTGTGTTTTTCAGTCGGACATAGGGTATGAAGATATACCCTGGTGCTACCTGCGCACTCGGGCAGTTTCGATGGGAGCAGGGTTAAGGGGGAGCTCTGGCTGCTTGCACAGGGATTAGAGCGGAGGAGGGAGCAGCACGAAGCCCCCAACAGCAGGAAAACGCCTCTCCTGGGCGCAGCACGGAGCCCTTGCAGACGTGGGTAGGAAGGAAAGGCGCCGCGGGCCCCGGTGGCCGTGCAGATGAGCCCGTGGCCACGGAGCGGAGCTGCAGGCCCTGCGCACCGGCCGCTTCCGAGCGCTGCAGGGGCTGCCCGGCCCTTCTGCCCGTTCCCCGAGGCGAGAGGGGATTTTTAGCAGCGCAAAGCGGTGCAAATCCCTTGAGGCGAGCGGGCCGGGGCCTCTGCGAAGCGACGCCGGGCAGGAGGTGCCGTCCCGGCCCCAGCGCTGCCGCGAGCGCCGCTGCTGCGCGCAGGGATTCCCAGGGATTCTCTCTGCGCGCTCAGGCAGCAGCACGGAAACCCTGCAGATGTTTTCTTGTTATGGGAGAACCTGATTCTTCCCCACAGGGGTTAAAATTCCTCTCTTTCCCATGTTCTTTGGGCCTGTGTAGTGGGAGATTTATTCCTTCGGCGCGCTGAGCAGGTATTCACTCCTCTGTGGAGGGATGATTGTATAAATCCACCTTTGCGAGAGGGGGATTTGCACACAATGAGGTTTGATGTGCGCGCTGCGAAGGTGCAAACCAGCACAGAAAGCAGCAGTAAATCTGGCAGGGGTTGGGATCCCCTCCATGTCTCAGATTTCCTTCATGCTCCAGCACTGACTGCAAGCCCACAGGGAGGGTTAAGCATCACTGGCACCTTCCTACCCCCAACTGCTGCCTCTTTTTGAAAAGCCACTTCTTCCAGATAAAAATCTGTCTTGTCTCACGGATGCCTTTTGTTAGGACTAGCTCTATGGAAGAACAGCTCTCTTTTTGCCATTTTGTTAAGAAGCAGAAAAAAAAAGGATTACTTAGAAGCTGAACGAAACATCTTAGTCATCCATGGAAACATCATAATTTTCTCTCCTAGCTCTTCTTCTCACCTGCTGAAAATAAGGAGCCTTTCCAAGTACCTGGGGCTCAGATAACAGCTTAAATGTCATAAGACCTGTGAGATCTACTACGCAGGGTGTGTGCAGACACACACAAAGTGCTGTCTGGTCATCAGTTCCTCTGCAAAGTAACAGCAGAAGATTTCTGATCCTCAGTACAATCCATGTTCCAACAAATAAATACCATTTCACTCATCTGCTGAAGGCAGGGTCATCGAGGCTGAACCCCATAGCTCTGAATTGCTCAGAACTGCTCCTTCATTGTAGCTGCAATTCATCTTCTCGCAAAATTAGTGTCCTGTTTCACCAGGACTTGTCATATTGTTCTTGGCTTTATCTGTGTATATAATGCACATTATCACATCATTAATCTTCTTCTTTGCAAATTTGTATGGTATTTGTATAGTGCTGGGTGTCTCCGGGACATTGTGAACACAAATGCAGGTATCCGATTATGGCAATGCTGTCTTTCTCCCAGGAAAATAACATCCTTCCTTACCCTTCTTGAGGGATTCTGCTCCGTTCACCAGCACCAGGTACTCTCTGTGATGACAAGTGACTTGTGAGTGGCGATTATGGCAAATTTCATCTCTGCTTGGCCATGGTAAACAAGAAACTGATAAGTCCTAGATGGTTCAAGGTGTTCAGAGTTGAAGGTCCAGCTTCTCTTGCTCTGCTCAGCTCCTGTTCTCTCTCGCATACTTCTGGAGCCTTGGAGCTTTTCTCTGCGCTCAAATCCAAACAACGAAATCCACCCCCTCGGCAAGCTCTCACAGACCATTTTGGACAGAAACACGCCATCATCTGGGACTTCAGGTTCTTCAAAAAGTCTGCTCTGCCCTCCTGGTCCTGGTCATCAGACCAAAAAATAGCTTTGGAAGACAAGATTATGGAGTACAATTTGTAACTCTACCAAATACTAGCAATTATGGACTCAGCAGATAAATGGCCTTTTAGGGCATGCTGCAGTTTTCCGTGTTGACTGTCCCAAGCTGAACCCTTGCGGTCCCAGGGGCCATCACTACCTGCTTTGTTGTGTGCCCTGCAGGGGCTTAAATCCCACAGCCTCTGCCTTGGGCAACATCCCAGGCTCTGACATGGATAAAAAAAAAGCTCTTAAAAGTTCTCCTGCTTTTAAGCAAATAGCTGGAATCATCTCCCATGGGCTGACAGGATCCTGTGGCTTCATAATAGCCGCTTCTCAGCTCCTACAGGTTTCATCCGCCACAAGTGCTCTGAGCACAGGCCTCTTCTGCGAGCTCTGAGGGCACCTGAGTCTCTGTCCAGCCTGCCGAGAGTTTGACTTCTGGACCACAGGTGGCATTAGATGTGCTATTGGAAACGAAACTCTGTCCCTTCATCAAGACCTCTCGTGGGTAGGAGCTCCCCCGTTCCCTCCCTTTTCCACAGAGAGTCCCTTTGAACCCCTTCTTGTCTTTAAACTTCATTAAATTTGCCTTTTCCTTTAGCTAATGGCAGTCTCCCTCTGTAAAACAGCACCCTGCAGGATGTTGGAGGTCCGAGCCAAAAACAACGATTTTGATGCCTAAGGAGTAAATTTGAGTTTTAGAGGCGCAGCACCTGGTGCAGTGTCGGGGCAGCGAGGAGTCCCCTCTGCCCGCCCAGGCGGAGCTCAGGACGTGTCCCAGCGCCCCGCGCCGCCTCCCCGCGCCGCTCGCTGGCGTTTGGCTGCTCTTCACCGACCTGCGCAGCGGAGAAGAACAATTAGCCATATAAGTGCAAGGCATCGGTTTTATTTTGGATTACTTCAGGTTATCAACCTCCCAATCTCTGCATCTGGTATAGCTGTTGTTTTATTGCCTGTGTCCTCTTTTAGCTGCAAGTGCGCTCTGGACAGAGAGAACCGTTTCAAACCCAGCTACGGCTCTTGATTTCTTTCCCAAACTCAGGCTGGAGTCCACCCTAAAGGGATTTGGCTATTGCAAAGTTGCAGAAAGTGAAAATGAGGACTGCAATAATTATACAAAGATTAGACCCTTGTCTTTGCAGTAAGAGCCTAGGGCTTTAACCTGTTCAATCTGTGGAAAAGAAGGTCAAACGATGGAACCACAATTTATAAATATCTACTTTGGCTGCTGGTTCAAAGAGAAAAACATATAATGAGCTCCACTGACCCGGAACCCGCAAATCAGCAAATTCAGGCGGGAAGAGAGTCACAAGTTTTTAACAGAAAGTCATTTAAAATTTGCAAAAATTAACCTGATAGTGTGGTAAAGCTTCTCCTTTACTTGCAGTCCTAAAATTAGAGGAGAATTTGTTTTGCAAATGTCTTAGGAACATTGAAAATCTCAGCAATAACTCTTAGGCAGAGAAAAAAAATTGCCTTTGAATTCAGTAGACATAACTGGTGCAGAGGCATAGATGCACCATAGATAGAAAAGATGATAATGTCAGAAATATGTTCATCAGTATATGAGTGCAGAAAATCTAAATCTATTCGTGAAATGAGTAGTGATGGGTGATGCTCAGTTACTAGGCTCTAATGCTGCCTGCAGGATTTTAGTGACAGCATGAACAATACGAGCTGCGCGGTTAGAACCGAGTATTTATTCATACTGAAAAGGAATGTTTAGTCCTTATGTTCACATTTACCAGAACCCAGTGACAGTATCTGATTTCATATTGTGATCTGTTGTGCAGACGAGAAATTTTGAGAAAAGAACAGATCTGTCAGCAAAATTATTCAAATCAGCCCTTTTGGGGACTTGTGCACTTCCCCGCTCCTCCCTGGTCGCGTTGTGCATTTCAGGATAACAGGCTCGATAGGCAGACTAGCTGTCCTCGGCCGGCAAAGCGGGACTGAGGCTGACGTGTGCCGGGGGGCCAGTCCTCAGCACCGGGACGGCATTGCACCCCTGCAAAAGGAGGGTGGCACCTGCTTCGCTCAGCTCCGCAGCGCCTGATGTTCTCCTGGTGAAAAGAGCGTCCCATAACGAGCGCGCTCCAAGCGGGAATCAAAGGGGCTTTATGCTACCGAACTTGACATTTCTGTGTTTCTGGCTCACTACCACCGTTGGAGTCGCAGCACAAGAAGGAGAAACCACGACACTGATGGCACCGAGCAGGCTGCACATCCAGTGCCACCAGCACGGAAGGTGACGGCTGCTATATCTAGGTCACCTCTTTCTGCTCCAGCCCAGCCCAGAGCGACCTGCCAGGGAATCCCAGCTGAGGCTGGTAGGGAATTAAAGGGCAGCCCAGTGGCCCTTCTCCAGGAGCTCTGAGGGTGGCACTTAGTGCCAGGAAAGCACGGGCTGGCTGCTGGGATGGGAGCTGCCAGGTGAGCAGGTGCCAGCAGCCACTCCAGCAAGGAATGTGCTGGGAAGGGTCTGGACATAAAAAGTTGTTGGAATGTTGCTAGCCCTCAGGTGCAATGTGCTTGGGAAGCACAACCATGAAAGAGGTCCTTCTGTGGGCAAAACAACATGCGGGCTCAAGACACGCTTAACACCTTGAAATTGCCACCCTGAGACAGCTGACTGCTGAGGGGTGTACCAAAAAACTCTTGGGTCCCTCTTTTTTGAGAGTCTAAGACAGAAACAGGGTGTCAAGCACATCTGGAGGCTCAGACTAGCGGCCCTTAACGCACCTCCTCTTTTGGCATCTGATGGCATTTACTAAACATTTGTTTTTTGCAATATTCCCCAAGGACGTTGACTTCTCAGCATGACGTAGAGTTGGCTTGCGATGACCCAGTTAGAAATCTGGGCACCTCCACTGTTAATTGCAGCAGCAACTCTAATTAAAAGCAAATATTTGGAAGGAGAAATAGGAATGGGATATGTGGTTGGCATTGGCATCTGCCACTAAAGTCTTGATTTGTTTTTTGTTCCTGCCTTAATAAAACCCATGTAGATTTAAAAAGAATGTATGATTCCCTTTAAAAGGGAAATATCACTCAAACTGTCGTGTTCTGCCACAATGATCTGTCTGCCTTTTCAGTAGAAATGTTCACCATCTTGACTCAGATGTCAAAGTGACACTGAAGGGAAGCTCTGTTGTCCGTGGAAATATTTCGATGGAGAAATTATGCAAAAGTAAAGTGAATGGGAGCAAAAAGAGAAACTCATGAAGCTCATAAATCTATGCAACGAGCAAAGCACCTTAAGGTGCTAGGGAGGAATCTGTGGTTTTCATTGCTGGAAGTAGGAGGTCGATCTGGCTGACAGGCAGTGAAACTCCCAAAGGAAGTTCAAAAGGTTGATTATTAGCAGCACTAAAATCCTGTTAGATTTCTCTTGCACATCAAAGGACCTTTTAAGGAGGGAGGAGCTGATTCCCCTGGAAATTCTTGACTTTTCATGTCAGCGCCAGCACCACGGCAGGATCTGGGCCTGTGGGACATGGCACAAGGATGCTGCAGCAGCAGCCCTCGCTGCTTCTCGGAGCTTTCCGATGTGCAAGGAAGCAGCCTTGGCGCTGCTCTAACATATCCTTGGGGCTCAGCAGGCCCTGCAGAGCACCCTAGGATGGGAAACACGATATGCTTGAAATAAAAAGAACGTAAACACTCTTTACCTAAGTACTGCAAAGAGGATATCTCGGATTTGCATGCCAGAGCCTGAAAAATGTAACCCATGTTTGGGGGAGAAACTATCAAACTTCTTCTCCCTTGTTATTGCTAACTTTCTCCACAGTTAGTAACAAATGTATGAACAGTGTTTAAAAAAAAAATGAAAAAATGTAAAAGAGCATCAGTCTCTGCTTGTCAGTGTAGCAATCAGACCATTATTGATAGTTTTGCCTCCTCAACAGACTGAGGTTTATTTACTGAGGAAAGAGATGTGCTGAGATGTCTCTTGTAGGGTTTCTCTAGCTATTTACTAGATAGGGCTAACACTGCTGCTAAATGCAGCACACCACCCAGCCCGTTTCATGCCAATTCCATATTCGTTGTCCTTGGCAAGGTGTAGGATCCCCTGTGAAGCTTGGACTTACTAGGTCCCCCAGAGCACAGAAGGAGGCAGAGGGTTGTTCCACCTCCGTGTGCCTCTCATCCTCTTCTGCAAGTTCTCCTGCTCTGGCAGGCATGGGAAATGCAATGTTGGCTTTGAACTGGTGGAGATGACGGCCAAGCAGGGCTAGGATATGCTTTGTCAGGGCTTGTGGGGCAAAAAAATCTTGCAAAATGCATTGCGTGTGGGGCAGGGTCTGAAACAGCCTGAGCTTCAGGGTATGGGCGTGGGCTGGATGGAGTGCGCATGCAAATACAGGCTAATTTCTACAGAAAATGAGAAGGGGACACAGTTGATGGACACTGGCAACCATGGCTAAAAGCAGGAGTCAACCTTCTGGAGGATGGACCTGGGTCTCTGAAAAGCTGTGAAAAAAATGGATACCATCAGGGAAAGGAGCCTAATGGGCTGCGCAAAGCAGTGGAAACATGGCGGAAGCATCAATCCAGGTGAACCGTTTTTCTTGCTGTGTATATATCAGGCACCACAGTGTCTTGTAAGTGGAATGTATGGTTCTGCCTCCTGCCTTCACAGTCAGGCAGCTGCTTCTGCTCTCATGCAGGTGGCGATGAATGGGAGAACTGCTCCTGTAGAAGTCAGAACAGAGACAGAACTGATCTAAAGCATCAAGCTGGCTGTACCAAGAAGGTTTTCCAAGCACAGTGCACAGTGGAGCCAGTGTCTCATAAAAGATAGACATTTTTTTGCTGTCCCACTAATACAAAACAAGTATTTACATTTCTTACAACAGAGCTGTCCTTGGATTTAGCTTTTTCGGGGAAGGACACTGAGTTAGATCACCTCTCATGATGACCTTTGGTTGACCATGAGGCAGCAGTGCCCTCGTGGCCAAGAAGGCCAATGGGATCCTGGGGTGCATTAGGAGGAGCGTCTGCAGCAGGTCAAGGGAGGTGATCCTGCCCCTCTACTCAGCCCTGGGGAGGCCACACCTGGAGTGCTGTGTCCAGTTCTGGGCTCCCCAGTACAAGGGGGATGTGGAGCTGCTGGAGAGAGTCCAGCGCAGGGCTACG
>VZSV01000148.1:1372971-1395780 GCA_013398735.1 Nothocercus julius | reverse complement strand
CCTGCGCAGGGTGGGCGCCTCGCGGGCAGCCCACGCGGGACGGGCACCCGGGCGTCCCCGGGGGGTTGTTGCGGTGCGGGGACCCGTTCGCAGCGGGTCGGGGGCACGGGGGCTCTCAGAGCGGGTCGGGCTGTGCCAGGTGAGCGGCAGCAGCAGCCCAGGGCGTCGCGGAAACAACCTGTCGCCCACAGGGCATCTCCTCGGGCAGGTCGCCCCACGCGTGGCTCCGCGAGCGGCCGGAGGCACCGAGCGACGTGCCGCGTCTGTCCCCACGCGCGGTGCGGGCGCAGGTGCCGTCCCCGTGTCGAGCGAGCAGAACTTGTTGCCGCTTCCCCCCGGCGCCGCAGAGCCGCGAGGAGCTGCAGCAGTGCCCGTGTCCCCTTTCGCACGGGGCCACTGTGCCCCGGCACTGCCACCCTTGGCTCCGTGTGGGAATTAGCGGCGGCGAGGGCAGCCCGTGCTGTGCCAAGGCATTTCCCCCTATTTGCGTGATTTTCCCTGCTCCTGGTTCGGAGGTGTGCGCGAAGGAAGGGGATGCCACCGCGGCGTTCCCAATGGCCACGCGAGGACATGCCGGCGGGTGCCTTGCCCGGCGTGGGCCGCGCGCGTGGGAGCTCGTCCCGGGATGCCGGTGCTCGGCAGGGGCTGTGTGCCGGCCCCGCCACGCGCGCACGTGGAGCCCCCGCCGCAGGGCCCGGGGTGTCCGGCTGCAGCCGCCCAGCAGGATTTAGCGGCAGGAATCCCGCCGTCAGCCGGAACCCTTGCTGGAGCCACCGGGAGCAGATAGGAATTTACAGGCGGTGGAGCCAGAAGAGACGTGCCACTTTATCCATTGTCACCGGCTTACCTGAGATTTCCAAGATGCCGTGTATGAATCCCCTGATTTTCGCTTTTTTGTTTTTAATGGTGCTTTTGTTTCTTGCTGCCTTTAGTTCCGTTTCCATTAGCCTGCCACCCATGTGGAGGCGGTGAACAGAATTGCTCTCGTGCTGCAGCCTAGCACAGCCCCCAAATCACTCAGATTTGGAGTAAAGAGTTAACAAGGCGCTGTCTATGTTGTAAAAACCAAGCAAGTGCCAGGGACAATATGTGCCTTTTCTGTCTGTTTTGAACTGGACTGCCTCCGGTCCTACATTTAAATGCAGAATAAACAAGTCTGATCAGATCTGACAGGTTCCTGTAAAACGGTCTGGAGGCATAGCATCAAAAGTATGAATGTCACACTGTTTTGTTGCATATCTGCCATTTAACATTTTGTAAAGTGTATTTTAATTGAAGGTCCCCTGTTCTTCTTCCCT
Organism: Nothocercus julius; assembly: GCA_013398735.1. Taxonomy (NCBI): domain Eukaryota; kingdom Metazoa; phylum Chordata; class Aves; order Tinamiformes; family Tinamidae; genus Nothocercus; species Nothocercus julius. Next base: position 1,394,482 of record VZSV01000148.1, on the reverse strand, counting down.
TCGTCCCTGGCTCGGTGTTAGGGACAAAAAGAGCTGGTTGCTCTGGTGATCACTGGGAGCCTTCGGCCACCATCTGGCACTCTCCTCCTGCAGATGACCTCTTCCTAAGCTGGTGCCAGGGATAATTTTGGCTTATTCTTGCTGCAGCCATGAGGGCATTAAGTTTTCTATAGTTGTTGGGGACACTGAAGTCCATTTCTGAACCTTTACATATCTGCTCCCTAAGAAATCTCCATATGTAGTAGATCTGCTTCCTACATGTAAGCTCTAACTCCTTTCTATTCTTATTAGTCCTGCAAAAATCAGCAGAGCTTCTGTTGGACCATCCTCAGAGCAACACACCAGTTGTCCCATTATCTTTACTAAAGCAGACCTTCTGGAGACCCTGAGATACTTTGGTGACATTGAAGGCATGCTACAAAGGTGGCAGAAAATTTGCTCGCTTCCGGTGGTCATGCATAAGAAGAGAAGTGCCCATGCTAATTCTCAATTTGTAAACCAGGTAGCTGGAAAAAACAGGTCTTTTTGGAAGGCGATTGGTGCAATAAATCTGGAACCCCTGGCTGACCTCAGAGGTGTTTCCTGAGTAGGACAGCCCTTTAAAACCTTATCTACTCAGCCCTTTATAGAAGGACTTTATGCCGCTGTTCACTAGAAACTGCCATTTGGCAATATCACGAGAAGAAGGTGGAGGTGAGATTATTTTCAGCATTCCTATGAGGTTTTCATGCCCTGTAGCCCAGATGCGTCTTTTTTCCTAGGCATGATGGAGGGTGATCCATCGCGTCCTTCCCTAACGCTGAGCAAAAGGCTGCAAACGTCAGGCAGCAATCTGCTTGTGACGAGCTGCAGGGGGCTGGTGCTGTTGCCCCCTGTGAACATGGTTCATGGTAGCTGTCACACCAGGTGGGCATGGCTGTTGGAAGTGGAAGTGAGTGGAAAAACTCCAGCCGTAGCTAATCTCTTGGATTTTGAGAGAACCAGTCAGTTCTCTGTGTCTCCATCAGTGTCTCTGTGTACTGTTTAATTACGAGGACTGGGGCAGCCTGGCCTGAGCTGTTCCTGTCCGAGGTGCTCCTAGTATTCCTAAGGTGAATATCCCCCATGCAGCCCATTCCGCTGTCCCACGGTTCTTCCGACACAGTTTATGCAATTTCCCCTCTTTAATTCTCCTTTTTAATTCTGGCTTAGCTCCTTCAGTTATCTTCCTCATCTAATGTCAGAGCTTTCAAATTTCTGTCCCTGTAGCATTTTTTTCCTTAGCTCTTGCTCAGCCTTGCTAGCTGTATTTACCTCTTCCTGCTGTGATTTGGGCACTTTTAAGACTGCTTTTATTTCCCTGATTTGCTGGTCCAGGCTGTTAGAAAGGCAGTTTTTGCTAGCCCTTGAGTCAGACAGGAGGGCATGGGACCTGAATGCCATTTCCTGGCCCTCCAGGCAAGTGGCTCTTTATCCTCACTGGTCTCTGTGTCCTGAGCTGCAAGGAGGCTTAGCCATTTCTGGACAGCAGATCGATGAGGAATTGTAAAGGCTAAGAGGTATTACTGTCTCCTGTGTTAAATCCTTTCCTCCAGCCTCCTACTCTGTTTTTTCTGATCTCCCCTGCACACCCTCTTGCTTTGCAAGACAGCGGGCGGTCACTAGCAAGATTTCTTCTTGTGAGTGTTTTCACAGTAAAATGCATCTGTGATATTTATGCAGAAGAGTGCATGAAGAGTACTGTATGATAGAGACAGCACAAATGACGGGGAGATCCACTTCTCAGCAGTGGCTGATTACTAATAGGTTATTTTTTATTATTGATATTACAGTGGCATTTGGAGACTCCCATCAACATCTGAGTCATGTGCTGGCATGATCTGTCCTAAAGATTATGTGATATTTACTGCTGTTTTATTCAGATAATCTTTACTCATGTGGATGGGTGATTTCTATGGGACAAGTCCGGGCTCCAGAGTACCATGTGAAACAGGCTGGTGGAAGGACCTTGGCAGGATGCTTCTTAGTCCCTCCTTATGCCTAGGAAACCTCAAGTCAGAGTCAGCATTTGTTTGCTGAAGGCCGTGACTCTCCCTCCTGGCACCAAGCCTCCCAAAAATGCAACTTGCTGGGAAGCAAATTACCAGAGAAGCAGGAGCTGTGCTGCTTTTCCTTGTACATGAGGAAATGACACGGTGATAGGGTCTTTACCTGCATTTTAGCAGTTGCTATTCCAAGCATTATATGTCCCATGCAAATAGGTCAGGCTTCTTTTTTTTTTTTTTTTTTTTTTCTCCTTCCAAAGTATTTTATGAGTGACTGAAATAAATGCAAAAATGCCAATCTGGCCAGTATAGGCATTTCAGTAATTGTATGCTGTTGACAGGAAAGAGTTTCCTGTTGCCAGCCCCATTTTGTGTACTTGCTAGATAACACTGTGTTGGGAGAACAGGGACATTAGGGTCTGATAAACTTGGGATTAGAAGTGGGAGTGCAAGTGGTACCCCTGGACAGGGGGCCAGTAGTGGTGCTGTGTCCTGTGTTGATCTTGGTCATCTTCTCAAAGGAAAAATAAGTATCTTCAGCTCCCTTGGCTGTCATAACTGGTTCTTCTTTGAAGTCTCATGTCACCTTCTTCTGGCTTTGCAGAGGCAGAGGTTCTCTCAGCCTCTGGCCTCCATCCTCGCACCTTTGAAGGCTGCCTCCCGCTTCCCGTCCTTCTGCTTTCATTCTCTCCTGGTTTGTGCTTCCTCTGACCTGCCAGTGTGTCCGAGGTGTACGTGGAAGCTTTTTTTTTTCTTCACGTTTATATGGCCTCCTGTCTTGCACTAGATTTTTTTTTTTTCTCAAGCTACTGAACTTTGATTTATTGCACTTAACTACCTATAATTGCCCAGTACTCCAAACACAGTAATTTACTAGGCTTACTTCTTATTTCCAATGTTACTTTTTGTAAGGCCCTGAAGCCTGTTGAGGCAGCAGGTATTGGTGCATTTTGTCAGGAAATCTGGTGCTGCTTTGTCAACAGGTGATTCTCTGTATTTTGACCCAGGGCAAAAAAAAGCTGCTCTTGAAAACCATCAAGAACCAAAAGAGGAGTGGAGGGATCGAGCTGAAAATGTTCATCCAAGGCTCAGTAGCAGTCAAAAAAAAAAAAAAAAGAATTTTAGAAATTATAATGAAGCAAAGCAGAAGAAAATAGAGGCTGTGAATACACTGTTGTGTGGATGTGAACATTGTGTGTAGTTATGATTCTTCCCTTTCCCCGTACCAAAAACAATTAGGGAAAAACTGGAAAAGAAATGGAAAAGGTTCAGAGGTGGGCATCAAGGATGATGAAAAGTCTGAAATAATTTCATATAAGGGATGATTGAATAAGCTAAGACTCATATCTTTTGTCAGAGACTATTGGGATGGGAAATGATCAAGATCTACAAAATCATGACTGGCATGTAGAGAAGGGGCAGTAGAGAAGGTTCATTGCGCCTTCCAGTACAAGAACTAGGAGGACTTCAAATGAAGTCAGCAGATTGATGGTCCTTTTGAACAAAAAGAAGTTGTAGCCATCTGCAGTGGCTCTGCAGAGCTCATTGCCAGTGGACATTAGGAATGCCAAATTGGGTCCCATTTTAGGGGGGGATTGGGCAAGATCATGAAGAGGAATTCTTTGAAGCAGAGGCAGATGGAGCTGGGGTGATCAGACCCTGCAGTGGTGGATGGAGGCCCTCTCTCCAGCCTGCTGTGGTGTTGGCTGGTCTCTAGCTGGATCCATCCTCTTGGGTTGTCACTCAGTGCTTCATTGCCACGGCAACCTCCTAGTCACCCATAGAACATGCTGGGTTTATTTGGGAGAGGGCAGGGGTTGTGATGAAGCCCCTGTGCAAACTCCCACCATACCTCAGACGAGACACAGCAGCAGCGTTTCCACGCCTGTGATTTCGGCAGGCAAAGGTGCTGGTACATTCGTGGGCTTTCTGGAGTGAGAGAAGGCAGTTTTCCTTGGCTAACTTTGAACTCTTGAGTGACAAGGGCCTGAGTGGCCACTGCTTCATTTTGCTTCTGAGGCTGCTGACATAGAAGGTTTTTAATACAGAGGCTTGGAAGATTTCAGGTTTGGTAGCTGTTTTTCTTACCTGCTGCTGGTAGGATTATTGCAGGAACCTGCTGCTTCTGCATGGCTGAAGTTGTTGCCTGTGGCAAGCACATAAGTACATGTTGTTTTGCTTCGGGTGCCTAACTTTCCAGGTGGCTACCAGGAAGTAGTAGCTGGATATCCACATGTGCTCTGCCTTAGTCTGCCTTGAAAATTCAGGACATCTGAGCAACCTGGGCCTGACCTGTCCGGAGGAGTGGGGCAGGCAACACGTCTGCTCCAGGATCATCTCTGTGCGGACGTGACTGATGGAAGTCGGACCGCAGCACAGCACTGTGCTCCATGCAGCTCTGTGCGGCACGCTGCCAAATCCCAATGTAGTTCTTAACTTTAATCACAGCACTGTGCACGTGCCCAGCTCTGGGCTGCACGCTGGCAAATCCCAGAGTAGTTTGGAGCTCAAGAGCTGAATTCTAACTGAAAATTAGAATCTGGCAATGGTTAAAATGTCTGCTATGACTATAGCATGTACACATGAAGCTGAGCTAGCTTTCAGCCCAGCTACCTTGGGTATTGCTGGCTGTTGGGGCTGGGCACTGGGGTAGACACTAGGGTCATTATTCACACTAAGATACGTGCTCATGCAACTGTGTGGTTAAAATGGAGCTGGGGTAGGTTTTCATCCTGTTTATTCGTAAGGCTCTCTAGCTGCTATATGTAAGTTGCATGTGAGACTGCAGTTTTACCAGCATGTGCACATTGCTCATTATTTAGCTTTCTAGTTACTGAAGTTGAATAGGATGTAGGGCAGAGCATGTCATGGTGATGCTATATTTATGTAATATTCTGTTAGTGTACCTCACCTCAACTCTTTGCTGAAGTGTAGGGAAAGATTCTCAGTTCTCAGAAAACTGTCGGGTTAAACCTCGGGGCTATTCTATGCAAATGTCTGAAACGTAAATCTTAATAGTTCTTGACCAGCCTTGGAGATAAAACACCATGCAAGTTTTCTTCCGTTAAAAGACATGCAATGCGCAAAGCGTAAACATTTTTTAAAAAACTTATAATAAACTCTTAGAATAAATTCTGAGGGTACTGTCATTGCTTGAAGCACCTCTTCCCTCTCTTTACTCCTTCATATTCAGTATTTGTGGTTTCTTTCTGGTAATATGGACCCTTCCACACCTTCCTTAACGTGTTGACTTACACATACGTGCATGGACATATGCAGAGATTCCCTGTTGACTGGTTTTCGGAGGTGATCTCACATTTTTCTGGTATATCCAGAACACATGCTATGTCCAGCATCAGGACTGCAGCTGCCAGGTTATTTTCCAGTAGCATTACAGTCCTCTCAGCAAAGCAATGGCGGGTAGCTCTGTAACTAGTTGATGCTAACAAGTGCAGCTGCTGGTGACCCAAACTGGTGGATTAGATATAGGGCTGTGTGTGTGTATATATATATATATATATACACATATTATATATAATCCTGTGCTGGTCTGTCTTTGTCTTGGTCTACTGACTTGTTTGCACTGTTGCCTTTGTGCTCCCTTTGCTTGTGGCATGGAGGGTGACTGGGTGCAATGGATCAGGCATGATGAAGACTTCACATATGACTTCAGAAACCTCTGCTGAGCGTCTTCCTAGCCAGGCGAGGGAAATATTCGGGGAAGCAACTGTGTGAATAGTTGAGGAGCCATAAAGTTGATGAAGAATTCCTCTGACCCAGTGGGAAAGTTTCTCCTTTTGGAGGTATGCTAAAAAAAAAAAAATTATGTTGAGTCAAAGAAAATGTTCTGTTGGCTTTCAAATAACATCTGGGTGGATGGTAGTGGCAGGTGGGCTGGTAGTGGCAGGTTTTGAGCATTTCCACACACTTTTCTTTGAGGAGATTCAGGAGTTGTTAGAGTTACCTTTCCCAAAAGTGAGAGAAAGGTGACGCCAATACAGATGTCTTCTCAGGAGCAGTCACACCTTTCCTGAGATGGCATTTTTATTTTTAGTGGTGGTATTGATTTTGGTAAACAGGGAATCTCAGTGCTTGTAAGAGGGATCTCAGTGCTTGCATTCACTGAATTTTATAGTGTTTTGTCAAGCAAGTAAAAAGAATTTCAACTGCAAGATGTATTTATAGTCCCTGAAAGTACTGCATGTGGTCAAAGAACTTCCTAAAAGGCAAACAGATCAAAGCATGGCAGGGCCAGAATTTTCCAATATGTTGCACCTGCTTTTAGGGTTACCCTTTGAGAAGAGGTCTGATCTTATGGGGGCAGCAGAGAAGGAGCCGGTGCTTGCGATGCTGAGCAGAGCCAGAAATGTGGACTCCTTTGTCCCAGTGGAAGAAATTAGGGGCCCTTCTGGCCTATTGGCTTCTTCCTTAGGGACCTTAATGGGAGCGGGAAAGTCTGACCTTGGCGTGGTATCAGGCTGCTCTGGAAGCCTGTCCCCCGTGGTTGCCATCCCATGGACTTTCACACGGGGATGGCACCCCTTTGCACAGCAGGGCAGCAAAGTGGGAATGGCAGCGGCATGCTGATTGCTGGGGATTCAATCTCCCCTTTCCCGGCGTGCTTGTCGGGACCATCTTCCAGCCCTGGTGTCCTTGGAAGCTGCAGCTCACCCCTTGACCCTGACCTGCTCCGAGGACACGTAATCGTGTTGTGCTTGATTCATTCTAATTTACATTGACTTCCCATATGTCAACACACAATTTTAAACCCCTGCTGATCATCTTTTATCCTCTGTTAGGCATAAGCTCTGCTTGATTTCCCTTTAACTGCCACTTGGATGGAGACGTGCCTGTGTTTTGTGCTCTGCTGCTCATCAACACCATCTAATGTAAAGATTAGCTTTAAAGTCTTAACTTGCTACTGGACGGGCTTTTGCCAGGTAAGCCGAGCAGCCGTAGATCCTGAGCTTATTTGAAATCCAGGTTCCAGCTCTTCATCAGAAGGTCAGTTCAAATCTCCTTCAGTCATATCTGTTTGATTTTGCATTTAATTCTATTGATATTAATCTGGATTTATTTGAGCAGCTAGTGCCATTGAGTTTTTATATCAATTGTGCGGAATCATTTTGGTCTGTGATAAATACTTGGTTTTTACATTTGGCAAGTATTTACTTAGTAGGAAGGGATGAGGTGGTTTCATATAGAAATATTACATAGCTTTAGAAAGCAGGATACAAATAACTTTAAAAGTTGCCAACAGAATCTGAGTGAGTCATTTGAACAGATGTGACAGAGAAAGGAGAAGAAATTTGTGCCTCACTAATCTATTATGTTGCAGTATCTCAGTATGGAAATATGGAAAGAGGAGTTGAGATGATTTGTCTATAAAAATGCGGTGAACACATTATAAAGGACCTGGTTTACCTCTGACATACAGTGCTGGATTTCTACCTGCCCATCAACTTTCTGTGTATCATTTAATGTATGTGCTTTACCAGTTCATCCCTTCAATAGTTACATGCTTTTAAGGGACAAAATTTACCTACAGGGATACAAAAAAATCTCCCTATTTAAATCTGTGAATACCTTTTTCGAAGACCCCTTGCAAGTTCAGGGCTGAGATGCCAAGTGATAAATCCTGATGTCCGAGAGCCTTATTCCTCTGTCTGAAATCCATCCAGCCTAATGGCCTCTTTAGACAACCTCGTGTTAGGTGCGCTCCCTGTAGACAGTTGTTCTCAGCTGTATTGGTATGAATTGCCAGAGAGATTAAAAATCAGCTGGAGCTCTCAGCTGCAAAAGAGGTGGTCCTGGCGGTGGGAAGTGCAGCAATGGATGGGACAAGCTCTGCTAGGGCTTGCCCATGCTCTGTATACCTGGGAGCTGAGCAGCTAATGTCAATCCAGCCTGAGGCCCAGGGGGAAAAATTGCCAAGGGACGAGTTGGAAGAGAGACTGATGGTAAACTCCCAACTGGAAATGTTAATATCACATCCATTATGAATAACCCCGATGCATTTTTCTTTTTTTTAAAGTTTCAAATGAAGTTGTGACACAGGGAAGTGTCAGGCAAAATAAAAAATTTCTTACTTGTTGTGGTCTTAAAACAAAGGTTTTGTGATACACACCCCACAATGCTACTATAAATAGTCCTGTTATCTAATCTTCCAACTCAGAAGATGACAGAAGATTACGAGTAGGGAAGCAGTTTAGTGTAGCTTTCAGCTATTTTCCCACTGCTTCCCGTGCTCCACGGGAGCATTATTGCAGTGCCCCTTGCAATTCGTATGGAGACGACGTTATTCAGAAGTACAGGATGTCACTAGGAGGAGGAGAGTTCAGATAAAACCCTGAAGATTTATGACACGGTTTAGATTAAGGCCGTGTAGGAACTGCGATGAGGGAAGTCGCGATAATTCACAGTCTGGCAGCACTTTCCGGGCTGCGGTGAGAGCTTTCTTCATGCCAAATGGATTGTATCAGGTATGGAGCAGGGGATGTTTTAATGAGGTGCTTTATATGCTGTCCTGCAGAGGACCAGCTTCTTAATGATTAGTCAAGACACATAACGCAGTACGTCCCTGTCCCTACAGACTTATGACCTGATCCCAAACCAGCAGAAAGACCCTAGAAAGTGGTCAGGTGCTGAAGTCTGTGTCCCTGGTAAACCTTCTGGTGGAGGACCTTAGAAAATGATCGAGCCTGAGGAATTATGTCTTATAGCAGCTGTTGCCAAGAGGCAGAGAAGAGAGCTTGTACCATCCCCTCATCCTAAAATAGACTGATGTCTAGGGAGGTAAAATGATTTATTTATTTTTTTGCACAACTTGGCAGCAGAAGGTTCATCCCTTCCACACAGCAGTTCTGCATCCTGTCATCCTGTGTGGCACCCTCTCCGTGCTCAGGAAAGCATTGACTCTGTGCCACAAGCTTTGCTCCTGGAAGTACTTTATTTTCCTAGTGCTGCTGAACTGAACCAAGGTTTTATCACTGAGAGGCTCCCAGTGCGTATCATACACGGAAGCAGCAGCTCTGATTCGGGGGGCTGTTTGAATTCAGTAATGGGTGTCAAGTAGTTAAGTCCTTGCATGAGTTGATTTGTTAAATTAGAAAGGGTTAAAAGGAGGAGTTATTTTTGGAATAAGCACATTAAATAGTTATGTAGTGGTGGAGAGTTCCAGCTAGGTATTGGATGCTATTTTATTATTCTAAGTGGTTGTCCAAAGTCCTCCGACCATCAGAATAGAAAGCTGTGAAAATAACACATTTCTCTAGATTTGCACCAAAATACTTGAGCTGAGTTCAAAGAGCTTAATGTCTTTGCTTGTGACATTTGTTGGTATCTTTAAGGACAGAGCCAAATGCAGAGTCACAGCTCTAGACTAGAGAGGCCAGTAATTACAAAGCGGGGTTGCTCCATTGCCCCCGGTTTATGGCAACATGGCTCTGGGAATGCTCAGGAAAAAGGGAAACTTTGAAGCAAAGTAATATCTATTTACATCTTTTACAATTAAATATATTTATTCTACATGTAGAATTGCATATAATTTATTGTTATGCAATTGCTTTTCTTTTTTTTTTTTTTTGCTGTAAAGTTATGTATATTTGCACATTAACATGATGGATGGGCGCTTTAATTTTAAATATATCTTTTAGCATACTGGTAAGTGGCCAAACCCCTAGAAAAGCTGTTACTTGCCTAGGAAACCATTGCAAGCACAGCTCTTGGTTCATTTTGCTCTCTCTTCCTCCTACCAGTAGTCTGTTGTGTTTCTTGTTTAATTTATTCTCTAACTTCACCTTAAATAGCCTCCGACATTTATTTTTGTATATAGCTCATTTATAGTTCTATTTTTTTATTCCATTTTCTCATCACCTACTTAATCAGTCTTTTACCCTTACTAGACATAATTTAGCCTTTTAAAATTTCCGTAGGCCATCTTGAAGCCCTTGAATGGTGATTACTTGCAGCCAAATGAAGAGTCAGGATGAGGCTGAACTGTTGATCCATAAGCTTTAGGCAAGATACCTCACTTCAGCGCCTCAGAGCTCAAAATTGACATTAGTAACTGCTACTTATGAATTGCCTGCTGTGCTCCACAAAATAATATGATGCTGTAATTATTCGTGACAGTTAAAATGCCCTGAAGTATTCAAATAAAAGCCAAATGTATAGGGAAACATATCCTGTATAGGAAGGTTATTGTATAAAAGAAAAGCTGTCTTGCTTTATCTGTAGGTCACATTGGCAGGCAAACTGGAAATACGTGCAAGGCACGGATTCGAGATAGGCTCGTTTTCAGGGGGACTTCCATAGCTGCTGCTGTTGGGCTACATTCAGGTGTTTAGATGAGAGAATGACCCAAATATTGTTTAAGGCTGTGTCTATTTTATTTCCATAGCAATGCAAATATGATCCATAAAGGCTAAGAGCTCTGCATCCAATTTAGCAGTGTTGCTTTGGCAACCCCATGCAGGATGCAAACAGTCTCCTTGGAAACACTTCCTAAGTGTCATTAGATAAGCGATGGTTACAAACACGGAAGCAGATCGGGATGAGAGACAGGCTCTTGCACAATGTCTTTTTATAGCCCGAGACATCAGGATTGATCAGGATGGTGAAAGGAGGGAGAAAAGATTCTTTGAGGACCGACTCTCTCGTTAGTGTCCTGTTGTGCTGTGGAAGAGAGCACCTGGGGGCCGGTGGTCACATAAGCGAAGGGAGGACACGTCCTTGCTCCCGGATCTGCGTGTCGGAGCCTGCACGACTGTCTTCCCTCTACTCCAGGCCAGGCAGCCCTCCTGCCCTCCTCGTATCAGCATTCCCGGTCTCCGTGAGCTGTGCATATGCACGTAACGCCTGGGACAGGGAAGGAGGGCCCAGAACTCAGTAGTGCAAGTGCAGTCCAACCACCCTTTGCTCAAGAACCCCAAGAACCCCTTGCTCAAGAACTCCAACCCCAAGGGCTGGAGGTGCCATCAAGCACCAGCTCTGCCCTTTCCTGCCAAGACATTTGCCCTGCTCTGTATCTTTGCTCTCCAAATTCGGGCTTATTTGCAGAACTTTGAAGACCCTTTTCCCAGAGGTAGTAGCACGGTGGAGGTGAAAGGGGGAAATGGGGCTATTTAATGCTCAGAAACAGGGCAGTTATTTCTGCTCTTGGCACTGTCATATAAAAAGTGTCATGAATGGAGGCAGCTTTCCCTGCACTTACGATAACTCATTTCTTCCAAAAGCCTCAGCTGTTGGACTGAAGGGGTTACACAAACATACTTGACTTTGGTTTAAAAACTCCTCCATTTTGTACACTTTTCTGTCACTGAGAAAAGCTAAAAGGTATAAAAAGAATATGACCTAATGGCTCTGAAATCAGAAAGCAAACAAAAGAACTGTCTCTGCTTTTGTTTTAAACTTATCTTTATTTTGATCCCTCTGGGTTAGGCCTGTGGATCTCATCCATGGAGCCTGAATCCCTGGTGTCAACTGGACAGGTGAAACAGTGACAGAAGGAGTCAAGTCCCCAGGGCCATCCAAAGACCTTTGTTCTGGTTTGGGATGAAAGGCTGTAAGAGCAGGTGGTTTTATTTTATCAAGAGCTTGCGCCAGCTTTGGTGGGCAGAGGCAGTTGGTGGACTTGGACTTCTGTGTCTTTTTCAGGAACCCTCCGAACCCAAGCTAGGCCAGACCCGTGCAGCCAAGCAGTGCCTGGATGTGCTGTTCAGGTCCACATGAAAGGACAGTGACAGGGACTGCCCAGTCCAGCGGTCCCCCGTCACTTCAGCAGCGTGCAGCGCCCCGCAGTTCCGACGCTTGGCAAAAGACAGTCCCAGTGATTGCATTTTTTCTTTCCTATCCTAAACTAAACACTGAATTCAAAGGCCAACAGCCTCTCTCTTCAAGGAGAACTCACCAAGCTCCCCCACAGGCCTTTCCCCGCCTCTTGGCTTTCTTCCATCTTCATATCGCTCTTATCTCAGGGCTTCTGCTCTGAATGTCAGTGCTAATTAACATGGGTCCTTGGCCCTCCCAGCACTTCAGGTGAGTTACAATCCAGCGTCTGTTCGTGCACTGGGAGCGGGTCCATCCCCACCTTCCCAGGGGAAGCCAGGGGGCCCGTTAGGGAAGCTTGTGTCCTTTGGGGAGAATCCAAGGAGCTATGGGATAAGGGAGGACTCCTCCGCGCGCCCCTTGCTGGTGCCCTGGGTTCGGGGCTCCTGCCCTGGCTGCGCTCGCGCCGCGGAGGCCGGGCCAGCGGAGCCGCCTCAGCATGACGCTGCTCCGGGGCCAACCTGGCAGAAAGAGTAGCTGCTTTTATGTTCCCGACGCAGCTTCCTGCCACACCTGGGTTCTCCTTGGAGACCTCCCGCTCGCACATGGAGCCAGCCGAGCTCTGAGGGCACCTGGGAGCGCAGGCGCCACGCGAGGCCGGAGCCGACCCCCCGGCACTGGGCTCGCGCGCCTGCGACGGGAGCGCTCGGCCTTTTGTGCAGTTCTGACCACTCTCGATACGAGCCGGGCAGTTCTGGCCTCCAGCCTTTTCTCAGACCTTGTGTGTCCCCTGTACCCCACAGTGGGAACTGGGAATTTCACACCCCACCAGAGCAAATCCCTGCATCGGGAGAGATGCCGGTTCCCCATCCAGCACTGAGCCTCCCGCGTCCTCCCTCTGCAGCCCGTTCCTGCCTGCCCGCTCTGGCTCTGCTGCCCGCTCTGCCAACGTGCCCCTTCGCTTGCAGAAAAGCAAACGGAGATCGCAGCCAAAAATCCTCCTCAAGCGACGCGGGCGGCCGTGGGCGACGCTCACTCTGCCGCGGCCGCCTCTCCCGTTCGGCGTTCCCCTCCGGCGGTGGATTGCTCTCCGCGATGCTCTTTTTGCTCAAGGGCGTTTGTTACCACTTTCTCTCCGCAGCCTGTGCAGCTGGAGGCTGCGCTCAGCCCCCCGCACGCACCCGCACGGCCTCACGCGGGCGCCGCTCACGCCCCTCTCCGTTATTTTGATGTCCGTAGTGATCCTCCCTGTGCAAGAGCGTGAGTTATCTTTTTGATGAGCATCCTGATAGCAGAATATTAATGTATATGATTAAATTAGTATTTGGCTCTTGAATCACACTTTCATCCAAAAATTGTCTTAATTACACAGCTGCTCCTCTAGGAATTAAGCTATGTTTGGTTTAAATGCTTAAATATGGAGCTAGGGGCTAAATTTCTTTATCCGAGAACAAAAAACTCTTTTTCTATTTTCAAACTATGTTGTAAACTGTGATTCCTCCTTTTTTTAGGAAGAGGAACAAGTAGAGAGAATTGTATAGCTGATTTTTGTTTTCATCCTCTACGTAAGGAGATGGGGCACAAACTCCCCTGGTTTATCTCACTCCTGAGTTATTGAAGGAAAAATCCTGAGGATCTTGCCTTCTTTGGGTTGGTTCACATGGTGTCACACAATGTCACACATAAAACTAGCTTTAGTATTAGCCTTAACTTCTTCGTGGTGTAACAAAATGGAAGAAAATTGTCTCCAGACAGGCCTGCAGGATTACTTTAGCTTTCTGTGATGTAGCTGAGAACTTATGCTCAGTTTTGCTATCAAATCTTCATCTTTAAACGCTGCAGCTGTAAATTAGCAGCCCCTGCTGCAAGTGTGCTGGCGTGTGGAAGTGCGCAGTAAATCAGATTAGAGCCACCCTTCATTAACTCTGATGCACAAGACTTCGGCAGTAGAGGTTCGATTCAGGGGAAATGAATGAGGATAGTTAAAGTCAAACATAAATAGGGCTCATTAAAAAACAAACAAAGCAGCCTCTGTTTCATTATGTGACTCTTAACTGCACCACGAGAGCAGAAGCAGTTCTCATTAGAGGCCCCCGGCAGCCTTGGTCTCTGCATCTTCTGCAAATGCCCTCGCAGCCTCCTAGGAGCTCGGGGGATGCAAAGCCCATGTGCGCCTTGCACGGGGAGGAGCAGGGGGAGAGCAAAGCGAACGCAAGTGCGTGCGTGCAAATCCCAGCGCAACCTGGAAAATCGGGATAAGCTGCATGTTGCAGGGCATGGTGTGTAGTGGTCCTGTGCCCAGTTACAACCACAGTTGCCTGATTTATCCGCTGTTCATCCCAGCGTAGGTGGATTTGTTCATTTCTGTTTTTTTTTTTTTTTTAAAGTGCATGTGTTTTGGAGGAAGGGAGAAGGTAAAAAAGTTGAGATTTACTCAGAACATGGAAAAAATCCAGCTAAAGCAAGGAAATATAGTGTATAGCAGCCTGTGCAGAAGAATTAAGGGCTGCAGGATGCTATTCAGAGCTTCCAATTCACTAATGTAGCCTCAGCCATTAGCTTCAATGAGGCTTTCACTGCTGCTTTATTGAATAGGAAAGCTAACCTTCATGAGAGCCTAGAGTGAATGTGAAAAGAGGGCTGGAAAAAGGATATTGGACAGTGTCTGAAAGGAGTAGTAGTAGTTTGGGAAAAGTCAGATATTTTAAAGCAAAGCTGAAATAATTTTTCTTTTTAAAAAGGTGTATTCAAGGGAAGACTGCGTGACTCTCAGTGCTTTTAGTACGATAGCCCAAGCGGGAGATTAATGTTCTTGTTAAGGAAATAAAAATGCAGTATCTCCTGAGCAATTTATTACCACACACAAGAGGCAAACACCAAATAGCAGCTTTCTGCTATTTATGATTGCAGGAAAACATGTGGAGCCTCTAAGCCTCTGTCTGTATCACTTGTACTTCTGCTGTGTTTTCCCCCAGCACAACCACCAGTTCAGACCTTATCACCAGTTCAATCCCGGTGTGATAGCCCTGGGAATACCAAGTCAAGTCACTGGTATTTTAAAGCAATATATCATCTTCTCCTGTTCAGTGCAAGTTTCATTGGCATGATGCCTGAATACCAGTCACAAGGGCTCACTCCATCCAATTTTGTGTGGAAAGTCATTCCAAAGTTTTAACTAATTTTAATTCATGATTGCAGAGCAATTCAGCGTGTGCAGATGGAAGTCAGTACAGAAGCGTTAGTTCATCTCACTTTAATATTTTTTATGTATACATATGTTTCACACAAAGAGTTGCAGCTTACTCAGAACCTGGACTGGACTGTGCCTGACTGTTTAATTACTGTTTACATAAAAGTAATTTGCAAAGTGTTAATTTCAGAAATCAATACACTCCAGTCCAATAAATATTTAATGCTCCCATCTGCCATTTTTTAGATTAGTTACCAACCCTGTTAGATGAAGTCTGTGAAACAGTTGCCTGCCATTGACATAAAGAAGGCTTTTCAGATCCAACTTGACTGGAAACCTAGGAAAAAGTAAGCTCTGTAAATCCAGTTGTATTGGCTTTTCTCGATTAAACATGCAAAGGGAGAAGACTCCCTATGGAGATAACATTATAGCAAGTAAGCCAATACAAAATTACATCTTCATTTTACAGAGAGAAAATACATTGAGTGTTTCTTAACGAGACTATATGTCAGAAGTCCGAGTTCAGCTCACACTGCTGTAATCAGAAAAAAAATCTGATGATGGGAGGGCAATTAGGCCCTGTATTAAGAGGCTGGGGTGGGTAGACCGGGCAACTAAGCTGTAGTAGTAACATGGGACTTGGCTGAGGCCTCTGCTAAGCCTTGGAGCTTGCTCTATAGAAAATAAGGATAGCCCTGCTGGGTTGCAGACAAGCTTGATGGTCTTGAGAAGTAAACGTTGTTCTTGGGTCCATAGCTGCGTTCTGTCCTTTTTTTCTTCCAGCTGCAAAATAGATTGGGCATTTTAAGCGTTAGTTAACGTTTGCCAGGCTCATGGGGAGAGACGTGTTTTATGAATCACTCCCCTGTAACAAGTAGCATCTTTACTACTGGGAAAAGCCTAATAAAACGAAGGGTGTGATAGTCCTCTTAAAGGGCAAAGGGCAAGGGGAGGTGGAGAGGAATGAGGCTGAGCAGCAGTTACCAGGAGGAAGAGGCGAGAGAGCAGGAGAGGAGTAAGGGAGACATCCCGGGAGGGATCTGGGAGACATCCTGGGTCAACACAGTGAGTTTGATCCTGCTAGCAGGTCTATCCACTGGGCAGCCCCAGGAGGTTGAAGGCATCTGAGAAGAAGATGGCAGGTCCATAGACTCAGTTTCTTGGGGAAATACAGGCCTGGGATGTGGGGAACAGACCCGCAAGAAGGAGGAGGAGAGCTTTGGGACCTGGGCCTGAGGAGGCCACTGCCCCTGCCCACGTAGGGGTCCGGTGTGGAGCCGGGATCCCTGTAGGGCCCGGCAGCCTCTGCCACTGCCTCCCGCGGCCGCGAAAACAGGGGAGTGAAACTTGTCTCCCTCAGGCTGTGCAGCCAGCGATTTAATTACTGATATTCATAGAGGACTTGGAGCTCTCCGGATGGGAATGCCCTGTGCCAATGCAAATGTCATTGCTCGTGGTACAACACAGGCCTTGATGATTAGTTCTGTTTTACTGTTTTTCTGGGATAATTATGTATAATTCATGTGTTGTTTCATCAAAGTGTTTGCCACTCAGGGCTTGGCCTCATCTTCTTAAATAGCTGGATATAAAATTACAATGTGTTCCTCCAGTGAGACCATATTTCCAGAACATCATGACAGCTTTATTATGACACAGAGTTTTCTGTTTAACTAGAACAGATATAGTGAATTATCCTTTAAAAAAAATCAAAGTCTCTTGTGGTGGATCATTAGGCTTATGCCATTTTCTATACGCGGTTGCTCTAAATCAACATATTAAGGCTCTGTAGAGGGGCCATTTGTGCTATGGCCTCCAAGCTTTCTTCCTAGGTCAGGATGGGCCGGTACCGTTCATGGGAGGCAAACTGCAAAGCAGAACATGGAGCAGGGCAGATTTTCCAGCAGAAGAGGATCTGCCTTTGAGTCCTTCCCCAGCCTAGTGCTAGCTGCCAGGGATTATCCCTTTGGGATAGGTAAATATGTAAATGAAATTAATAATGACATGTCTGCATTAAAAAGTTTTGCTGGATTGTGGAACAAGCTTCTGCATTGCTACTACGATGGGCTACCTCTGTTTAACCAGACACCATGCTCAGATGCTTTTTTTTTTTTTTTGTGTTCATGGGAGTGGTGATGTGCCAGAAAGGAAAACAAGAAAACATGGGAAATGGTTTTGGAAGCATAAAGTTTGTAGTATTGCTGCTTGGTGCAGGTCACTCCTTTCTAAGCTTTTAAACTTTGTGGGGCAGCAGGTGCTGAATGGCTGCTCTATGGCTCAATTAACCAGCATCTAGCTTCAGAAAATCTCTAGTGGCTGGAAATAAGAATTAAGCAATCATTTTGGCTAACGGCTATGCCTCTGCTGCTAGCACCGACAGCATCTCTTCAACTGAAAGGAGGAGTGGGGTCTCAGGCAGTTTTCTTGCTGGGTTTATCTGGTTTTCTGGGGAAGCCAGACCACTGGTTTGCGCGGTGCGAGGCATTTTCTGTGCCTACAGTCTCCTTTGCAGCAACCTCTATAGGAGCGTATAAATTAAGCACTGCAGAAATCCACTTGTTAATGGAAGACAGCATGGTCTACTAGTCACAGCATGACTTAGTGGAGATAAATCCCTCTACTTGATGTTCCCAGCTCTCCCACACAGATGCCAAGGCATTTCACCTCTCTGTGCCTCGCTGTGCCAATGAATAGAGGAAGAAGAGATGTAGCGCTGCATTATTATTATGGTCTAATTCTAATCAGAGCAGAGTGGCAGGAAACAGCAGGTCGTTCTGGGCTCCTGCTGCTGTCATTTAGACCCACGCTGCTGCCTCCGGGTGAGTTCATGGCCAGGTTGAGCTGATCTCTGCTGCGTCTGCTGTGGTCCCCCTGTTTCCGCCACCATCACAGGAGAGAATCCAGCCAAGAGGATGCTCTTGGCCAAAAAGCAATTCCTCTTCTGCCCAGCTCCTATCCTGAAAGCTTCATTTTTGACTGATCAGCTCCCCGATCTGGCTTGCAGTGCCGTGACATGTGTGCTGAGGCAAGGGATGAGGTGGGATGGGTTGACCAGTGGATGGAGCCAAATCACACTTCGGCATGGATCCTCTCATCCAACTTTGTTAAAATCGAACTTCCTCGGAGGGATTGTTTTGAAGACTGTAGGCATGTTTGAACTCAGGCTATGGTTTGTCATTTCATCAGCTTGCTGGCTTGAGTTGCCGAGCTCTTGTGAAAAGCAGGGGAGATTCTCCTCCAGTGACACCCCTGTGCAAGCAGCGCGCTCACAGGGGTTTGCACTGATCCGCAAGGCTGTCCTTGAAATCTGCTGAAGGCCAGTTTCCCAGGACTGTGATTTTCGTGTTTTTCTGAACCAAGATCCAACTGTATATTGTGAATTCAGCAGATAAAGCCAACAAGGAGGTCTTGTTGTACTGCTTCCATCCATGCATCATCCACCTGCCTCTCCGTGCTGGAAATGATGTCCGGTCGTGCACAGAGGCCGGGCTACCCAGTTCAGTTTTGGGAATACCAGCCCTCTTGCAAGCCACACTACACTGGCCCCTTCATCGACCCCGAGCCTCCCCACAGAGGCACGACTGTGTCGCCTCTGTAGGCTTCAGCCAAGGAATTCGCTTCCTGAGACCATATCAGTATTCTGCAAAGAATATTGAAGTGCCTTCTTCATTGAGGCTGCTCAAAGGACTAGTGTGTGAGCTGTTGTAGAAAATAAAATGGCTGATAGAAAAATTAAACTTTTTTTCCCCCTTATACTCTGCATTGAATTGATTAGGTTCAGTAAAATGCATTGGTTTGAAAGGATGGGACCTGGGTCAGGAAAGCACAGGGGCGACTCAACTCCTGTAAAGCTCTGTGAGAGCCAGCAGCACCCCAAGCCTGCAGGACGTGACCCCAGTATAAATCTTGAATTCTGTAGTCTCCGTCAGGGCAGTGAGCACAGAAGGAGCTTCGTAAAAGCAGTAAGCAAAGGCGAGCTGGGGAATAACAGTGCTCCTATCATGCTGTTTTTCCTGGGTATTAGAGCAACTTTGTGATACAGGAATTTAATAGCTTAAGGTTAGCTTATAAACCTTTAGGTAAATAATAATAAAAAAAAGCTCTGACAGTTCATCTCTAGCTTGGCTAATGTAATGATAATATCTGGCTTGAAGAGAAAAATGGGACAGCACGGAAAGTTCCTCTCTGCCATTTGTCAGGTGTGCAGATGTTGTCACTGGGTGACATTCAGGCCTGTGCATGTGACCAGCACATAGCTTTGGGTCTGTTTTAAGTCTTCTTAACCACCTCTACCACCCCCCAAAAAACCCCAAACCCCACCCCAAACCCACCCTGAATCCGTACCCTGAACTTCTGTGCTTGGTGCGTTTTGCACTTTGCAGTGGTGCACTTCCCTTTGTACAGAAAGTAGCTGCCTCCTGCCCAAATTTAATGTGGTGATAGTTTCTTCTAACAACCAGGAAAGAATGAAACAGGAATCCAAGCAGTCTGTTTCTCCTTTACTACATGATAGCATTATTTAGTGTTAAGAGACCTCTGCAGCCATAGGCAGCAGTATGGATTGTGTGTTTTTCTTATGTAAGACTGAGATGAGCCAGAGATAGGTGAAAAACTTGGCCAGGCATCAAGTGCCAAATGAAAGGACTTGCATCTGAGCACATGGAAACAGCAGCTTCCTCCCGGGGTATTCCCACTCTTCTCCTGGCCTGCCTTGTAGCACTAAAACCTAGCATTATGGCTTTAGGTGGATTAATTGGGATTAATTGGGATGGGCTGCTGAGTCATCCCTTCCCATCTGCATATCAGTGCTGCCTCACACCTTTCCTCCCTTCCTTTCCCCTCTGGAAGCAGAGGGCTGAGGGGACCTGCTGGAAGTGCCTGTGGCAGAGCTGGGAGCGTCGCCTCCAGCAGCTGCTGTGCCGGTAGGACCTGCCGTCTCCCCATGAAAGGTTGGCTTGACCTTCAGTTCTTGTGACTGCGCCCCAAGGACCCGTAGCTCTTTCTTTCCCAGGTAGACACTGATGCTGTTGTCTGAATAGCTCTGTATGGATTAATGTGGAGACCCTGGGAGCTCTCCTTTTAGTTGTAAATGTGCAGTTTCTACTCTGTAACTCAGGTGAATTGTCATATTTCTAAGTATAGAGACTAACTCTCTTGTCATTTACTTATATGGCAACAGGATTTGGCTTTCAAAGTAATAATAACCAGTGCTGGTTCTGTTTATATAGCAACAAGCTAGGGGCCCCAACTGGGATTATGGTCCATGCGATGTGGTACAGTGAGGAACACCCAGGGGAGCCCAGGCTTTACTTAAAGAAAGACTTGCCCTTCCTGGAAGGGTCTTCTGTAGGTCCATTTGACTTGCCTATCAAAGTAGTTTTAAGTCCCCGGGAGTTCAAGTTCACTCTTTCTTTCCGTTTTTGGAGCAGTTTCTTAAAGCAAAGTTTAACTAGAATAGCCACTTATGTAAGGTAATGTTATTTCCAGCTTTCTAGGAAAGTGTTGGAAGGGGAAAGTGCAAACCTTCACTGTATTTGGCAGCTTCCTAGGAAACTCTATCCCTGTGCTAGAGTGCATTAAAAATAATGCTGTCTGGCAACTTTTTTGGAACCTGGTAGTAGCCAATGCTGTATCGCAGGCTTCCTATGTCCCCATTAAATCTGAAATCATGAAAATTTCAGCCTTAAACTCAAGCTCCTGGAGAACAAAATGGTTTGTTGCACTTGCGTTTAATGATGCTTTGTTATTAAACTGTTCTTTTACTTTTCCCTAGCCCTGGAATGGGGCTTACGCTTTCATATGATAACACAGGAGGAGCCTCACTAAGGCTCTCTGAAGGCTAATTCTCTGGTTTAAGTTTGCTTGAAGCTTGTCTGTTGATGCCTGCTGCTATATTGTCTCTTTGGCTGGGACTTCATCCAAGTTTGTAAGTAGAAATGAGGCTCTGCCTCTGAGTTTGGATCTAGCTCTTGAGTTTTCCTGGAGTGCCAAGAGGCCTGGCATGTGGTTTGAACAGCACTGACTCTGCTAAAAAAACCACATGGGCTTGGGTGATAAAAATCAATTTCTGAGTTTGGGATACCAAAGAAAGTGGTACCTGTTATTAAGAGGGGATTTTTTTTTTTCTTTTTCCCCTCTTTCTCCTCTCTGACTTGTTAACAAGATATGTGTTACTGGAAAATTCCCTTCATTATTGAAGAAAGTACCTTTTTTCTCCCCTCTCATTACTGAAGACTTACCCATACGTCATTTAACCACAGTGCGAGAGTGTTAGTAAGCACAAGCTTGTTATTGGGCTTTCTGATGCTTAACTGGAGGGGAGATTGGCAGCATAAAAGGGGGGCTGAAATAATAAAACCCCAGTTGTAACCAACCTATGCTTGGGAAAGAGCAGTAGTTGATGTTAGCCCTGAGGAGGAGTTACATTTCTTCCATTCAGCAGTAATCCTTGAATCTTGATCCTTGAATGAGAGAGAGAACAGAAGGAAGAAGAGAAGGAGAGGAGAGAAAAAAAAAAAAAAAAAAAAAAAAA
>VZSV01000148.1:1334766-1372936 GCA_013398735.1 Nothocercus julius | reverse complement strand
TCTATAATCGTGGCTGTATCTTTGTGTCTGGAGCTGTGGCTCGTGTCCATTTTCAGTTATTCTGACGTGCAACCGAAGAATTGCCTTGCTAGAGACATTCAGAGATTGCGATTTCAGAAACCTGCTAGCTGATGACTGTGCTCGCTCTGGCTCCCCTAAGTCTTCTGCCATCAGAACAAATTGTTCCCCCTCTCTGTTAAAGGCGCATAACTGATGTGTATTTTTTTTTCCCTTTGTCATCTTAAAAAGCAGTGATAACTGTTAAATATAAGCACCCCTTGAGGGCATGCTGTACATTCAGGGGTTAAAAAAAAAAAAAAAATCCTTTTCTCGGCTTGCATGAGTGTTTAATGTTAATGAGCTGCATGGGTGACTTTAGGGAAGGAGGATATTTGTGGGGTGTCATGTGGCACGTGGGGCAGATGCAGTGGTCTGGCATTTCCTTTATGTTTTTGTACCGCAATCTGATGCTCTTTAGGAATAGACTGCACATAGTCCCTTGCATTATCTTCTGGGTACCTGCTTACTAGAAAGGTTGACAAAGACAGAAGGAGTTAAGAAAAAATAAGTATACAGTTATTAGTGGAGCTGAAAAAAAATCAAGAACAAAATTTAAGAGCAAAGATTAAAGCCCTGAATACAGGTAATTTTGCCAAGCGAAGACTAAATAAGAATAGTGAATAGACTAAATATTTTTTAATCCTATTTGGTGGTGAAAATGTGAGGGAGGAAGACTTATTTAACATGTTCACTGAGTTTCAACATGGATGAGCCAAAAGGGAAGACTTGATGTGATTAGCAGGAAAACTTGAAGTCTTGCCCCATGCTATGGAGGTCTCAGGCCTTGTTGATTTAGTTCTCAGGTAATAAATTTAGTCAAGGAACAATCCTTCTCTAGAGGATAAGTTAACAGACTTGGGCCTGAAGGAATTACTCTGGTTGTGCAGTCTGGTCCCTGTCCAGTTAAATTAAGTGTTACAGCAAGTTCTTCTCCACCCTGACCTCCCTGAGATCCCAGGGGTGATGGGAGCTATCCTACAGCCAGCGGGGCTGATACTGGCCCTCTGGGCGCTCGGGTTTTCCTGGCTGATGGGTGAACAGCTCTGAAATCAGTGGTCAAGAAGCTCTGCATAACTACCCAGAGAGGCTGGGGTGTGTGGCTGTGCTTTAGCGTGCCCCCTGTTTCAAACACCTTTGCTTTTCTCCTGCGATTTCTGCTGAGGTCCGTTACTAATCCTGTCTAACAGCTCATGGTTCATTTTTGAGAGTCAGAAGGTACTGGGGATCCAAAAAACAGCTGGAATGAACCAAGCAACATTTTGCAGGACCTGACTTTGCTTCCGACAGATTTAGCAGCAAACTCTGAATTGTGGAGGCTCAGAATTGGCCTCTCAGGGCAAGAAGGACAAGCCTCTGCTCAGGGTTGCAGTTGTAGTATTTCTTGCTCTTATGTTTTCTGCTGCAGTTTGCTCAAGATTTATGTAGTTTATAGAATTACTGCCTGTGATGGCAATTGAGGAGCAGGGGCTAGCGAGCTTGCTCTTCATTGGGTCCTGTTTCTTCTAATTCCATCCAGTCCATATTTGCACGCTTCACGGGTCTATGTGCATTTATGGGATGTTCCATGGCTCCTTCTGGGGCTGAGCTGCTAGTCAGTGCATCTGCTCCTGCAGCTCAGCCTTTGATCTGCTTGCTCATGGGTTCTTCCGCTTGGTTATATTCCCTTTAGGGTTGTACTAGCTGCAGCTGGGGCTCATTTTCCACATGGCCTTCACCTGCTACAGCTACAACTGCCTGCAGTCCTGATGATGGAGGTGCTAGGTGTGGTACTGAAATATTGGCTTCAGACCTCGCTGGCAGCGTGTGCCGTGGGTTTACTGCACTGAAAAAGGGGTCCTGCGTGGGATGCGTGGGGGTTCTGCTTTGTTTTGCTTGTTGTTTTCTCCCCACCCACATGACTTGTAATCTCGTATTCCTGCGATCGTGGGGCATGGTGGGCTCCCTTCTCAGCGTTATGCCCTCAGAGCCCGCCGGGCTGCAGCCAGGAGGTCCTGGCACTCGCGTGCTGCTCGCCTAGGACTCCGGCAGGTTTGCTGCTGTTATCCATCCCCTGAATTCCTGCTCAGCCATCCCTCTCCACCCAGCGCCTGCAGTTTGTTTTGGAGTGAACCCCTCTCCCTACCCTGTGGTCAATGGGATGATGAGTCTGCCACATGCAGGAGAAAAGTCCCTACCCTGGAGGGATGGCCTGAACTTCCCCCCATCCTTCTGTGTGTCTGTAGGAATGCAACTGTGTCCGTGGCAGCTTCTCCCTCCCTCTGCCATCCCACCATACACAATTATCCTTGTCTGAGGGTGACAGAGCCCTGGCACAGGCTGCCCAGGGAGGTTGTGGAGTCTCCTTCTCTGGAGATCTTCCAAACCCACTTGGACGCAGTCCTGAGCCACAAGCTGTAGGTGACCCTGTGTGTGCAGGGGGGTTGGACCAGATGATCTCTAGAGGTCCCTTCCAACCTTAAGCATTCTATGATTCTATGATTAAAGGGGGACACCAAGGGGTGCCCCATTCCTTCCCTTCCTCCCTGTTACTGCTGGCTTTCCAGACCAGTGAAAGGGGTGAGTCTATGCTTGACATCTGGGATGGACTCTGTTATAGCCTGACGGATATGAGAAAAGTCCGGGTTGTGTTCTTTCTTGTTGTCTGTTCCTCTTCCTTCCCCTCCAAGGGGTCAGGGTGGGGAGAATCTTCTATTTCAAATGTGTGGGTGGGTGGGTGAAGGAATAAAATTATCTGGAGGTGACTCACATTAGTGAGTCATCAATAGTGGGAAGAGGAGGCTTAATATTTGTGTACAGCCCATGTCCGGCTTGGTGCGAGAGGGGAAGCAATGGGCTCTTGCACAAAGCTGTTTTCTCCCCAGAAGAAGAAATGAGTTTGTCTCCAGCACCCTGGGCTCAAGGCTGGGCCCATGTGGGTGCTGGGGCTGTGCTGATTCCTCAGCCAACCCTTGTTGCCTTGAGGGGTTTACAAGCCCCAGGACTTTGGCCCCTCACTGCTAGTGACTTCTGGTGTGAACGTGGACGTGTCTCCCCACATCTCACTTGCTCCTCTAATAGGAAGGCACTGCCACTGCAGTTCAGTCAGAGCCAGATTTTGTGCCTTAAGCAGCCCATTTTCTTTCCCCCAAACTTGTATATGCAGCCAAGTGCCCCAGGCAGTGAAAGAGGGTGACGAGCTAGCTGCAAGGTAGCAAACCACACTGTGGATGTGCTGTTATCCTCTTTGAACTCCTGCTCTCTGCTGCATGTGGAAAGTGTGACTGTCCAAAACGTGCTAAAGGGGGGTGAATGGCCCCGCCGTGCAGGCAGCCCTTTAGCCCTGGCGCAACGGCCAGCAGAAAGAGCAAGAATAGAAAGGCTCTGTCCTGGGATCCTTCTCCTTAAACCAAGTAGCAATCTGTGCAGGCAATGTGTAGCTGGAGTACTGGGGCTCTTGCCCCAAGGCTTTTTGCTCTTACCTGGAGAGTGTGTGTGGCGGTGGACAGGCGGCACGGGGGGTTTTCCTCCCCGTGACCGCCAGCTGTCACTGTTGCCGCACGCACATCTGCCGGCGGGTGCGTTTTGTCTGGCTGTGATTTACAGCTGGTCCCAGCTCTTTAAACCCTGACTTGTGTTCAGACTGGACCAGGGCACCTCCTGCTAGGCACTGGGAAATGTGTAGGAAAACACTTGTCACCCCAGTGAGCTGAAGTGGTTTGGTTCATTCCCAGCATTAGAGAGTATTTAGCCTGGTCTCAGCAGCCTGGGCCTGAAGCCCGAGCTTTATTGTCTGTTAAAAGGCTCTGTAAAGGCACTGTATATATTTTTAGCACCCATACATTTCCTGCTTTCTGATCTAGCCTTTTAGAGGTTTTTTTTGTTGTTATTGTTACAGAACTCAAATTCCCTTTAAGAGATTCTCTGACTAAACAATGTTTTGTAAAAATGAGAAAAATGCAGCAGTAAGGTAGGAAGGTCACAGTAGGATCCAGCAGGCGTTCTTGGTTACAGTGCCCTTCCAGGCCTTCATTTCTCCTCCTGCATTGCCCTTGAACTGGGGAGAGTGAGCCCCCAGCCCCCCATAATACATGGGACGGGTACACCCAGTAACTTGACTGCATTTAAGGAAGAGCCAAGAAATGTTCCACATTTGAAAACTGTGTAAGGTAGAAAGTCCCCACTGAAATCAAAATACATGCCTATGTGTGTGCACACATTCACACGTCCTTACATGTATGTGTATATATATGTTCTAATCTCTTCCACGTTGTATCCAGCATGTTTCCCTGGTTTAGATGAAGAAATAAGGATTGTTTGTGCTTGCACATTGGAATTGCTGGAGTCTGGCCTCCCTCATGGGACAGGGATCAGAGATGGAGGTGTAAAACTACCTGTAGGAGCAGTTAGCACCTCTTGGTGCTCTTCCTGCCTGGATGGGCAGTGATCAGCTGGAGGCACGGTGAGCCTGGAAGGAGCTCAGCGTGCTCGCTCCGTGTTTCAGGAGCCCGTATGCCGACGCTGTGCGCATGTTTTACTTGAGTCCAAATATCCCAGAACTTGGTACTTGAGTGGATTGAGTCAGCTTGCTGTTATTTGAATTAACTCTTAATTTACTTTGTGGAGATTGTGCAGCAGCTAAGGAATGCTTTTAAGCGTGACCTAATTTTGGACTTTGATGGACCTTAAGGATACCTTGTCTATTGGACCAGGCCCTACTGTGACAGGGAGAAACGCAGACTGGGAACGGTGCCGTCAGTCAGTGATGCAGCTCGAGACTTAGAACGAAGAGCAGAATTTGACCTCTACAACTTAATTCCAGTAAAAGCAAACACCAATCTAGATGAACTTCCCCATTTAGATTACAGCTTGCCTCAAATATTATTCAGAAGAGAAACTGAGCTAGTGGCAAAGGGACAGATGGATAATCCCAGCCCCTGCTTTCTGTTTAGGCACTTTGTTTTCTGTTTATAAGCAACAACTTGTGCTTTTGTGTCACTAATGTCTTCCATGAAGTGTGAAGAATAGCAAACTTGATTTTTTTTTCAATAGTTTTCCTCAATTTCTGACCAGAGTAGAAGCACTGACCACAAGGAGAAAGAATTTGTGGGAACGTGTGGCTGTGTATAGCTAGAAACTGCATGAGGAGTCTCTTGGGAAGAAGTCAATTGAGTTTAAAATGGGTTTCTTCTTTGAATCCACCCTACCACATCAGTAAGACCATTTCTGAGCTAGGTGGCTGTGCGGCTACTGAGAAAAAGGCATCTTTCCCATCTGCATTTCTGCTTTTGATTTGACAGTGCAGAGGCCTGGTTTTCGGCCAGGTAAGTAGCTGCGCTTGTAGTCCTGCCTGTGTCCTTAGTGTGTTTATACATAGGGCTTTTGAGTGCAAAAATGGCAAGTTATCAAAGAAGCCATTTGTTTCTCTAATAATGTTTTTTTTTTGCATGTGCAGTTCAAATAAACACATTCGGAAATAGGGCGCTTTCCTAAGCAGATATGGAAGGAAGCTGAAAAGAGTTTGGTTCTTTTGGGGCTCTCCGCAGTCTTCCCACCTTCAGCGGGGCTCTGCTGCCCAGTGCTCCTCCAGTCTATTTTTAATTGTTTTACACTGATGTGGTGATTTCTGTTGGGATCCTCAGGGCGCTGGGCAGTAACGCAGGCCGCTGGTGGTGCTCCCCCCCATGGCTGTAATAGCAAAACTGGCTGTTTAGCTGCGATTCCTCCTTGCTTTTCTAGTTATGATGGATGCTAGGAAGGAGGAGACTTCATTTAATTATGGTGGGATGACTTAAGCAGTTTAAAAAGGAGGGTGGTGGGGGCAGTGGCCTGCTCTGTCCTAAATTCATTCCAGCAGTAAAAAGATACAGGGTGTGTGGTATAAGATTGCTGCAAAGTAGCATGACTTCTCCTGATCTGACATTTAATGGATTAAGTGCTTAAAAAGAAAAAAAAAGTGCAACTTGTGCACCAGCAGAAAAAGTGGGGAGATAAACAGAAAAAAAATCTGTCATGGGGGCACATGTTAACCCTGGTGTAAATCCAGGAAATTTAAGCGAGTTCATGTGGTTTTGCCAAAGTGTGATGGGGATGAGCCCTTCCCTGGGACTTGCACTTGTTTATTCCTCCCTGGCTCTGACCCGAAACTTTTAAGCAAAACTAGATAACCCGGTGCTGGGTTTGTCGGGGCATCGGTTCCAAAAGAGGCCTCTGGCGGTAGAACTTTCCTTCATCTGTACTCTGGAAACAAACAACCAATTTTTCATTTTTAGTGGTTAATTCTGAAAATATGAAGGTCTGTTTAGTCTTGTCTCCCTAACATAAACCAGCCAGAACAAGGCAGCTTGAGGGAAGTTTGCAACAAGTTCCCTTATTTGGAATAACAGTCATTGTTTGACCGCGGCTCCCGGCACGAGGCTCGGGGATCTCGCTGCTTGAGACACGTCCATGGGAGGGTTTTGTGCCCCTTGGGTGCTCTGTGGTGTGTGTGTTGCCTTCGGTTATGTTGGGGCTCCCCATGTGGGACAGACCCCTAGATGTGGAGGAAGGTGCTTGTGGTTCCACCTCTCTGGGAGGCTTCTCTGGACAAAAGCTCTCGTGGGAAGTGCTGCTGCCCCTCATGGGTTGGTTGCTTTTAGGCAAGTGTCACCTTTGGTGTTAGAATGTCCCACGGTGGCCCTGCTGAGCAGACAGACCTGAAGGACCTCAGCTGAGTTTGTAGTGACCTGAACCAGGTTTTGGTGAGCTGGGCTTTTTTTAAGATGGTGGCATCTTCCTTATTTTTAAGGTCCAGTTACTATTACTTTTGACAGAAGCAGAATAAACCTCAAATATGTATAATGCATTTCTATATATAGCTTTAAAGTTCATTATTGTGTATTTCTGTTTGCTGAATTGCACTCCAGTATTTTGAATGAAGGATGCTAAGCACAATTAAAATATGGTAATAGTCAGATATGCCTTTGTTTGAAAAAAAAAAAAAAAAAAAAGTGATGCTCAGATCCAAAGTGAGTGCTGTGTCCTCCCAGTCCACCCGAGACTTCCTGCAGTATCATACACTTAGTGCAGCTGGCATTTTTTATTCAATATCCTCATCAATCTGGAAGGTATATTCACTCTGATAGGAGGTGCTTACCATTTCAGAGTCATCGAACTCTATTTCCATAAGTGGAGCTTTAAGCACAGTCTAAATTACTTCCATGCCATATAGCATTTTTCATGGGCCATTTTCGGAAACTAATGATGACTCTAAGACAATAGAAATCTGCATTGCCATGAAAAAATATATTTCCTTTCCGCACAGCAGCCTTTTTTTTTTCCTTCAAAGTAGGTATAATGTCTTGTATTTCTGCTCAAGGTGCTTTTGGACCAGGTTCAGCAATCCATCCCTGTTGAGCAAAGCATTAGGTACAGGCTTGAATTCCACCTACAGCAGGAGAGCCGGTCGAAGCTCCCTCAGCAAAGCAGGAAGGAAGCTGAGGAGAACCCGCCCGCCCTGGCTTCTACCACGCTGGAACTAGCGGTGGGATCTCCAGGCACATTGTGGGAGCAATGCAGCAGCTTCAGCCCCATTCCCGCCCCAACAGTGCTTCTTGAATGAATTGAAATGGGCCTGGGCTGGGGACAGAGCTCACCCGAGATGTTGTGGGTCGGGGAGTTGCTGGTGGGAAGGACTGAGCCTCACTAATGCCCTGCCTTGGTGGGATGGGGCAGTGCCAGGGTGCTCCTGGTTGCTCCTCTCTCCCACAGCAGCCAGACGGATGGGATGAGCTTTTGCATTGCTCTTAATTGGCAGTCGGGACTGTGAGAGCTTATTTCCCCTTCACGCCCAGCTCTCCCTTTAATGCTCCCACTCGCAGCGGGCGCAGTAATTACAGCTACCGCTGGATCGCTTTGCTCTCTGTAAACACCGAGCCTGACATCTGGCATATTTGGAAGTCTCTCGGTTGAATCTCGCTCGTTGCGCTCGTGTCGTGCCCCAGGGGCAGCGCCTAGACGTGGCCTGTCCCCCGCCGCCCCATGGCAGAGCCGCCTTCCCGCACGCCGAGGGTGGCCGGATGGCCCGGCACGGCCTGCGAAGCCGGGGGGTGCCTGCGCACAGATACATTGCATTAATGTCACCATCCCTCAGATGGCTAAACAACGGGGATGGGAGAGATGAAATGCTGCTAGAGATCAGGCTCAAGTCACTTTTGGGGTTGTTTCTGGTCAACTTGGCTGTGCGTGGGCATGAGACAAGCTCTTTTCTGGGTTTAGAAGATTTTCTCCTTTCTTTTCTTTTTATTTCTGAATAGAAATTCCTTCCTGGTGCAGTATGAAACTCAGCCAGGTATTAAAATTGCTTCCATTTAGAGCAATTAGGACATGCTCTTTGTAGAGTTTACC
This sequence comes from Nothocercus julius, assembly GCA_013398735.1. Lineage (NCBI taxonomy): Eukaryota > Metazoa > Chordata > Aves > Tinamiformes > Tinamidae > Nothocercus > Nothocercus julius. The sequence goes on along the minus strand of VZSV01000148.1, from coordinate 1,364,515 downwards.
ACCCTGCAGTATAGCTTTAAAAAACAAAGCAAAAAACAACACTTACGGTAAGGAAATTCTGATAGATGACACGAAATTCAAAGCCAGACAATGGCACAGTGTGAACATGTGTTGTTTTTTTTTTGTTATTTTCCAAGGATGAAAGTCAACTTCTTTCTCTGAATAGAAGTCTGGTTAATCACTGTGCCGATGAGATGGCATTTCCCTCCTCCCTGTATCTAAATTTCACCCTAAAATCATTCCTGGAGGATGTTCTCACAGGCCTCTGGTGAGATGGAAATGTAGCTGCTAATTTACAGCTACAGGGGGGAAAAAAAAGGAAAAAAAAGGGGCAATGACCTCTCTGGGATCCCAGGAGAAGATCAGCAGAAAGTGATCGCAGGTATCCTAACTTACTTTTTGCTTCTAGGTTGTTTTGGGGCAAGCGTATTTTCTGCACTTATTGTACTTATACAGGAATTGACAGAAGAAAAAACAAGTTGTAAAGTTACATTTGGTACAAACAATTCTTTCTGAATGCTTCATGTTTATGCACGTCTTGTGACAAAAAAAGATGAATATGTTATGAAGGGCTACAGTTTTTATACATTGAAGGGAATGAAATATTGTACTTAATCTCAATAGCGTAGTCCATATTTTTCTTGCTTTGGTTACATTTTTGTGAGGGGAGCTATGAATTCCCTCGTCCATTATTAATTTATTGTTACTGGAACATAATAGTGCAGAATGCAGTTCGTCCAGGAAAAAAGCTTCAGCGGGGAGTGAGTCACTGATGGTAATAAACTTCCGTCCCTCTCAATAGACCGTAGGACCGTTTAGCAAAATGCTTTTGCCATGATTCCTGAGCTGCTTGTGCTTTGTGCAGCAGCTGGTAGAGATAAAACTGAGCAGAGCTGGGCAGACTCCCTGTCTCCCCTCTATTACTATAGCGTGTTTCTGAATCATACACAGAAGAATGTTTTTGGTATGTAAAAGTGACTTCAGAAAGGCAATTCTGACTAGAGAGCAGCCAGTGCTGCAGTGGGAATACATTCTCTGAGCATGATACAGTGCGCGATATCTACCATGTACAGAGATATATATATATATATATATATATATATATATATGTATTTTGTGCGGAGTTGTGGAGCTCTCAAATGTTATCCTTTCGGGACATGTTACCTTCTAGGAGCCCCGGGGCCTTCAGGAGGGGATTATAAACTGAATCAGATGGTGCTTTGCTGCTGCTCAGGTTGTAGCTTTGCGTGTTCCTGCTGGGAATGTCCGTCTTCTGTAGAGTCTCATTTGCAGACGGTTTTGGGGCTCAGCAGAGCTGTGCTTTGCCTGGCTTGATGCAGGGGCCTGGGGCTGGGCTCCCTTTCATCTCGATACAGGTCTGGCCACCAGCTTTTGCTCTCCACCATGAAGGCTGCTCTGTACTGGCCACTGGGCAGATAATCAACACCTTTGCAAGATGCTCATCAAGGTCTATTAAAAATGCGTTGCTAGAGAGTAAAGATCCTAAGCAGTCCTCAGTCAGCAAATTGCTTTTGTGGCACAGGTCTTAAAATTATGCAGTGGGAAAAGTTAAATGCTGCTAATCTAGTTTCCAGCTTGCTTCTGTCAGCATCCTTTAAGGCTCCTGGTCCTCCAGAAGGCTCCTGCCTCCGCAGGGGAGGCTGTGCTGCTTTCCAGGGAGCTGGGCCATTAGCAAGAAATGAGTGTATACATTTGCGGGCAGATCTGGGAAAGCTCGTTATATGGAGTATCATATAGAGAAGCTGCCCCGTGGCGTCACCAGGTCACGCAGCCGCCGTGGCCGCGCGTGTCGCAGGGCAGCTCCAAGGGAGTGGGAAGGCGGCAGCCGCGCTGTCACACGACACAGATCTGCGGGGGGGGGCAGACGCTCTTATAAAATCATCCAGTGCAAAAGAGGAGCTACTTTTTGTACATAGGATAGTAAATGAACCCGGCATTGTCTGAATAATGCGTTTATTTCTAGTTTATCATATGATGGTTTTGGTTGACAGAGTTTGATTCCAGCGAGCGCAATTGCTGTCAGCCTCCAGGGCGTGTATTTGCTGCAAAGCCTGCGACTGGGTGACTCTTCGGAGTGCAGTGGTGTTATCTGTAACGCTGCCTATTGCAATGCTAATGCAATCTTTCCTTTTTTTTTTTTTTTTTGTAGTACAGCAACAAGCCATAATTCCTCACAGGAGATAATAAGGTATTATGAGATATTTCATCATTTCTATCATTGTGTTTAACAGATAGCTTTCCACAGCCTCCTTCATTAGAAGCCTCGCTGTTGTCAGCACACTTTGTATATCTACAAAAATATTTTGCTCTCTCTAATGCGGGGTAGCAGCTGCTCCAGAGCAGCGGCTCAGCAGATGGGGCACGACAGGGTCCTCAGGTGAGTGCAGCACAGGGCTGGAGGGCTGACGCTTGTCCTGCTTGGTGCCTTTGGGTTTGTACCGCTTCTGTCAGTGAAAGGGAGATTTCTTTGCAACAGTACAACAAAATACCCTATGGAACAGTGAACAAAAGCTTGTAATGCTGGCATGGACCTCCTGGTCTGCTCCTATAGCTTCTGTCTGGAGTGGCCCGTGGACACCTATCTGCTTCCTGATGTTTACTGTGAGACATGGTGCACATATTGCTGCTGTCTCGTGCAGGTCCGAGTTGCAGGCAGGCTTCCTTTTCTCAGCCCAGGAGCCACCCTCCCAGATCCACATCGCTGCCCTTCCAGTAGCATTTCATGCTCCCTCATGCCTGCGTTGCTCCACATTCCTTTTTTTCCTCAAGCATATGCAGGAAAGCAAGCTGCACATTAATTAAAAAGAAAAAGAGAAAAAAAGCACCCAAGCAAAGAGACATTTGCATTCACAGAAAGGATGTTCATGTGTACCAGTGCTTGCAAGTGCTTTCTGCGTTGCAGAAATACGTGGTACTTTCAAACGCATTTTGGGGCGAGATACTACTCTCTTTACACAACATCCACGTAGTTGTGGACATGCAGATACTGCTGTGGTGCAGCCTGGAGTTTTCTGCATGTGAATTCCAGCAAAGGAGGATTCGGAGGTGATGAACTTCTGTGGTTGACCGCAGTAAAGAGCGTGAGCTGCTCTTTGGAGAGCCCTGGGGAATCTGCGGAGGCCGGAGCGGCCCCGGCTGCAGCATCGGTGCAAGTAAACAGCAACAGTGAATTTGTTTGCTTTGGCCAGAAGTGCTAAGTGTTGTAGGTACCTGAGTTAAGCAGCCAGCGGGGTGGTTGGAGACTCTCAGTGGCTTTGTGGTCCCTGCTGCATGGGAGCCGCACAATCCTGGTGCGCTTGGTGATTGGGATAGGGATTCTAGGTGCACCTAAGCTGTGCCTTTGGGCAGCACCCAGCAGGTGTGAGTGGCCTGGCCAGGACTGGCTGCTTTTTTTTTTTAATCATTCGTTGTTTAATCTCTATGCTGGCACAGGCCAGCACACGATAAACAGAAGAATAATCAGGCTTGCTGCAATTGTATTCAACCTGCTTGGAGTTCATAAAGCAGAAGAAAAATCACTCCTGTGTTTTACCTAACAAGCTTCCTCAATGGCAGGAGAGCAGAGCATAGCAAGGCACAGTGTGGAGTCTGCAGACTATTCATATAGTTGTGCAGTTGCTAAGTTTTATTTTTTAATGTTTGCATATAGCCATGAGACAACCAGGTCAAAGGCATTGGAAGGAAAGGGCACAAGGTAAAAAGACAGAATGTACCCTTTTGATTTTTGATGTCTTTGGTAGTTGTTACGTCTATACGCAGAAAGCATCATGCGGTGGGTGCATCACAGGGAACTGAAAGCAGAGGGAAACTTGGATTTGTCCAGCACATCATCCACGACATGCCCGTGCTGCCATGAGACTTAATCTGCCCGGGCAGAGCGCGCAGTGAGCAAGGAAGAGGATTACAAAGTGGTTTTCAGTGTTTCGTGGCTAAGCTGGCACAGTCGCCCCATCTGTCGCATGCGGCGCAGCTCGTGGGGCCGCCTGCTACGCGGGGAGTGGCTGCGGTGCTGTCCCTGCCGTTGTTCCCAAGGAGCCCGCCGGGCAGCGCGTGGTGCTGGCGCCGCTTTCCCCTTGGTAGGTGCCGCAGCCGCAGGGAGAGGCTCGCGGTGGAGATGCGGCGGGAAGTGCAAACCTGCAAGCCGGCCCCTGTTTGCAGGGAAAACGGGGAATTTGGTGCCAGCTCTGGGTAGGCTGACAGGTGTTAAAGGCCGTGAAAGCCACGGGGAGAAGCTCTAAAGGATGCAAAGGAGAAGTGCTCCGGGGAGGGCCGGGCCGGGCAGCGGCTGCCCTCCTTCCCCGAGCCGGCCGGCTGCTCCCCCACTGCCCTCATGGCCCGGTCCCTTCTGGACACTCTTCTTGTCTCACTGTCCAGCTGCCTCTGCTCTGTCCCAATTCCTGCTTGCTCTTCCTCCTCTCAGCTCACCCTCCTCAGTGCCTGCTGGAGGCCTCTGGCTGTCCTGTGTCCCCTTTCCTGGCTGGCTGCCTGCTGCCCCGATTGTGCATGGATTTCTCTCCTTTTCCAGCCCGCACAGACTCTTGGGCATCTTTTCCATGGTTGTCGGAGCTCAGCATGCAGCCCTGCTGCCTTGTAACATCCCGTGTCAGCAGTGACATCTCTAGGAGCTGTAGCATTGCTTGAGAAATGCAGAAGTTCCGGGTCGCTCTGAAAACATGGTTCATGCCAATGCTATGAATGTACCCTGGAGCTTTCTGTAAAGTTGTTCCCTATGTGACATTGAAAGAGTAGTTGATGATCTGGTTGGGCTCCTCCACTTCAGACCTATAGTACAGGAAGATCCAGTCCAAGGCTCATATAAATCAGTGGAAGTTGTGTCACTGGATGCAGCCAGGACAGGACCTGGCTGGAAAAACTACTTCCTTTGTGGGAAAGAAGGGATTTAATTCCTTTATGCTTTTTTTGTCATCAAATCAGTGTTTTATTTGCACAAGTAAAATGGATGCTGTCCCAATTAATTTTAGCTAATGGGGGTGGGTGCTGCTTGACTTTTTTTGCCTACCGAGTTATTGAACACTTGACTCCTAAACTCCTCTGGTTATCTTTCCCAACCATAAATTACTAGGGAAGAAACTTTCCAGGCTTCAAATGCATGATATTTAAGAGTGGTTGTTTGCCTAAAGAAATGGGGTGCTGCCTTAGGTAGGAGGCTTTCCGGTATTCGAATTACTTCTATTGATTCTTATCTAATCCAGGTATTTTTGTAACATTTCTCTCCCTGTACTGACAGATGAGGATTTACTATAGCTCTTATTCTCCTCTCTTCTCCCGTTTCCCAGTTATACAATTTTCTTATTGCTGCAGCAGACAATGATTTGACAAGCTACGATTGGTTTCCGTTTTTGCAGATATTTTTATTCTTTTGAGCTAATGCACAGTAATTGCTGTCGTTTTCACTGAAAATTAGACAGGCAAGTAGCCATAGTCACTTGTTCTCATTTGCTGCCTGGTCTTCAGTACAATGGAAGATGCTAAGATATGCTGAGTGCTTAAAACTAAGCTTCTCCCTGATCGAATGGCGAGTACTGATCGTTTATGAAATGAGTTTGGGTTCTCAACTAGCTTCCTTGTGGTTATCTCTTGAATTTGTCCAAATGTTCTCAATTTGTATTGTAAATGCAGTGTAGTAGGCACAGATTTAAAAGGCAATGAAGATAATATATTATCTGCCATTCCATTCTTTCTATCAAGGTAGGGTCCTATGGAGCAGGCAAATACGGGAAGTTTGTACTGCCATTAGCTGCTGTGGAGAAGAGCTGCTTTGGATATCTGGGCTTATCTGTCTTCAGGATGAAGTTGTTTTAAATAGTTTTGTGAATAGTAGCTGTTGCTCTGTTAACAGGGCACACTGCTCACACTGTTCATTAAATTCAAAGCTAAAGAGAAGATAAGGTGAAGTTACTGCTGACGAGATAAAGCCGAGTTTTTCCTCTGTGGCAGTCGCCTGTCTGCAATGGGGCTCTGCATTTTGTCTTTTAACGTTTGTAATATGCTCTAAAATCATTGCAGGCTTGTAAATATTTTACTATCTGAATACATTTTAAAAGGCTGTTAGTATTTAAATCTGCACCCGGAATGTTTTCTGCACAGCAATCAAAATGCAGCCAGAAAATGATGCTTCAGCTTAATGGCTCGTGAACTCCAACAGCAGCGATACCATTTTCTAACAGGCATGTCTGTAATTTTTAAGAGCAAAGACCATTGAGAAGCTAAAATATTCACCATGTTGGAAAATGTCTTTAATCCCAGAACTGTGGAATCTGGTAGAAGATGTATGGCCTGACAGGACTCCGTTTTCGGTGAGAAATCCCTTAAGTGAGCAGGACAGGTTTGGCATGTCGTAGCTGATTCTGGAAATAATTCCACTTCTTCAATGGTTATTCTTACAGATATTTGAGAGTGGACTGGGAATTGCTGCATTGAGCATACAGTATTTCAGGTGTAATCGTCACATACTGTACATAATCAAGGAGGACTGTAATCATCCTAATCATCATATAATCATCCTAAGCACTATATAAAAGTCCTCCAGTGTGACAGCTTTTGATGCCATCCTCTTCCATAGCCATTGAGCTTCCTCCCACCATTGCTTGCCCATCTTCAGATGGGCAGGTTTCCCTTCCCTATGAATTTTATGTATTAGAAGTTATTTTCTTTAGGATGTACTGAAGTTGAAGCCTTGGACTCTGCTCTCCCTCTGCTGTTTTCTGCCAGATTTCCCAGTACTCCAAAGGCTCCTCCTGCTTGCTTATTTATACTTACTGGTGATACCTGGTGATTTCCTAACTAGTATGTTCTCCTTTTTCACTTATGCTTGGTGGCCATGGCCCTTCCATGCTGGTGTGACTGGATATCGCATCATCAGGCCATCAGGTGATCCCATGTGTACCTCAGCTTGCTTTCCCTAAAACATAGAGATCTCTATTCTGTAGGGTATAATTAACAAAAAATCATATCTCTGGAACAGCTGGTTTCTTCCTGCCAGTGGCTTCTATCTATTAATGGACTTGGCTGATGGAATGAGGATTAATATTTATCAGCTTTAAAAAAAAAAAAAAAAAAAAAAAAAACCAAAAAACCACTCACTTTAATAATTCTATTGAATTGCTTTCCCCTCACACTTTTCAATATAACTTTGAGTTTTAGCTGGCTATCCTTGTTTTCTAAATCAAGTGCTTTTATCTTTGCTTTTAGCAGTCTATTTTAATTGTTGCTTTTCTGACATCTGGTGAAGTATCTCCATCAGCCATATTTTTTCATTAATTTTCTTTCCCACCTAATTTCACTCATAATTGAATTCATTTTTTTTTTTGTGAGCATGGTCGGTCTTATCGCATGCATTATTCTGTAATTACTGTTTTGAACTCATGATGTTTCATGTGCAGAATGAAATCAAGTTAAGGACACAAAGCACCTGGCTGCTACTATTTTTTTTATCTTTTAACTCCTCTTTTTCTCCCAAGAAGAAATCTGATTTCTTCTAATTCTGGAGATCTTGGAATGTGAATGTTCAACCTAGAACTTAGCTTCAGCTGAACACCTGAACCCTAGGAGACGCACATGGGAGTTTTTCCACCGATGCCACGTCAGATCACCCATTTGCTGCTGCGACTCCTCCGTTTGCGGAGCAGCAGCTGGCAGGGCACCTTCCCCAGCAAGGTTCTCCATGTCTTCCTTACGGCAGGTTCTACAGCAAAACTATTTCATCCGTCTTCCACCAAATGACTTTCCAGGTTGATGGCATCAAAGATGCTCACTGTGAATGAGAAGAGCCAAGTGCTCGGCTTGGTTTCCTCACTGTTGCACTTTTGACAATGTCAGAAGAGCTTGGAAATACTTAGTAAGAAATAACCTTTGTTTATGCTGTGCCTTTTGTCCTGGAGAGTCTTAAAATGTTTGAGTCATTTGGCAAAGTGACCAGCCTGTCACGATCTATTTGTATTGATTATCCTTTGCATGGTAATGAAGGTGCCGCTTAGGGCAGGATCTTGATGCTGTGATCTTTGTGAAATATTGCTAACAAATCCTCCCGTAAGAACAGGTTCACCTTCACGATGAGGGAAGCTACAGCATTTTATTGCACGTTTCAGCAGGCCGAGAGCTTGCGCATCAGCAGTTAGTGCGGCTTGCTTGCAGAGGGGTAATTAGTTAAGTAACTAGTTTTGTGCCCATGTGTTCGATCCATTAACTGGCTCAATAGCCTAACTTAGCAAAACAATTCCCAATTCCTTTATGAAACTTTGTTCAGATCTTGGATTCAGTCCAAGAGGCAGCTTCTTTTTCTGTTAGTGGTTATCTAAAAAAGCAGCCAAGAGCACTCCCTAGAATTAGTGTCAAGAGTGACATGAAAAGACATATTTGCTCCTCTTGCTTGCGGTGCAATAAATCACTTTAAAAGCAATGAATTGGTGAGAGAATCTCTCAATCGATCAGATGCCTGCAGCAACCCTCTTGCCTCTTCTAGCAATCTCGCTGTGAACAGCCATGCTCTTGCAAAGATGCAAGGTACAGCTGCTGGGGAGTTGAATGAGGTGATTTTAAAGAGCACTCAATGCCCTTTGAGATCAATAATTAGCGACTGTATTAATAGCTGTATATGAAAAGGAGATTTTTTCTGAAAAAAGCCTGCTTGTTTTCTGTTATTGGCTTAATGTCTGAGGTAGATTCAAGTTGGTATAGTTGTTCGAAGGGAGTAATTTTTTTTTTTTTTTTTTTTTCCCCCAAGCCAAATTGTCAGAAAGTGAAATGCAGTGTTTAGTGGATTGGGCCTGAAAGACTTTAGCTCACTAGGCAGTCAAAACCATCTTGTTAAAATCTGAGAGATAATTTAGAATGGGCAATGCAATTATGAGCAAAATGCTGTTCTTGGAGAGAAGTCATGGGTGCAGATAAATGTTGTTGTGACTGGGATGTGGGAGGTAAACTCAGAGGTGGTATAACCCTGCTCTAAAAGGATGAGATCTTACTGAAGTGCAGCGAGAGAAGCCCCATAGCTGGCCTGGGGCAGTTGTCCCCCTTGCACCCGTGGAAGCTGAGCTGGAATAACGTGCCAGGGCACTTTCCAAAACTTGTGGGACCATTCAATAGTGTAGTTAATAGGACAAGAGCAATGAGGCAGTGGGAGCCGTTTCCAATGGGAAAATGTTGGAGAAAAAAAAATGGATTCATTTTCTTTAGAAAGGTAAAGGGCGGTGAAGCCTCTTTAAGAAGGTTATGAGAAAGAGCAGAGCAATCTGCTGTCTTTCCTTTCAGAAGCAGGGAAGAGGCAATCGGCTTGAGTGGAGTGTTTTAGTTAAACATTAGGAAAAGCTCCTATAGGTAAGGACAGGTAAGCACCAGGATGGTCAGTGCCAGAGAGATCTATTTCATTGGAGATTTTGGTATCAAGTTGGACAGTATCAGTTAGGTCTTTGGCAGATGTTTCCTGTTGTGAGTCCTTGGCACCCCTAATTCAGTGCCACTTCTGTGGTTTGTCAGCTCTTATTTGGGCAACATCTTCAATTTGCTTCCATGCGATTTTGGAGCAGTGCAAGCAGGACAGACTCCCATTTTATGAGCTGTTCAGTGCAATTACTTGAGGTCTAGCTCCTCGCTGCATCGTGTGCTGCAGCTCTGCATCCCTTTTTCCTCTCGTCCACACACTTTGCATGGAGACCAGGGCCTGTGCAAGAGGACAGTCCTGGCAGAGAAAGTCCGTTGCTAATCCTTTCTGCAGGTATCTTGCAGTGACACTGATGGTACCAGCAGTGCTACCGTTTAATCCTGACCCCATGGGAACCACCTCGAGGGTGAAAGGGCAGTCAATCCTGTGGAAGAGTCTTATATTATAGGATTAGGACTGATTTATTTCAGGACCAAATAGGCAATCCTGGATTTCTCTTAAGAAGTTGCAGCTGAAGTCTAAATTGTAAATCTATCTATAAAAGCATTTTACAGAAAACTTGTTGATCTCTTGCCAATGAAAAACAGAGGGGGAATATAGGTAGTTCGACTGCATCTTAGTGTTCAAGTAGCTAGAAAAGGTAGGTTTTAGTTTGTGTCTTGGTGAATCTGTTTTCCCTTTCTCTCCCTTGTAGATGTAGCTTTGCCCCATTCTGTTCCATGTGGTACCTTTGTATGTGTGATGTAATGGAGAGTTTCTGTCCCTGAAAATAGGAAGTATAGTGGGAATGTCACTTAAACCTTCAAGCTCAGCTCTTGACTCTGTAGTTAAACTGCTAAATAATTGGTCAAACACTGAGCACACCACAGCCCCCTAAATCCTAGCTGAAGCATCAAGAATCTGACAGCTCTGCTCTCCTGTGAAAATCCGGCCTACTTATTTACTCCAATTTATGCTATTTAAAGTATCGTGTGATATATGAAGCTAATGGACTTCTGAAAACATCTCATTTGTTGTTCATCCTCTGCCTGTACCTAACTTCAGGTCTCTGAGCATCTGTGTTATGCAGCAGGATCCCGTAATAGCAAAACCTCAACAGAAATGAGCTTTGGGAGAGCAGCTAAGAGACTTGCACTGGAGCAGCAGATGGGACTGGGGTTTTCTGCAAGTCGGTGATTCTCAAATCCTCTTAAGAACAGCCTGAATTAAATCCCCTTTGTGGCATTACATGTGGCTGCAGGACAGGTGGCTGGAACCTCAGCCCTGTCACCTGCTTCGCGAGCTGCTTTGCTCCTGGAAAGTCTCAGGTAGGAAAATCTCCTGTAAAAACAAGCGAGCTGCCAGGTGTGCTGGGAAGAGCCCTGATGAGGGCTAGTGGTGATGAGGCGAGAGCTGTTGCTGAATGCAGCTCAGCAGTGCTGGATGCTGGTAGGGCTTGGTGTCTGTGGGTGCTGGTTGCAGAAATGACAAGCACCTTTACTAGCGGTTAAATAAGTAAATGGTTATAAAATGGGGGGAGGACCAGGTATGGGGTGGTGGTGAGGGAGGGAATGGGGTAGTATCAGAAGCCGCATGGTTATTGTGGTGTGAGTTTATAGGACACAAGGAGTATATTGCAGCTCCTTCTGCTTTTCTCTGGGGAGATCTACCCCCGCTTCATTTCTTACCCAGATGCAAAGAAAGATGGATGAGTTGTGAATAGCTCAGTAAAGGAGAGTGTTTGGGTGGCCTGGAAGGTGCTCTGACACCTGGCATTTCTTCCCAGCCTTGTCATAGATTTTTGACATGACATTGGACAAAATATTTTGTCCTTATCTGTGATGATCGTGACTTTCCTAATACCATCTCTTGGGCATGGCACAGCACCCTTCTGATCTGGCAGTCTCTCTCATCTGGCTAGTGAAGGTCTCTGTTTGGTGGCCTGTGGAAATCAATGGATGGGGCTTAGCTATGTTCAGGTGTTGCCTGGAAATGGAGCATCTGAGGCACAACCAGATCTAGGAATTTGGAAGCGCCACTGGATTTACCAAATAGCCACTGTGCTGTTCTTCCCTGTCTATACAAATGGGCAGTATAGCATTGCCCTGCTTAGGAAAGGTGCAGTGAAGATGAAGATCTCCAGACCACTGAGCTGCACAGACATTACAGGAATGGAGCCCATTGGGCATGAGAGAACTTGTGGCTTTCCTGACTTCACAGGCAGTGTGAAACAGGAGTTTGGAAACTGGGACACTCCCCAGTTTGGCTCAGTTGATATTTTTGGTACAAGCCAGTAGTGACAGTTCAGAGTATTTTTGCCCATTACTTCATGAATAAAAAGTACCCTCAACTGAAGTCAAAACCCAAGCCCATTGCTTTCTGTTTTTCAGCATCTGAAACCCTCTTCCCATCCACTAGCACCATACCCAGCCATCAAAATCTGCATCTTACACATTCCTCCCTAACCTCTCACCTTGTTAAGTGATATGAGGAGTGATGAAAGCCATGTACGAATGCCATATGCCACCTTCGTATTTGCAGCACAACATTCAAATTACTATAAAAACAAATAAATAGTTTTGAGGTCACAGTTTTTCTTCTGTTTTGGTAGATACCACTATTTCTGTCTTGGGTAAGCCTACCCTTGGTTAGCTAAAACAAAGTTAATCTTTGGAATGATGCAGAATGCATTGTGGGAGCATCTCAAGGCTGCCAAGTTCTCTCGATTTTGGTGAAAATTATTTTGGAGAGTGCTGTCCTGAGGTTTTAATTTGGGCAAATCTCCTAATTTGGGCAAATCTCCTGCTCACTCATCCAAGACTGCTGTGCTAAAATCATCAAGAGGGGATTATGAAAGGCTAGAAGTTTGTAGTATGTTCCTATAACACATTTTTGTGTGTGTATCTCCTAAATGGGTGGTACCAGCTTTATTTGCTTGTTTGCTTGTTTTTTTTCTTCCTTCACCATTTAATCTGTTGGTAGAAGACAGTTCTTTACTTCAGGAAGGAGGAGAGAGTTTCTGGCCTAGCTTCCCTTTGTCAGAGTGGTCTTTACTGTGGTAAACAACATTTTAGTCCAATTAAACACAGCCCCCTTTCTGCAGTGACATGTGCTGCCTTTCCTCAGCTATCATGACTCAAGATTCAATTGATCAATCAGCTGTGAGATGGGGAGCATTTTTTTTATGTGTAAGGATGTTCAGAATCTTGATATCAGTCAATTAATGACCCACCTCAGGATAATATATATGAACAAAATGTAAAATGCAAAACATCTCAGGCCTCCAGATATGGATGGTTATTTGATTGCTTTTTGTGACTAACAAAATTCATGTCTTTCAAAAGATCTTCCTCATCTGGGTCCTAATAGCATGTTAGAAATCCAACATCTGCTGTGGACACCCAGCTCAGTTTGCTTCATGCTTAAGATTTAAGCAGGAACAAACTGCCCCCGAAGGTACTTTCCTCTGTTCAGTAAGCACCTGAGCTTTCAGGCAATAAAACAAGCTGTTCTGAGCTTTCTTGCAGTTTTGGTGTTTGCATAGGATGTTTGGTCAGACCCAGAACCTGTTCCTGGCTCAGCCCTTGGCTTTGAGGGACCCCAACCTTCCTGCACTCAGTTTCACTTCATGGATAAGTAAAAAGAGAGATACTAAGAAAAGATCTAGAGCAGAGGCTAGCTTACCTTTTGGCTTTTAAAAGACTATAAAGGATGGTGAAGGGCTGTTACAACATTATGTACCCCTATGGCTTCTGGGGAACTACTCGTTATTTTCCCTGATGTAAACAGGCTCTGAATCTGGCCTCTGGGCTGCTCCACTTCAGCAATTGATTTTTAAATCAGCCTTGCTATCCAAACATGTAGATTTAAAGATTTGTTACTAATTATATAGCTGCAATTCCCAGCTATTTTTCTACCTAGTTTAGTCACAATCTTTCTGACATTTAGCAGATTGACATTCTCTTAACGTCTCCACAGCAATCTGTCCGGTTTGTTTAAGAAGGCAACATTTTTGGAAGAAACTTCAGCATCTCTGTTGGAAGCTCAAGTACCTGGCAAGAGACACTCTTAATGCTTGCTGAGCCTGCCAAGTTTTGCTGCTGTGCTTAGTGATAGTGTTGGGCAGTCGTGTGACCCTGCGTTGCTTTGATTGTCTAGGGTTTCCCTTCTGCTTCCTGCTCGGAGGCTCGGGAAAAGGCATATGTCTAACGGCCCAAGGAAAGCACGGTTGCCCTGGATGGTTCATTCTCTGTAGTGCTGACTGCTCTTTTTGCTGGGAGATGATGGATGCCAGTGTGACACATGGTTTTATTTCTAGTTTGCTTATGCATTTGCTCGTTCCTGTTGCAGGGTAGTGGTTCCTCACTGTTGAGATGTTGTCATAAACTTTGTGAATGACTCTGCGCTGGAGGTGAAAAATGACGGATGCTGGTTTTTAGGCCCAGAGCTTTGGGGCAAAGGGCATAGCTGTGTGTGGGGATGGGGGCAGAAAAGGCTTCTGTATTAAAGTTGTCACTTTATGTATTTATTTTAGGGACTATTTATTTAAGAAGCAAATCTGTGTCCTGGGCACAGATAGGACATGCTCTGAGACTAACAATTCCTGGAGGGCATCATTACCCTGAAGGTAACTTTGATGGTTCAGAAACTTGCCCCCAGCTGTTCACTGCACCTTTATGTGAGGGTCCCAGCTGCACTCAGGGGTTGCAGTTCCTCAAGCCAACTACACTGCTCCCTCCATTGGCATCTGACAGTGCTCTGAGTCTCGCTGTGCTTTTCATGGCACTAACTAAATAGTGTAAGTTTGAGCTTGATTTTTATTTCCACTGGTTATTGGCAAAGTGGCATGTCAAAGACTGTAACAACTACAAAATTCTTCCAAAAGCATAAAAATCCAAGAAATAGTCATTCTTCTCTCATTTTCTGTTGTGGGCAGCGCACTCAGGTATTTACACACGTTTCAAAGCAATCATGTTGACCACCTGTGCTTGTGCAGGATTGGGATGAATTGCACGAGATATGTGCTCAGAACGAAGCTTGGCTATTCTCGCTCGTTTATATGTTTTTTTTCTAGTGGTAGTTCAGTGGTGCAGCCTTTCTTCTTTCCTGTCACCAAATCGGTTGCCTTGCGCGATGCCTGTGCTCCCTGCGGCAAGAGGAGCGGTTCACATCCCTCATGACACAGCAGCAACTGCTTCCCGGGGCATGTGAACACCGGTACGTGGTCCGGGGGAGCCGTATGGAAATAAACGCTATTTTTGCTGCAGCCCTTTTCAGACCATAGTAAAAGGCAGCGGTGACTTTGGGTGTTACTGCCTCATTCAACAAAGGTTACCCAAAGTTCAGCCTTTTAGCAGATACTTAGCTTATCTGTACTTGTCCCCATTGGAAGATCGCTGTTTATTCTCATTGTGAGCTACATGATTTGGATAGCTTTTTACACATTGCTCATTATAAATTATACTTTGTGTGTTTCCATTTGGCCTGGATTCCTCTCTTTTAAAAGCTTATTCCAGGATTTGTTCGCTATCTCTGTTTCATGTTCCTGGGGCCCTCGGTGAGAATTTACGTGTAATTTAAAGCCTTGGGACCAGTTTCAGTTTATAGATCCCTTTCGTTTATGGCACAAGTACAGACTGTGTTCTGATGTAGACACAACACTTAAATCAGTATTGCTGAAAAGGCTGCAAAGATTTGGTTGCAGGGACAACTGACTAGCAAACTGGTTGTCATCTTAATTTCAGAATAGCAGTGGAGAAAATATAAGGGCAGAGCCGAGTCATAGCATTAAGGGTAAGACTAATAATCAGTACCTCTGAATAGAAGATTTACTGACAGGCCCCCAGGGCCCAAAACTTCAGGACAAAAAAAGATGAAATGGGTAACATGTTCCTTTCCCTAAGAGCCCAGGACCCTTGACTTCATCTGCAGCCTAAGTCCTCCTCAGCTGTTGGTTGAAGAGGGCATATGACACACTTGATCATTGCTTACTCTGCCTGTTGCTTTGCTATCTAAGAGGCTATCTATTAAGTAGTACGCTGGCAGAAACCTGTATCTTTTATACAGCACTTGTCACTTGAGGATCTCCAAATCTGTCCAAAGTAGATGCTATTTTGTACATTTGTAAGCCAGAAGCAGACTCAAGGTCCGAGAACCATTGCTAGGACTGGAAATAGAGCCCAGCTCTGTTGAGTCACGGTATCTCATCTTGTCGTTAACAAGATCACATCCAGGGAAAGGAAAATAGTTCTTAAAACCTCAATTATTAATCTTAACCTACCTCCTGTTGAAGTTGCTAGGCAGAAGTGGTCTTTATGTTGTTATCTTGTGTGGGTTAAATAAAAGCTGCTTATACAGGGTAAGCTGAAACATTGCTTTACACACAGCAGCAGTAAATAATTGTGGAATTTAATAATGATGAGGGATGTGATGGTAAGAGCTGCATTTGTGTTCCCATCTTTATCCAGCAATGCGGCATTGGCTATTCAGCCAATGGGATGTATACGAATCCAATGGGATTTGTCTGCCAGTGCCTTCATACAGAGCCTGGCAACGTGGGGCTACGTCCTGCCTTCAACCAAGATGTCACTGAATGTAAATAATAAAGAATGTATTTTTAGACAGAGGAGACGGTGAACTTGTAACAGCCAAAGGGGAAATCCTTATATGTTGCAAAACTCAGTGATCCTGCCACCTATTTTATTGCTTTCTCAAGTCATTTGGACTGTCTCATTCAGCATCAGGAAGTAAGGAAGCACTGGCAAACCTAGTTTGGACCCCAAAATATGAGAAAACTAGTTGTGACGAGTTGCTGGAGGGACTTTGTCTCCTGTATGCAGCTGGCTTGGAGAACATTACTGCTTCTTTTAAAAATAGTAGATGCTGGCTTGCTGTGCTTGCTTTTCTCACTAGGAAAGACACACTCCTAAATTCCACCAGTCTGGTAATGGACAAAAGGGAATTTCTCATCCTTGTCTCTGGTGGAGCTTTTTGCCATATGTAAATCGCAGCTCCTCTCTGATAGAGGTGACTGAAGCCTAGAAATAAGGAAAATGTTTCAGTTGCATCTCTGTTCTTACGCTGATGCCCATGACTCTTTCAAGCATCTATTGCCTGGGGAAGACCATTTGCTTCAGTATTTTGTTTTGGAAATTGCACTGACATAAAAAGACAGCATCATCGGATTCAGGGCCATGAATACACTTCCGAGACTCTTCATATCTCCAGGCTATCTAATAGGGGAAAAAAGTTAAAAGTATTTACAGTGAGTTCACTTTAGATCCTAAGTCATTTAAATCCTCAGTCTTTTTTAGCCATTGCTGTTAGAGGAGGTGTATATATATAGTGGCACAAAGAAATGTGTTCATTGTCTCCTCTTCCATGCTTGCTCCTGGAGAGCCTGGCAGTCTCCAGGACAGCAAGTTAATGGCATCTCTTTGTTAAAATGAGCATCTCCACTCTGAAAAGGAGAATGCCCTAAGCTTTGACTGTGCTTTCTGATTTTATGGAATAATACCAAAAAAAAAAAAAAAAAAAAAGCCTTTCTTGTCATGTAATGGGCAACTTTAAAAATCTTTGGTTTGAACATACATCAGGGCAAAGATGTGTCCAGGCACTCTGAGAACTGCTGAGAGCCTGAAAGAGAGCCCTCCTTTCCTTCTGTGTCTCTGCCAGCACTGGGAATGTATTTTTCCTAATTCTGAAACTGAATCCAGAAAGCTAACTGGATCCTGAAGACTATTTGTAGAAGCTGTTGCTGAAGTGAGTTGATGAAAATTCCTGAAGGCTTTTCTAGAATCTAAAGCTAAGTGAAGGTGTCCACTGTGTTCTGCTGTAACATGTCTCAGCACTTCTGTTGGGTGAAAGATAACTCGTAGAACGGCTGGCTATCCTGTTGTGCTGGGATATTCTTTTCTGGTTTATGGTGCATAATCTAAAAGTCTTACTTCCAGATTCTGTTCGTTTTTTCTTAGGTTCTGTTTTTTTCAGCGTTGCCTGTTAGGAAAAGTACTAATGCACAGCACAGAAAGCGTCAAGTGAAAAAACCTTTATCGCATGAGATCCTCCAGGCGGGAGCAGAATGCTTTGAAACTTTCTTTGATTAACTCCAATGACCAACGCACAGGTCAGATTCCTGACCTGGAGGTTAAACACTCCTTGAATTTGCTTTGATTTTTTTTCCTCGTTATGAATGTGCATGGTGATTGTCTGGGTAGTGCCAGCAGCACAACCAGCAGTGACCAGATTTCATACTCCTTCAATCTTAAATCTTGAAAACAAGCTGGAAACCAGACAACATCATTCTATATCATCCAGACTGTTGAAAGCCTTTGTGTACATCAAGAACTGATGCTGTTCACTGTCCTACCTTTAATGAGTATTCTGCAGCTTAACAGTAGAATTTCATCACAGAAGTTTATTGCTTAAGTTCTAGTCAAGGATTCAAGCCACCTGATAGATGTGCAGGCATCTTGAGGGCTTTGGAAGGCTAAAGTCACTGAGGTGTAAGATGTGGTACAGATTTTGGCAGATCAGGACAGGGACATTTAAGACACATGGTGTTGAGCACCAACAGTCCCTTCCCTCTCTCATCATGCTTCAGTTGGACCAGGTAGCATTTTTACATCTTTGTTTATCTTCTTTCTTCTGCAGTTTGGCTCATCCCTAGGTGGGTATTGCAAGCGACAGCAGGCGGGTTTTGGACAAAGCTAGAACGAGCTGTATATTCAGTGCTGTAGCTGCAGATTTTTGTCTTGATTACTTTCAGCTGTAGAACCATTTATGTGTTCATAAGGCACTGAATACCTTGGTCTCCTAAGCAGTAAAACATTCAGCACTGGGGGAATCTAACAAAACACAAAGGTGCTTTCTCTGGCACACACTGTTTTTGGTTGTATGAGAGTGTGTGAAACATCTCAGTTCGGAGCTCTGAGTCTGTCCTGGTTGTGCAAACAGAGCAAGCGTTTTACATAGATTTTATATCTCAGGTCTGCCCTTCTTGCTGCTTATTACTCATTTCCCAAATGAAGGTTCACTGCAGGTTCAGCTGTGGGTTAACTGTCACTTCTCTGCAGTGTTTGGCACCCACAGGTTTTGATGCTCAGGGAGAGGTGGCATCTTGGGAACACCAGGCTGTCATCCAGCAGCTTGCCCTCACCCCCTGTCTGGCCTGGCTGTTTTTGCTGTCACTTAAACTCCCTAACACAACCACTGCTGGCACCATGCCCTCCTTTTGCAAGCCAATAGAGCAAAGGAAAGGCTGTGTTGGTTATGTGGTTTGGGGATTTTATGTTTGTTTGTTTTTATCACCTCAAGGCAGATGTGTTTATGAATAGTATCACTAAATCACCTACCCTGTTGCTTGTGGGAGGAGATGGAAAGAGCCCAAGTCAGAAACATGTGCCTGGAAGTAGGCTCAGCATGGTGTTGCTGTCTTGCAGTGTCATCCAGGGATTGTTGGAAATGAGAATTACTCACATGATTTTTATGCTGGTGTGAATTTGGGAAACCTGAACTTGACCCTGTGAAATGTTCATTGAGTTCAGCTGTGTATGAGATTTTATTTAAAAAAAAAAAAAAAGGCTGGGCAGGGAGTAGACAACTCTCATGTTGGCCTTCCTGTATCTTGCACTTAAGCAGCTAGATAATTCTTGTGGTCTTTGTTTGCAAATGCTTCTCTACTGGAGTGTTGTGTGCGTGTAGGCAAAGAACTCTGCATCCACAGAAGTTATTTCTCTCCTTCTATTCCTCCCACAAAGATCCACCCTTACATTCCGTGTTTGGGAAGCTCCTTGCATCCCTCAGCTTAACACAGGCATTTGTGTGTCCCCTCTCTTCAAGGCTCTGTCCCATGTGACATCTCTTCCTGGGTCAATGCTCCATGTGGCCCCTTCTTTCTGTGTGAGACAAGTGATTTAACTTGTGATTTTTCCATAAACTTTTTCTTGGGGGGTGCAGAAGGGAGGTGAAGAGTTGTCATGGCCACCACCACTGCTTTGGTCTGCAGGCAATTCCTGAAACAGCAGCAGTGTTGTGTACACAGGATGGACGCAAACAGATCTGTATCCTCAGTTTCCTCTGCCTGATTTTTTTCCTTCCTGATATTCCCCCTGAAACTGATAGTATTTCCCTTGGTAAAACCTGGAATGCTTCCTTGCATTTTGAAGCAGATCTAGTGGGATTTTGCAAGGCCATTGTGCCCAAATAGAGCAATCCGATTGCTCTTGCCTTGAGCAGAATAGCTCGCTCTGCTCACCAGTTTGAGCCAAGAAAACTTTCGACTCTGTTGTCCTCCCCAGTGTCTGACAGGTACGGCCCCCTGGGAGACGGCGTGGTGTGGCTTACAGTGATTGCCTCTACTGATGGGCAGCTGGATGAAGGATCTGTTATGTTTAAAGTAAGTTAGTCATATTGGCCAGCAAGCGATGGTGGAAGAATAACAAAAAATATGAGGTGCTGTTTGAATTTGTGCTGTGGCACGTGGGCATCTTCTGTGGACTGGGTATGGAGCAGGCCTTGTAACTCCTCCAGCTGAGTTTGGAAGACTTCATTGCTGTTGACAACTTCTCATCCTTCAGATCTCCCCCAAGTGCTGCAGACAGCATGTATTGCCTAAAGTAACTGTACGGGTGACCCCAGAAAAGTGGTCCTCTTGATCTGGTTCCATTTTCACCTCACAGATGAGAAAAATCACTCTCAAAACTCTCGTTCACACTAAGAGTGTGAGCAGAGAAGCCCAGGATGCTGGCGGCCTTGTGGAAGGTCACCCACGTAGCTGGGGAGCCGCTGCAGCTTTCACAGACTCCCAGAATGGTGGAGGTTGGAAGGGACCTCTAGAGATGGTCTAGTCCAACCCCCCTGCTCAAGCAGGGACACCCAGAGTACCGTGTGCCTCCTTGCAACTGCAGCTCTAACTGGATGAGTTGTTTGCAGCGAACAGTTTGTTTGATTGAGTTATCCCATTTTTCTGTTTTGTAATTGTTTATGAGCAATCTGAGATGTTTATGTTCATTTATTATCTGAAGCTCTTTGGCACATACTGCTGATGCAGTTAGCTGCTTCTGTCCTGCTAATCACGAGTATTAATTTGTTGCTTGCCTCCCCAGGCATGTGGCAGATTTCTTAAGGATATTGCTTTTACTTACTGGTTGGATGATTGTAGCAGTCTGCTTTGCGATGGGTAATATACTTTCTCGAAACATTTCTAATAGCACAGTTTTACCTGTCTTGAGCATCCATTAGTGGTGAATAAAACTGCATTACAAGTATGGTGGGTTTGTTATTACTGACATTTTTCTGAATGTTTGAAGGCATCGCAAAGCTATTTACTATGGTCTGGTTGAGGGAGAATTACAGTGTCACACATGTTGTGTGACTTGATCAGTGAAGAGAGGAATACAGGCTGTTCAATTTTTTGAATCTTTTAATTTAGTTTTAAAATCATTAATTTAAAAAAAAAAGGTATAAATACTACTTTAATGTGAAGAAATTGCAAAAGAACCTGCTGCAGCACGGAAACTTCTAGGATATAAACAGTATTCAGGAAAGATGCTGAGCTGAACCACATGAGATTTGCAATGACTGTCCTTTCCCTGGGGTTGGCAACGAGGACCTTGCCAAAAGGCACAGCTGGTCCGTCACCAGCGATGGTCCATTAACGTGTTTGCTGCTCGGCAGTGAGCTGCTGGGGACAGCGCTCTGAGCGCCTCAAAGGCCCAGAGAGGCCCAGACCCTTCTGTCACGTCCCCAGCTCTGCTGGCCTCGCTCAGGTGTCAGTGTTCCCCAGCATTGCTGCCTCTTCCTCCACTCCCTTTCTGCCTCTCAGTTTGTGCCTTTTCCTGTTCCTTTTAAGAAAAAAGTCACACAGTGCCAGTCTCCATGGTATGTGCTGCCAATTCACCCTCTTATCACTACTGTGTAATTTTTCACACATGAGTAAAGGGAAATCATTCCACTCGCTGCTTCAGAAATTTTGGGAGAAATTTCTAACATTTTGCACTGAGAAAGCAACAGTACAGAAGCTAATCAAACTTAACCTCCTCCTCCATGATTTATTCTTTTGAATAAAAAACATGAACACCTGACTTATTAGGTAGGAAACAGATGGCAGAGGCTTGAGGGGTAGTGTGTACACGCGCGCGCACACACACACACAACATCTGCTAGGCAGATAATATTTAGAAAATGATAATATCAGATCCTGTTGCATCCAAGTGTTGTAAACTATGGGAACACCTATAGCACATGCAGTTCCCAGAGCAGGACCCAACCCCACGCTTGGCTGCCCTGAGTCTAGCTGTTGTGGCTTGACATGACTCTGTTGTTGTTCATGGGTTAGTCATTCAGCTTGAGTGGAGGAGACTTCAGCTGGAGAAGCCAAAGCCTTGAAGACCTCAGTGAACTTAAGCAACGCAGACATCTGAGAGTACAGCAAGTGGAGAGCAATGTGATCTGCCGAACAGTCTGCAGTTTTAATGTGGAGAAATAAGAGCAATTCCATAATCTGGTTTTCTTGGCCCATTTGATCTTTGTGACTCTGTAGGGATTTCACTGTGGTGGAATTATGTTGTGATGGTATAAAAGCTGCTTGTATAAATGTTATCAAATGTCGTTCTAGTGGCAGCATCTGAATGAGTGACCTTGGAAAGTGACACACCTTTCCTGTTATCAGGGTTTTTTCCTCCTTTTGCATTACCTCTCTTTACTATGTGAATCTTGTAAAATAATTTCTTTGTTTTGAAGTTTGTCTTTCTCTTGGCTGGGGATCCTGAACTTGATGGGTTGTCTGTGTTATCAGCAGAGATTTGTCTGCAGTTGCCTCCCTCTCATAGCTGCCAGGAGAGGAGCTACATGAATGGATCCTGCACTGGCGTTTACCTGTGCTCGCTGTTATTGGGGATGTTTTGAGTTTGGGCTGAGCATGTGATGATACCCTCATATTTCAGCAATACAGCAGCATCTTTTGCTGTGGGGTTGTTTGTTAAATGTTTGTCAGCTTTCGTGCTAGTGCAAGTGATAGTTGCATGGCCTTGGAGTCAGTTAAATCTCCTGGTAAAAAAAAACTTGAGCAATGATAGCATATCCTTTTTTAAGAATATCAACCAGTGTACAGTTTTACATAGTTGTGGAATTCTCAGTTTGGAAACTTCTAAATGGAACTTTTAATAATGACAAAGCAGATGTTTAGAGATTAACACATTGCTGAGTATCTTTTCAGTCCTGCCACTGGAGGCTTTGAAAATAATGCTGAGGATTTGTGCAGGCTCATTCCTTCTGTGGTGGTTGGGTGTTGCCCATGGATCTGCGGATCTGCAGCCCTTAGGGTGGTGCATCTGACACCCTCTTTGTCCTGAGCTTGGTTGGTGCATGTGCCCGATGAACCACCAATGCCGCCAACAGTGAGATATGAAAGGTTGGGGGGAAAAAAAAGCTGCCAAGGTGCAGACTTGTTCAAATTCAGATTAATTAGAATGAGGGTCTTTTAAAAATAAAATTCCACAAAGCCTTGCTCAATAGTAATCTCTGCTTAAAATGCATTGAGCAAAATGTTTGATTTCTCAGGAGTGTTTTGGGTGGGAGTGGGGCACAGAGATCTGTGTTTCCAAGGGTCTTCCAGGAGTTCGGTATTTGTTCATCTGCCCTGGGAAAAGCTTGCTGCCTGCCTTGCTGAGCTCTTTAGAAAATCTGACCTCTTTCTCAGATAGATGGGAGCTGGGAGCTTTCTGCAACGTGCCCACACCCCTTTAGTTCTTTCATTTCTTGTCCCCTTTCTTGCTTCTGGGCTGCTACACAGATTTCTCTGCGTTATGCTGTTCTGCTACTGTCTCCCAGAGGGGGGATGCTGCCTACACAGCTAATCCACTGAGTATCCCTGGATTTTGATATGACAGTCAAGTCCTGTTTTGCTGTTCCATCTTATCTTTGCTGTGTGTTCTGTATCCAGAGAGATATTAGTTTTTAAATACCATGCTTCCCATGTTGATTGCTCTGCAGCCATCTCATTTGATCTCAAAGATACAAGGTCAGATGCTTCAGTTTACATCAACTAAGGAGTTGGCCTCTGGGATTTGTATAATCCTTTCCCAATATTAATAATTTGCAAAAATACTTTTTGTTTACATTCCAGCAACTTAATTTAATGAGGGCTACTGGAACAATAAATTATATACAAAAACATTATCCAAATTCTTTTCTATTCTTGAGCATGTAATTTGATCTTTATGTTGTATTTTTATCTCTCTTTCCTCTCACATTTTCTTTTATTTGGTGTCTTTATAGATTTAGCATCACTATCTAAATGGAAAATCTCTTTCCAACTATGACTCGGCATAAGCAGCCTTTACCAGCTTCAAAACTCCCCAGATCATGACACCCTCACACTGTGAAAATGAAAGTTTAAAATCCTCCATTGCCTATGGTATATTATCTACCTAGTGCTCAGGCTATTAACTACAGCGATTTGTATGGGTCTAACATAGCAGTTGTCAGATGTTGTTTCCATTTCTGCTTTTGCTTCACTGGCAAAATTCTCACTGATTTCACTTGTAGCAGATTAAGCCCTGCATGTTTCATTTTCATTAGCTAGCAAAAAAGTCTTTTTATTGTGTCCATCTCCCTTAAATATTTTAGTACATCTCTGCACAACTGTCCCACTCATATTTTTTCAATGTCTTCCAAGTCTCCTTTCTCAACTCAAGCTGTCTAAATCCAGACAAGCATTGGCCCAGGCTATAGTCTTACCCAAGTTAAGTGTAAGACCATATCCCAACTGCATGGTAGGGAGACTGCTTCTGTTTGCTGGGATCTGAAATGAGGCACTAAATAAAGACACTTTTCTACGTTGTTTGGGTTTTGAGGTTAGATAGTTATACCTGTCCCAAGCTTGCAGATAGCTAAAGGGGATCAGCCTTATGCTGTAAGGGTTGTATGGAAGAAGCAAAAGCTGCTGATTTTTGGTTTCACCTCAGCTAGACTAAGAAAAGTCAAGGAAAGAAACCTCGTGGTCTTGGAGCCAGACTGTTCCCCACCATGACATCAGCTGATGGAGAGGATAGTCATTTGGGCCATTTGGTGCCAGTTGCTCCAATCTCCTACATATTCTGTTAGACAAACCTCTGCCTTGACAGGTTTTGGTGGGGTCAGTCTGGAGGCAAAAATCTCAATCTGAGGAGATGATAAACTGCATAATGTATGGATGTTGAGTACCCTTCTACCAGTTAACAGGGCCATCTTCTGAAATGGCATCATATCCATGTAATGTATGGAGCCACCCAGTTTAACATTGCACCTGTGAAGACGCTAATCTTTTCATGACCCATGTCTAATGTTCTTATTCTAATTTAGAAGCAATGAATAAGACTTTACTTCCAGACTGCTACGTATTAATGTACAATGTTCTGTTCTCCTGTGCTCCAGACAAACTCCGCTGGCCACAGGGGAAATAATCTCTGAAGTGGGAGTGAGACCACAGTTACTTCTAATGAGGTCTTGGAAATGTCAGTACGTTGCATGTGAATCAGGAGTGAGTCACAGTGTAATCTGACAGTCTGGTTGAAGAGGAGCAGTGAGTGTCAGTCAGCTGTCAGTGTCAAAGGTTTTTTTTTTTTCTCTTGGAGATGAAGGTTGGGCAAGAGTTATTGGGAGGTGATACTGGGGAAGACCAACAGTCTCCCAAAGCTTAGGGTGTGCTGCTGCCACCAAGGATTTTGTCCTGGCTCGTGAGGTAACAAGGCAAAGAGAGTCATGTGAAAGCTTCCACTTTTGCCTGTAATAGGTCAGAAACTTGATAAAGAGCATGGCTGATTTTCTGCCTCTAAAAAGAAATGTGAATAGTTGCTTTCCGCAGAGCTGTCAGTTGGGTTATCGGTCTCAACTTAACTAAAAACTTCATCTACATTAGGGTGTCTGTTGCCGTAACTGTGTTGATAAAACCATAGAAAATGGTTATTTTGTCTGTGTGGCTACTTTACCTTTCAAAGCCACAGTGACAAAAATCATCATTTGGTAGTGGTGACTTTTTTTTTTTTTTTTTTTTTTTAATCAAAGACTTCTTTGCTGGTGTAGCTGGGCCAGAGGAGAAGCGTGGTGGTTTCGAGTCCCATATAGGTGTAGCTGTACAGGTAAAACACTCTTGTGCAGATGTGTAGATGTTTCACACCTTAAGAATGGCACAGTTAAAGTCACTTGACAGAGAGATGCCGTTGGGTTGGGGTTGCAGCTCTGCTGAAGTCACTACTAGTTTTACTAGCCTGCATATGGTGCTCAGCCCATCTTGAGGAAGCAAATAGCTCTAGAGGCTCTGAATCATCCCCTGGGGCATATGTTGATCCTAACAATGTTTATACCTTCATTGAACCTCGATCAGAAACTCTGCGGTTCTGATTTTATGTAGGAATCTCAAATATTAATTTTTGTTTCTTAGACCGAAGACAATTCGGATGTATTTTATCTATTTAGTTACTAATTGTGGCTGGGTCGGATTCTGGCTAGTGTTAGGCATATGTGAATTTAATAAAATCTGCTGTTTATATCCTGGCTAACCTTTATTTATTTATTTATTTATTCCCTCTCTCAGATAGGTTTGATTTAACCTCTTACGTGCCTCTATGAAAAATACTTCCCTGTTCTCCACCGAGAGCAAATAACCGTTTGGGAGACGAAGAGAAAGGCGAGCGGGAAGGAGCAGGCATCTAAGTAAAACATATGTTGAATGGGAAAAAGTCAGTCACCCTGCTTCTGGGCCTGTGATTGTTTCCACATGCCTGGCCCGGCTCCCGGTGCTCTGTGCCATTAATGGCATTAGATGCTCTGTGTCAGAGGAGGGTTTTCGGCTTGCAGGATTGGGACCTGCCGCGAATGCAGATTTGGTGTCACGGAGGCTCGTGCCCCTTGCGGACCCGCGCGGCCGCCCTTTGTGGGACGTCGTTTCCCGCAGGGGCCGCGTGCCCGGCCGGAGCAGCCGGCCCTGGGGCGCTGTGATTGGCGCCCAGCTGGTTAATGAGCCTCTGGGCAGGAGAGCTTCTCCTCGGCTTCAAGAAAAGCAAAGAAAGCAGCTGACTAATCAAACCCCACCTTGTAAAATGGGTATTTTTAACTGGTGCTCCGTGCTAGAAGATGGCCCTATTCAAAACAAGCTCAGTGCTCGCCCTTGAAGTGGGATGAGTGTGTGTGTTGGAGGGCAACGCGAGCTGCCTTCCCCGTCCTCCTTGTCTGGGCTGATTTGCAGGATGGGAGCCCTTAGGATATAGCTCCCTTCCTCTGGCTTTGCAGGGAAGGGAAGAGTGATTTGATGGCTCCCTCCAGATGAAAATACAAAGGAGTCCTTTAGGCCAGAAAACATTTTTTTTTTCCCCCCTTCTCTTATATTTCATTATTGCTTGAGCCTGCCAGATTGGTCTGTGCTTTTCTCTCCAAGTGCGTGGGCGGCACAGAAGAGGATGCTGAGACAAAGAACGGGGGCGGGAGGAAAGAGGGGGGGGAAAAAGACCTTTGGATTGAAGGCATGGCGCATGGGGGAAGAGAAGGCAGTGGCAGAGCCAGAGCTGGGGTGCTCTGCAGAGGGTTGCAGGTCAGAAGAAGCTGTGGTGGGTCAGGGGCGCTCAGTCTAGATGCTGCACTGGTGGATGTATCTGCGTGTTTTAGATGCGAGGCGTACAGATGTTTTTATGCATTTGGTGATTTTATGAAGTTTGTCCCGCTGTGTTCTGATCCCCCTATTGCAAATTGGGACGTCGCACGGAGGAGTGGCGGGGAGGGATGCAACCATTGCTCTGCTCAGCAGAGTTATTGCCACATTTGTCTGTTTAGTGCTTTGCTGAATTAGGTCCTAAACGAGTGGCATTTAGTGAAGGTAAAGCTCTGGTTTTGTCCTGATTAAATCCCGTGTTGCTAAGCTGAAGAACCAAAACTCATTTCTCATTCCAATAATAGCTGCCCCTTTCTCTGGCTCATGAATTTTCTCAGTACTTTTGTGGGATTGAGTTATATGCAAAACCTGATGTCATCCGAGGAGCAGAAGAAAGGAGTTAAAAGGTGTAACGAGGGAAGCAGAATAAAATTCCAAATTAAACCTGAGAGGACAAAGCAGATGGGGTGGAGAGCTGCAGGACAGCAGAGGCAGGGGAGGATAGAGCAGCAGACGGGAGAACGGGAGAGGGATGGGTGAGCAGAGGCGGTGGGAAAGGAAGGAAAGGCGTGTGAGGCATTGCACAACTTGTTTCATGTTTATACCTGCAAGGTTTGTCTTGAGCGCGGTCTGGAAAATTCACCCGTGAGCTGCCTTTTGCTCTCAGAACGTTTGTTCTCCTGCTCCTTGAAGCCTAGCACTGAACGCTTCCGAGCCCAGGCTGCGAATTTGGGTCGGGATGCGCGTGGTGGGGAGGGGGATGCTGTGGTGGAAACGCCTCCCTGCTCGCCCGTGTCTCCAGCGCGGCCGTGTCCTTGGGAGCCTGCTGTCCTTCGCCTCCCTCGCTGAAGGACTTGGGCAAGGGCTGCAGGCAATAAAAAGGTGTTTCTCTGCTGCGCTAATATTGACACCACAAACATAGGTGCACTGGTTCGGGTGCAAACACGGCTGCGTGTGAGTGAGAGGCTTTTCTCAGAAAGGGCCAAACAGAAAAGCACAGAAGTGGTTCTTTTCCATCATAGCATTTCTGGGAAGAAGCTTCCCAAATGACCCATCTGCACCAGGAGAATGTTATTAAACTTCTAAACCAAGTACTCAAAAGATTAAAACTGAGAGCTGAAGGGGTCTGTCCAACCTTCATTTCCACCCAAGCGCCACTGTTCTTTCCAAGCCAGCTGGGGCTGTTTGCAAGATTCCTGTTTCTTTTCTCTCTCTCTCTCTCTCTTTTTTTTTCTCCCTTTTCTCTCTTTTCTCAATAATTAAATTAAAGAATTTCTACCCCAGGTGGAGATACCGGAGACACCACCTCGTATGGAAATGTTGTGAAAACAAATGTATTGTTTGCTCAACATTCACATATTGAAATGAAAGCATAATAAAAACGCTGGTAACTTCAGATGATAATTTAGGGTGATGATTTAACTTTTTCAGGCGG
Source organism: Nothocercus julius (assembly GCA_013398735.1). Taxonomy (NCBI): domain Eukaryota; kingdom Metazoa; phylum Chordata; class Aves; order Tinamiformes; family Tinamidae; genus Nothocercus; species Nothocercus julius. Next base: position 1,336,057 of record VZSV01000148.1, on the reverse strand, counting down.
AGCTTGGATGTTGTCTGTGAATGAGCTACTTTGTATAATATACAAATATGTTGCAAAAATGTTCCCTGTAGCTCTATGTGGAAAAATATTGTATTTGTGCCACTAAAGATTATCAAATGCAGTATCACAAGGAATGATACTGTCCTAAGTTTCAAAATAGCTATTTGGGGCCCAGCTCTATGGCTTCATTCATTAGGTGAATGTTATGGATCACTTTCTTCTTAATTATGGCATTTCTTCTGGTGAGTTACTTGCCTTTAGCTTCATTTTCTTGCTACACTTCGATCTAAGATTCTTTTTTAGGGTTGTTCTTGAAAAGGTATCTGGAATTGACGGAGAGGCTAACAAATTCATATTCAGTTAGTATATATTAAAAACAGTGAGAACTTAGAGCCATATGGAGGCAGAGTAGGCATCACGTGCAACAAGGTGTTTTTGCCAGAGGAGTGAATTTTTGGCATATTCCAGGTGATGTTTGCTTCAGACCATACAAGGATTTTCCATATGGTCTAAAAATTACTATATTTTGAAAAACTGTGTAGCGCCATGCAATGCAAGGCATATCTTCTCGTGAATGTTACCCTTTCCAGGCTCTGCTGCCTTGTACTGAGGTTTTTTTTAATAGTATCAGCCCTGATAGTGCCAAAAAAAAAAAAAAAAAAAAAAAAAAAAAGTGGGAGAACTTCTGGCTTTTGCAGCATTGCTTTCTTTTCTGATGCTACTCGTGTATGGAGTCACTGGTGGAGGCTGCTTGCGGCTCTGGCTTGGCATGAGCGCGGCTGGCTGGGTGCCCCATGTGGGGAGCTTCCACCCGTGTTCGCAGGGCAGCAACAGCCTACGTTGCTAACAGACACTGTAGAGCATCCTGCCGGGCCGTGGAAATCGCCCCCGGCTCCTGCTGCGCTTGCCATGTGCTGAAGCCCCCACGTGCCCTACGGGGCAGCAGCTCCTTGTGGAGCCGCGTGGCTGATGTCTTCATCGCGCGGGGCGCGGGCGCCTGGCACCAGCGCGCGAGGCTGATGTCTCACTGAGCCGAGCGCCGTGGCGGTGAGCGCGTGCGCTGCTGCCTCTCCGCAGCCCTCCAGCCCCGCGCTGCCCGCGCGCGGGGAGCTGCCTGGTGGCAGCCGAGCCGGCGGCTGCGGCGCACTAGTTTGTCAGCACCAGGGGTAACTCGTATTTCTAAGCGTTTCGGACGGGAGTTTGATTTTCTCTCGATTTACACGTTGAGACTAGTCTTTCTTCCAAAACCAGAGCTTTATAATAATATATTTCTATGTCTTTAATAATTGTA
>VZSV01000148.1:1313055-1330699 GCA_013398735.1 Nothocercus julius | reverse complement strand
GGACGCGTGTCCTGCCCCGTCCCGCGCGGTGGAGGGATGAGCCAAGCGCGGGGCGCTCGGCCGTTTCGCCAGGAAAAGTAACTGTCTGTGCACCTATGGTGACAGCTCCCGGCAGGGAGAAGCCGAGGCAGCCTCAGAGCAGCCTTATTATTTATTTTGTTATTTGTAAATTTTATTATTTATATATATTTTTTCATTCTATCATCAGTTTCCTCTTAATTCCCAATGTGCTTTGTTTTAGCTTGGTGCAGTTCGCAGTGCGTGTTGATGGGCTTGAGTCAGCTGGGTTTTAGCCTCAGCAGAAGCCGTCAGGTGCTGCCCGCTGTGCGTCTCTGCTGGGGCACGGGAGAGGTGGGGGGAGCTGGAAAGACCCTGGAAAATCTCACGGAGAGCAAAGTTAAAGCCAGACTGAGGTCTGGAGATAAGGTGTAATATTATACGGTAAGATATAGTAAGGTGTAATAATACAATACGTGTCTCTGAGTGCCTAAGCCTCAAACCCTAAATAATTGTGCAGGGATATTGAGCTCGTTAATGTTATGCCTGGCTGTTGCTTGGAAATGTCCTGCTTAGCTCTGGACAGAGCAAATGCTCTGTATGACCTGTGCGGTTTAGGAGTAGTTTCCGAGACGCTTCCTTGTTGCTACAGTAAACATGGATGCGAAGCCAAAGGGCGCTGTGAGCGCGGGGCGTCGCGTCTCGCGGGCTCCTTCGGGCGGAGGTGCAGGAGGTGGGTGCTTCGGCTGGGAACATCTGCAAGTTGCTCAATTCTGCATCGTATTCAGCAAGTCCAAACCCAGTAACTAAGGGACGAGGGGACGTAGGAAGGGGTATATTTAGGTGAATTTCTCCCTAACTACGTGTAGCAAGGATGCCTCTATAGAGATCTTCCATTTGCTCATCATTTGTATTCTGCAGTTTCACCCCTGGGCTGACCTTGTTATTTCCTTGTTAATCTCACTGTACAAATGCAATATGCAGAATAACAGCCCTCTCGTTTCAGTGTTAAAAGAAATTAAAAAAAAAAAAGAGACATTTTGGCTGTTGTCCTTGCAGGTGCCCTTTTCCCTTTGAACAACTTCTTCAGTCAGGCATTCTCTGAATGAATTTGAAAAACCTGGGTGGGAAAAAATAATAGCTGTGTGTGTTCCCGGTACATGCCAGGGACTTGGCACCTGCTGTGGGTTTCTCCCGCCCGCAGCCCGCGCTGTGCCATGCTGTAGTCCTGCAACTTCAGCCTTCCTGCCACCCGACTCCGGTGCATGCAGTTCTTCTGAACCCTCTTTGGTTATTAGACGGAAGCTAATGAGGAGAAGTGAGTAATTAACTCTGTCAAACGTACCTCTTTGTATAGAGCTAGGGCTGCCGACTGTGTTAAATCAAAGGTGCTACGCTGCTGTGTTTAGCACAGTAATGCTTTAAAAAAGAATAGGCTAAGCGTTGTATTTAAATAATAACAAGTCATGCAACCAAGAGCTCTTAGCAAAAATAGGCTGTATCTGCACTTGTGGTTTTTCTTCTGCTGCTCCTGCTCCTTCAGTTCCATCTTTCTGTTGCTTACTTCTATTTTGGGTGCGTCCCAGAAGAACGGGGAAAAGAGAAGTGAAACCTTATCTAAGAGAAGTGAAACCTTATCTATTTCTTTGAATTCGGTCCGACTGTGAATGAAGGCAGGGGCTGCACTGGTGCTGTGCACTCGTGTCCTTGGTTTGCAGAGAGCACAGGTAAGAGCAGCCCCGTCCTCTCCTGCCCGCTGCTCCCAGGCTCCTCTCTGTGTTGAAAGCCTGGGCTGGGATTTTCAAAAGCACCTCAAAATTAACCTCACTGAAGATGATCTTAAAAGACGAGAGAGAGTTCTAGTGTCCCAGAGCTGGCAGATGGGGCACAATTGGGGATGCACAGCCCATGCTGAGCCCGTCTGGGTCCAAAAAGCACATTGAGATAAAAGCCTCTGAACAGGCTGATGATGGAGACGTCCTTCCAGAAAGCACTGAGGCAGCACAGGGACATTCGGCAGCCAGGGATGCCCTGAACAGAGGGCAGAGGTTGGTAATGGTCAAATGCAATTAATAGGGACAGCTGTGATGAAGAGCATCTGGCTTTGTTTTAACCTCTATTATTCGCAAAGCTGTTTGCAAACGGCCAAGAAAGTCACGCTCTTGCAGGGCAGAGGAGCTGTAGTGTCCCGCTGTGTGCTGGGAAAAGCTGAGCCTGGGAGAGGGATCGTGCTCGGGGCTGCTCCATCCATGGCCAAGGGATGAGGAACATCCTGGTAGCCGGATGTGTGATCCTTCTCCCGCGAGACTGGCCAGAAGGAGAATTTGAGTTGCTTGGGAAGAGGCACACTGATGTGCACAGGCACCTCCTGGGAGGCCAGGGAGGATTTGGGCTGCAAATGACAATTTTGCACTGATAATTTATCAGGAGCAGGTGCGTCCCAGCAGCAACACTGGCCGGTGGCTGGCCGGGTGTTCTCCGCCTGGTGGGACGGTCTCTGTTTTCCTGCCCTCTGCAGCCCTGTGCGCTAAAGCCCTCGGTGAGCGTTGCCGTTCCCTCTGGGCGAGGGAAAGGAAAGCTGAAGTAGGAAGTTCAAAGGTAACGCAGCCTTGATGGGCAGGATGTTTACATGCTGCATGGAAAGTCTCATCTGTGCATGTGGTGTTTATCTTAACAATATTTTAAACAGGAAATGTTAATATGATTGGAGATTTGGCTTGTGGCTCGCACAGGCTGGCTCCTTCAGGGGTGACTGCATAGGATGGCATTCCTGTAACTTGCAGAATGCCCTAAAAAGTTGCATAAGAAAGGATTTGCTAGCTAAACGTGAATGAAACATATTGCTCCGAGACACCTATCTAATAATAAGTACATTCTTATGTACATTCTTGTTATGTACTTAGTTCAATTATTTCTTGCTCTCTTCCTTTTCAATTTCTCCTTTTGGCTGAGTGAAACACTATGTGCTGATTTCTTAATTTTAGCGGCCAAATCCAGGAGTTCCTATCCAGGAAAAACACTGTGAAACTCTGACTAGTTATTTTTTTCCTTTTACTCACAATAACACTAACAAAAAGTCACGCTCTAGCCAAGGAAGCTACTGCGCTGTGCTGAGAGAGGAATTCGGCATATGTATATGTGCAGAAGTTAGTGATTAACATATATGCATCTCCTCCAGCCAAAAGTGCTCTGAAGGTCCATGGGAGATTAAATCCTGTGCTGGGGATATGTGTGTGCCTGTGCATTTGATCAATGCCTTTTCCCTTACAAGTCGTAGTCACTAATAGGTCCCTCATTGCAGGGTTTTGCTTCATTTTTATTTAATTACTCGCACGTCACAGGCATTTGTCAGTATTCTACAATGGAGTAATTTCTGTGAGGAGCAGGACAGACAAAAAGAGGGATCTCGTGTTAGGTTTTCCAGACTGTAATTGCATGGCATTGATGTAATTGCAAAAAAGTCCCTAGTGAGACTGCGCCGGCTCTTTTAGCCGGGGCAGCAGCAGTGACTGACAGCTCCAGCATTCAGTTTGAGCAGGGGAGACCTTAAGCTTCTCACAGTCTGAGGTGCTCCGTAAGGTGTGGGTGCAGCATAAATAACGGCTCGTGAGTCTGCGTGCGGCGTGTGCAGAGCAAGGCGCAAATCCTGCGCGTGGCTGGGCTCTCCCCTCGCCGCGCGTCCCGAAGTCCCGACGGGCCGTGCTGCCGTGAGCAGTTCCGTCGTGCCGCCCCAGGGCGGAGGAAGCCGGAGACTGGTGCAGCGTCGCCCCAGCAGCGCTGCGGGTGATGAAGAGTTTTGGGTGGCGATCTGGGTCTATTTCCCGTGTCCTTGGGAGCTTTTTTTTTCCCCACAGTTTTTGCCTGCACCTGGCCGGTCCCTTATGCCAATGCAAAAGAGGCATGAAAGCCGCGCAGTTTCCTTAACTAAGCACACTCTGTTTTCACGGGGAGCGGTGTGCAGACCTCGCTCGCACGTGCTGCCCGAGCGGTGCGGGCTGCGTGGGTGTGTGCAAAGGACCCTGCCAGAGCCGCCCCGCTGCTGCTGTTGGCCTTTGGGGAACGGCAGAAGGGTGCGGGTCATTTCCCTAACGCAAAACAGCTTCAGTGTGCAACTTCATTTATTCTTGCTCTGCACAATGGGGCGCTATTTTTATCCTTCTCTTAATTCCTTGTAGCACAGTGGATGGTGTATCTATATGCAAGTGCAGCAGTCAGCCCCATGCTTCGTTTTCTGCTCTGTATATCCATTGCCTCTACTAGTAACCTTCCTGCTAGTGCAGTTCACCCTTGCAGTTAATACTACTTAATGGAATTATACTCCAGTGCATGCCTTCACGTTTAGTACTTTCCAGCTTCTTATAACTAGCTAAATTTGCAAATATCCCAGAAGAAATAAGAAAAAAAGCAATAAAAAAGGAATGAAGACACAGTGAGATTGTTAGTGAGATTTCTTTACAGATTAAATATGGTTTTGTATTTTAATATCTTTAAATCAGTGTCAAGATTTTGGGTAATTTACCTGGCTCCCACATTTGGTGGAGTGACTTGATGGTTAGATCAGTCTCTCTGGAGAGGAATGCAGCTTTTCCCATGTTCTGCCACATGGTTGCTCATTGAGACCCAGGACATGACTGGGGAGAAAAGGCTCTTCCTAAACTCACCCTCCTTTCAGCAGGATTGGAAATAGCCCTGAAGAGCGAGCGTGTGTGTGTGTCGTTGGTGTGTGTGTGTGTATCTGTATGAGACTCTAATCCCGCTCAGGGTTGGATTAACTGGTGCAGAAGACCTGGGCAGAGTGCCAAAGCAGTGTTGGCATTTGCAAAAAGTGGGGCTCCCAGAGATTATTTCAGTTCATGCCTCTGACCTGTGGGTTTCATTCCAATGTCCTGACGTGGCTGGTGGTAAACTGTTGACTGATGGTAATACTTTTGAAAATGTGTGTAGTATCTTCATATATATAATCACCGTTATGGGTAAGACATATTTGAAACTGTATGTTTATTTTGAAAAACAACTGGATTTGGTTCATTAGGTGTGGCAATATTTGTCTGTAAAGGTCTTGCTCCAAGTGCTGGGAGAAAAGAGCATCTCTCTTCTGATTTTGTCCTTTGTTTTGATGGCAGTTTCAGTATATTTTCCACATCCATTTGATACTCAGTTCTGATGGGACCCAGGGACTGAATGCCATTGTTCAGTTTTTATTGTCTGAGTTTTCTCCTCTTCAACTCATTCTCCCTCCTGCATGAAAATGATCTTTCTGATACTGCTTCTTAGTTCCTGTTTTTTTAAGAATTTTGTCAATGAAATAGTTTGCTGTCAATTCATTAATCTAAGGGTAGCAGGTGTCTCTTCAGGAAGGTTTCAAGGGTCACCTGATGTGTCCTAGGAAGACATTTACATCCTTAATTAAAGCTGCTCCCAGAGCAGAAGATTCCTGTCATTAATGATATAAAATCAAATTTGTGAAACAAATAATTTTACCATTGCTGATATCTAGCAGGCATTAAGGGAGAAGATCTTTATAGAGGTTCACTGTCAACATTGATAGGGCTGCTTTCATTTTTTTAAAAAAAATGTTGCATTGATGAAGTCAGTGCATACTGAAAGCAAAACTGAAATCAGTCAAAAAAAGATTAGTCATAAAGAAAGGGGAGTTTCTTGGAAAGTGAAAGCAAAGCAACAAATTGTTGCCGTAGGGAAAGAGCACAGGTTGCTGATTGCACAAGATGTGGAGCTGAAGGTCAATAGAGATCTTGTCTCCTAGGCTCAGCTCTGACCCATAGTGGCTAAATGAACAGAGCCAGCCACGAGCGCCATGATATGTGCACCCGTGATCTGAGCATATGCTACAATCCTGCCTATAACTGTATTTTGCTCCAGGGTTGATCTTCATTAGTGTCACTGTCCGTTTGTTTTGTTCCTCCTCTAAACCACAGCATTTGCTTTGAAAGCAAAATTTATTTGAGAGAAGCTGGTCTGAGATGAGTCAGAGCCGCCTTCTCCGTAGTTCGTGTCAAGTCAGTACCACTGGTGTTCCTGTTCCATGACTCTCTCCTTGATTGCCTCTCACAGGGACACTGCAATTGGTTGGCATTAAAAATAGCATTCAAGATGACTGTGGTTGATGGGGCTTCTTGGTTTATCTGAGCTAGTCTACCACGTGCCTGATAGCACAGCAAAGACAGGTGGGCTCAGAGAGGGACATAACTGATCAGATGCACGAACATCTTTTTTTTTTTTTCTTCTCCTGAAAATGTCGACAGTGCTTTTATCTTAAAGAGAGAGAAAAAGAAAGCAGTGAAAAGGTCAAAAGCATATTCATTAGCTAACATTATGTAGGATGTAAATTGGGTGACCCTGTTTGCCTTCCTTGCAAACATCCTGTGTCAGCAGAAACCTGGAGTCCTGGCTCTCTTTCCCGCATGTTAAAATCACTTTTGTAAGAGAAGCTTTCAGAATAAACCAAGGTCCCTTGCTAGAAAAGGCAGCCCCTTTCTGGGGGATAATTCACGTTGTTCTCTGCAGCACTAGTGAGTGCCCTCCAATACAGAGGGGGAACATCGGGTATCATGCAATGCTAAGTACCTGCGGTCTGAATCTGTCCCACCTTACAAGTCACGTTCGTAACCGAGCAGTTGTGGGAGCTGGGCCAGGCAGGAGAGACCTCCCTGCTCCGTCTGCCTCGGTGTGCTGGGGTGGAGAGGTTTCCTCACTGCCCCTGGAAGTTGCCCACATATAGATTAAGAACAGGAGGAAGAGCAGGACCCGCCAGCTGACCCAGCCACAGGGCTGTGCAGTGAGCTCTGTGCAAAAACTGCCTGGATAGCAGGGGCTGTCCCTTTCTTTAACTGCCTTTGGAGAGAAACTCCAGGGAGCAGAGGACAGGGAGCCCCAGTGCAGGGAGCTAAATGTGGCTTCCAAGGACGCCAGCCCTCGTGTCACTGCAGGTAAAGGCTCCGGCTGCTTTGCTGCACTTGCACGAAACCTTCACCTGCTGACACTGTCCCTGGGCACCATTCAGGACACTTGACACTGTTCTGGAACAGCAAAACTTAGTTTTGTTTCTTGCTGTGAAACTGCCGTTTCTGGGAACTGAAAGAGGGTGTTGCTGTTCTCCGCTGGCTCTCCGGAGCCGGTGGCTGTGACGTGATCAAGGGCTGGCATGCCCCGGCCTTCACTGTGCTTTGAGCAATCCAGCCACCTCCGCAGCCGGAGGCTCTGCCACTCGGGAAACGGGCACGCCAGCCGTGCGTTTTCCTTCCCGTACCCCCGATGTTGCAGGCTGCCGTTGTGGCCCTGGGAGCCTCCGGCCAACGGCTTTGCTGGTGAAAGCCGAACCTGTTGCGAGATCCCCAACCAGGGCTGACGAGGCCTTTTGCAGGGACGGTGGAGCTCCTAGCTTGGTGCAGGCAGGGCCAAGGAGCCAAGGTGGCCACCTACCGAGCGACATCTGTGGCAGCTGGGGGATCCAAGGGCAGCGCGAGGCCCAGGTCTGCGGTGGCCCTGAGCCTGCCTTGTTTCCCTCCGCGTGGCTCCCGCCGGAGCCCCGCTCTGCCGCTGCTGTCCCCGGGCACCTCTCAGCAACCCCTGTGCTCGCTCTGCAAAACTCAAGCGGCCCCCGGGCCGCCATGAGGCCTGGAGTGGTGCCGGGCCCCAAAGAGCTACCCCAGTGCGGGAGAGGAGCCCCCCGGAGCACCGCAGAGCTGGCGTCGGAGTGCTCTGCAGAGCCCTCGCGTGTGCCATCAATATATATATATATATAAAAAAAAGTTTATGTTTTTAGGCGCCTAAGTCTCCCAAACAGCTAGTGTCTCTTGACAGTTTCCCTTCTAGAACGCGAGGGCCCGGGCGCTGTGGCTCGGCGGGTGTTGGCTGCAGCCCGGCCGTGAACGCGATGCAGGCAGCAGCTCTCACTTGCTGCCCTACCATGAGATGGCCGTTCAGCTTAAGGAAAACATCTCCATGATTTTATATTTTCTTGCTTGGCAACTGAAATGTTTGAAAACTGGCTAAATGGCAGCTGGATTGTGTGGGCATTGGGGTAAAGATGTTGAATGAAAATAATTTTGATGGCACAGGTCAGACTTTCAGGTCCGAAGAAATACAGAAATACGCTATGGGCTTTGGCTTGGCTTTGAGGGATAAAGAGGCAGAAGGGAAGGGCTATAGGCGCTGTTTCTGGAAGCCACCGTTTCAGCTCCAGTCTATCCGTCTTACGTAGTATATAGACTATATAGACTATATATAGACTATATTCACTAGACTAGTTTTTTTCTTTTTTTCTTTTTTCTTTTTTTTTTTTTTATTCTTAGTTTTCTTTAGGGCTGTTGGAAGGCTGACCGAAGACGTAACAATGGTTAAGAATTGATGTTTTTAATGCTTAAAAGATGCCATCTTACAGAGACTAGAATTAAAGAAAGTTAAAAGAGAAAAAAAAAAAAAAAAAAGCTGTCTAGAAAATGGAGATAAATGGGTGCCCACAACATGCTGAAGCATCCAAGATCAAAATAGCTTCTGCGCATCAAATAGAATCAGATTAAGATTATCAAATATAAAATAGAGCCCTAAGAATCAAGTTTCTTCTACAAAGGCATGATTGATGCTGTGAATTTTATGCAACTTGGAAAAGGAAATTTGCTCAAATTTATTTTCTGGTTATCCTAAGCAAGTTCAAAGCTACTGTCTCCTTCAGCTCCGAAGAGAAGGACGTCATTATAAATATCATTCGTGCTGCAATAATGCATTTTATTTTCCTTTTCTGAGAAGTTATATGTTTGAAGAGAGTGCATTGGAGGAGTCCTAATGGACACTCGTCCATCCTGCATGGTAGGAGTTGCTATGTGGTAGTATTGTACATGGTCCTGCATGGTCGGAGTCGCTCTCTCAATTTCAGTCCCTCTGCTCCTCAGAAGTTTTGCAAAATTGCCCAAAGAGACTTTGATCAAGTGGCATGGCTGAGGCAAGATTCCTGCATCATTATCTCCTTTCTGTCTTTGATGCCGCTGTGAGACCTTCATCTAGGTTCAGCGCCTCTCTTGTGTTCCCCAGCTGGCACAGGGGAAGGTGCAATTCCTGCCAAATTTAGTAATTAAGATGGTATTTTGAGTAGTTACTGTTTCAGCAAGAAGACCTGGAAGCTCTAATGGCAGACCGCCATGCCCCCATGCACTTCAGGTGGTTTTCTGCTTGTATTGAGGGATCTGGAGGACATCTCCCAATCTCTGCTGGAAGGGGTTATAGAGATCCGACAACTCCAGCTCCCTGTCTCCTCCCTAGGGAGAGAGGTGTCCCTCCCCACTGGAGGATGAGAGATGTACGCTGGCATTTAACATACAAAGGACAAAGTGTTCAGGCTGTCTATTCTCATGGTAGAAAGGATGATATACAGAAATATCCTCCAAATGTTCTGCAAATGGATTTGCAAGGGTGCTGAAGTCATTGAGCATGTCAGTAAGAGATGACTGTAGTTCTTAAAATGCTTTTCACCAGAGCTTAAGTAACCTCGGTCATTTTACTGGAAGATGTATCTATACCATTATCTGTAATGTGACCGCCTGGAGCTCTCTGCCCGTTCATGAGGCATTTCACGGTTCGAAACCTTGCTGATCTGACTCCTTCAGCAAAGCAGTACTGCAGTTGCTGCTCACTGGGGGCTTGGAGTTCATAGCCCATCCTGAGTGGATCATGGCTTCAATGTTCAGGCACTTACCTGAAGGAGATGAAGAAATTATTTAGCATATGATAACTGTGATCTTTTGAGATTCAGTGGCCATATATATGTGGCACTGCACACTCTGCCTCTTCTCTTAATCCTGCATTTCTGGAAATCCTTGTGGACATCTGTTTGTACCTTATGGACACACTTCATCTGCTTGGGGTTTTGTGCATGACAGTGTTCTGCACCTGCATGCCTGTTGTTACTCATTCAGTTGGTCCAGGACTGGGTATGTGGCATGAGGGTAGCTGTAACACAATGTAAATATGAACAAGGTACCTTGAGAATTACTTCAGCATGCAAGGGATGTGCTTTGGCAGTGTACGTGCTTGGAAAAGCTCAAGTTTGAGAGCAGTTTTGAATTTATGCAACTTTGTTTCAGAGTACTGCTACTCTTGTACAGGTACAATTATATAGTTAAAAAAATATGGGCTTTGTTTTGTCAGGAAAAAATGCATCTTATTGATGCATTTTATTGATGATACAAGATATAGAGAATTTTCCACCATTCTAACTTTACAAAGAGTAAGGAAAATGGATGAATGCAGTAGGCTTCACACTAAATACTCCTTTTTCTTCTGAAATACTGTTTTCACCACGAGAGTAACCCTCCCAAGCATTTCAGATTTGTTTCCTATTTGCCTGAGTCCTTTAAGACAGTCACGCCACGAATGTGACTATATCTGGAACAACGCTCAGAAGTGTATGACTATGCAGTTCTTCCTCTTTCTACTCTTAGCAATACCCTCATGTAAAAATGTCCTTTTGCATGGATTTTCAAACAGTGTGTTGGCCCTTTCCGAGCTGGCTTGCTTTTCCTTTCTCCCACTAGTTTGAAATAAAGTTGTCTATCATCATGACTTTTCATCCAAGTCACCTGCTGTACGTTACCCAACTGAGTAAATACTATTGGTCATCTGAGTAAGGACCAGTCATGTGAGTAAGTTTGCAATATGACACTGCTGAAAATTTCACTGGGAAATTTCCTTCTGCAGACCTTGCTCACACTAGTGTTAACACAGTTTTCAAGCTAAAGCTTCCTTGACATCCTCTTACAAGAAACGCCAGGGTAGCTTCTTCTGCGAAGACTTAAGAGGTTGACTCTGACAAATGACCATGAAAGTTTTGGGGTGTTCTCTGAGAGCATTTAATGAAGGAATTTTGAGCTTCTAGTCTGAAGTGTCTTTTTGCCTATGTGAATTGCAGGGAACTGGGGCGGTTTCATGTGCTGGGAGAGTGCTTGGATTTGGAGTTAGCTCCTGCTGCCCTTTGCCGGGAGGAATTCGGTTGGCCGCGTGCATTGAATGGCACGTGTCCTCACTAATTCTTTCAAAGCAACTGAAATTGGCTTATAAACCTTTCTTCCTCCTTCTTCAAAGTCCTCACGTTCTGCTCTTAGCCCCCCCTTATTTATTATTTCTTTTCTCACATGCAGATTGTAAACACTTTGGGGCAAGAACTATCTCTTCTTTCTCCATTAATGAACTTTAGCTCAGAGGATTGTCTAGCAGGTAGGATCACTTTTAAGGAAATAAATCATCTAACGTGCTCTTTGTCCACAGGCAGTAAGATTTCAACAGCCTTGATCTTTTACTGGGTGTCCTGTTGTAGAAAATGTTAAGGAAAACAAGTTCCTGCATGGACTACTCCAGCAGCTATTTATAGTGAAACATTAAGTAATCAGTTTGTGGGTCTGTCATCGGAGTTGCTGGGAAGGATGATGGAATGGTACTCGCACTTCTTCTTTGGAATAGCTGCCGGGGATGCTGTTTATCTTTGTTACGAGATTCGTTTGTGCCAGTTAGATTTTGAGCTGAGCTAAACACAGAAATTTCCCTTGCCCCTGTAACTTTATTTCCTCTGTGGGAATTCCCAACTTAAACTTAATGCTTGAATTGAACGGGCCAGATTTAGATGGTAGTTTGTAAAACAAAGAGGATGTCTAAATTGGAATAAGCTACGTGCTTCAGAATAGAGGGGAACATTAGTAATTTAAATACCACTTATAATTTTAGTACCGGCAGTGCATGCTGAGGAAGGAATACATAAGAATTTGACCATCCACTGGTGCAAAGGGAGAAATGTTGCCCTTTCTCCTGGTTTTGTCTCCGCAGTGCTTAAATCAGTTGCCTGAAAGAAACACTGTTTTAATCATGTGTGATGGCTTAACACTTTTAGTGCTTTTGGAGAGCTTTCTGTTAGCAGTTCTGTTTGCATTGCAAGACATTGCTGGATGGTAGGGTTTGTGTCCTGTTGGCAGTTTTATTTCTCTGCTCCCTTTGCAGCTCTGCCAGACAGTCTGGATGTTTCATAGCAAGACTGTGGGAGTCAGGGGTGGAGCTCCTGTGTTTTTAATCCCAGCTCTGTACCTGAAGCGACTCATCTCAAAAATGCCATTTGTGGTGACTAACCTTGATCAAATGGTTAATGTCACTTAATACCCAGCACAAGTTACTCTGTAGGAATGCTTTACACATTAACTAGCAGGTCTCCAACGTCTGCCTAAAACTTCGTGGTGTTGAGGAGCCTCAGTTATTCACCACGACCTGCTACATTTGAGGAGGGAGTGTTTTTCTTTGGGTTTATTTATTTTTACGATAAAGAAGCATGGCTGTTTTGAGCTTAAGAAATTAAAAAAAAAAAAAAAAAAGGGAGTAAAATTAAGTGTGAGAGATCTAGTGCTGGGATAAAGTGAAGGAAGTGCCTGAGAAAACTTAATACTTAGGGCGAGGGAGGATGCTAAGGATATTTTGGAGAGAAAAGGATGGCAAGCCAAGCAAAGGGGAAGGTTGTGTATTCTGTGCATTTCCTTAAAGGAAGGTTGGATGAAGTCATGGACTGAGGAAGAGGTGAGAAACAGAAGAAAGGAGAATTTGAATTATGAAGTTTTGGACAAGGACTTTCAGGAAACATGTTGTTCCTATAATCCTGAAACATTTAAGAGGAAATTAAATATGGCCAAGGATTAAAGGCACATTTTCATGTACGTACTAAGTTGTTAACTGTAGTAACCTCATACTTTAAGTATTTATTTGTTGCCTACATAGTCAGGAAAAAAAAAATTGGAATTAATGTCAGTGCTGCACGCTGTAGCAAAACTTAAGGAATTCAGGTGCGTTTTTATTTTTTGTGGGCTAATGCTGAGATACCAGTTTCCACCCTATAGACAGAGGCATAAGCTCTGCAGCCGGAAGAACCTTAGTAGTTATATGCCTTCAGGGTTGTTCTGAACTTTATATGGAATGCAAATCTCTTGGGTGTTTGGGGAACCGGTGTAGATGTAAAGTTTTGCGGCTATGGTGAATAACAACAGCATGAACGGTGCAATTTTCTTGTGCTGAAGAAGGGACTTTTCTTTCCGTTCTGATCAATTGGAAACCGAGGCCAAAAAAGACGTTAAAGCCATAAAAGAGAGGCTGCATGACAGTTTGTCTTTTCACCAAGCCGTAGAAAGCAAAAGGCAATGATGTGCATATTAAGACATCAACACCAGAAGGTTTTTTCAGAAGACTCATTGCTGGCTTGTGTAGCTAATCAGCGTTATCGTAGCCGCGATTAAGCGCTTGCTCAGGCGGCTCCTGTGGTGAAGGGCGAAACGCTGCTGCGGAGCCGGCGTCGCATCTCGGTGTCACCCCTGCGGGTCCCAGATCTCCGTCATGGGAAGCCTTGGGTGGCTGGGCTCTGTCCTGCTACTGCCCTATGGCCTCGTGGTGGCCCCTGCGCAGCCGGGTGCTGCTCTGCACAAAGAGGAGCTCTGGCTCCCGGGCTTGGATGCAAACTTCTGGGATGCCTTCTTGAATGCTTGTGGGCAGACAGCAGCCTTGGAGGAGCACGTAAACCACCGAGAGCCGAGGAGTGGGAACCTCCGTGCGACGAACTGCTCGGGCTCTGGAAAAATAATCACAACATCTTAGAAGCGCTCATAAAGTTTTAAATGCAGAGTGGGTGAAGAGCTGCTTCGAGCAGGCGTGCACTCAAGAGACCCTGCAAACAGCAAACTTTGGGAGGAAGAGCGTGCAATAAATATGACTCGAGTGCTGCATTTTTAAACAAGACTAACATGCAAAAGGACCCAACTTCCCTGCATCTCAAAATGACTCTAAATGGATGATTTGTAAGATGGAAAAAGCAATGCTCCAAGTGTAACTGTCTTGTACAACAGAGAAAAAGAGAACTGTTTCCTGAGATTCTTTAGAAATGGCATTACAGTTTAAACTTCATGGTATGTGCTGCTGAGTGATAAACATAATCTACAATGTACATGTGTGCAAGTAAAAGAACAGGCTCTGGGATATTTATTTTGGCCCGTCAAGTTGCTAAATTACAGTGATGGCATCTGCATATCACTCTTGCAATAGATTCAAACAGCAAAATGCAAAAAAAAAAAAAAAAAAAAAAAAAAAAAAAAGTGTTTGAATGGTGATTTTCCTGCACGTTCGAGCCAGTGGGCTCCTGGTGCTGTTTGCTGTGTGATCTGAAGACCACCTTGCAGGTTGAACCTTTGTGTCTGCAGAGACGTTCCTGCTTTCTCTCCCATATTGGGGGGCCCCTGTTACTCCACATACTATGTTTGCTTCCCTGCTGTATGTTCTTACGCACTGGGGAGAGAGGCAGCAAGTGGGAGAGGGTTTTCCAGCTGATGATAGAGAAGTGTAATTCCAAGGTGCTCCTTGCTATCCTCTTAGAACCATCTCTCTTTCCACTGGTAGTAGTAGGGTTTTTTAGGGAACAGCATCCTAATTTAGCTCATTATATTGTTAAGGATGCAGTGTCAATAGCCTGCTGTGGGCTTAATTCAGCCTCTTGAGTCTAGAGTCTTTGATTTTACAGAGGATTATTCAGAATTAACTGAGAGGCCGAATTTGGAACATCAGCTTCTATCTTGCATTTTCTTTCCGTGGCTTAGTATTCATATTACCATTCCCTGCCGTATTTTGGAATTTGGTTCTACACGTTCATTTTCATGTGTCTGCCATGTTTGCTTTGCTTTTTTCCCTGGTCTCCATTGCTTCTACCTTCCTTCTGTTCCTGACAAATATCTCAAGTTTATCCTTGACAGGTTACTCTATTGATAGATGATTCCTGCTTTTGATGAGCTCTCAATATTTTGACTTCCAAATATTACACCGTACATGGAAAATGTGCCCAGGATAGACTTTCCATTAAACTGTATTTAAATTGGAAGAGAATGCTGGCACATCTACAAGTATTCCAGAATTAGATCCCAAAATACTGAGACTAGTTAATCTTTTGGAAGAACAAAAACTCTTACTGATTTATATTTAGCAGAGGGAATGCATTTTAAAAACACAGTCTATATGAGGCCCCTTGAAGAAAACATCTTTTGCATTGATTTGTAGTCCATGGAAATACTATGTGGCCATAAAATATTTGCAGCCGGGCTCTGCTTTTATGTAGCTACTTTTTGCAGCGTGAACTGTCATTAACCTTCCAAGAGGGACAGCTCTGCTCTAATGAAATGCAGCTACCTCCGGGGCAGCAGTTTTGCTGTTCATCACTACTGTGCCCAGCACTGCAGGAGAGAGAAAATGAGGTGCAGTCAACACTGCAGTGGAAACACTAGACTCACGGAGATGAGACTTTGGTCCAGAACTGATGTGGTGTTTGTGCTTGGGGAAAAAAAATGTCTTTTGGCTATGTGAAGCGTGCAGCATGAATGCCAGGGAATTTGTACAGCATCTCCGCGATTGCTGAGATGTTACTGGTGATCAGGGATGTGGCTCATACCCTTCTTGCAACCAGAACAGCCCCCCTGGGGCTGGCCTGGTCTGGAGGGGCTGAAGGACCTGTTATTTGGGCAGCACCTGTGGAGATGCCCTTTTGCTTCCCCTGCCGGTCTCACGAGAGGACACGATGAGAGCAGAAGCTGCTCTTGGGCTGTTTGTCACAGAATGGGCACTCTCAGCCTAGAGAGAGGTGCCGTTGGCTCTAATGGTGGCAGCCCTGTTTTTAGTTAGATATCTGTGATGTCTGATTAGGCTTAATTTACCTTATGATAGGTTGGGAGGAACTTAGTAATAA
This sequence comes from Nothocercus julius, assembly GCA_013398735.1. Classification (NCBI taxonomy): domain Eukaryota; kingdom Metazoa; phylum Chordata; class Aves; order Tinamiformes; family Tinamidae; genus Nothocercus; species Nothocercus julius. The sequence goes on along the minus strand of VZSV01000148.1, from coordinate 1,314,945 downwards.
CAGAGGGTAAAACATGGTTAGTGTCCTGTGCATAGTTCTAATCTGTGTGAAGAAAACCAGTAACAGGAATGGATGAAAAATTTCACTGGATCATCCATGGTAGACAGACTGTGGTGTGTGACCAATTCCCAGAAAAGAAGCTACAGAAGGTAACTGATAAAGGGAACAAGGTCTGACCTCCTGTGAAACTAAAACGGAAAAGTTGGGACAAATCAGAGAAAAATACTGTTACATATGGATGATTTCAGATCAGCCTCTGCAATTCATTAACAGAACTGGTCAGAATACCAAAGATATCTCTGAGCTTATTTTATGAAGTATACATAAGCTTATGGCCAAGAGTGTATCTACTTATCTTTGAGAAGATAAAGATATTCACTCTCAGACTCTGGGGAATGAGAAGGTAGCGTAGGAAGTTTATTTTTCCTTCTTCTTTCCCTCCATCCACAGATTAGCTGTTCATCCTAGGCAAATTGTTCTTCCTTTTCCTGAAGCACCAGATATTAGCAAAGGATAAGATTCCTGAGCTGAGGCAGCAATATGAACATGCTGTGCATCCACAAGAGAAGGATAAACAGGATTTTAAAAACATTCATAGATCTTAAACTGAACTGGACTTAATCTCTCTATTTCTTTTTTTTTTTTTTTTTTTTTTTTTTTTTTTGGTTAGAAACATAAATACATTTTTACATCTCTCATTATACTGCTGGCAGACCTGACCTGATCACAGCAAAGCAAAAATACTCCAGATCGAGAGGGATCTCGGATGCTTTCAGAGCACAGTTCTTTTTCCTTTGATCCTGCAGCCTGCTCGCGGCACCCGCTGCCTCGGCGCTGCGAGTAACGAGGCACCGGGATCTACGGAGAAGAGACGAGCGCCTGGCCGCTCTCGAGTGGGACGGGGCGCGCGGATGGGCAGCGCCCCTGCAGCGTCCCCGAGGGTGGCCCTGCTCACGCTCTCCTCTCCGTGAGCCCCAGCGCTTGGCTGCACCAGGGCCGCGGCTCCCCACGCGGCTCGTCCCACCCCTGCCTCCCAGGGCACTGCCTGCGCCCCCTCTCCTCGCGCAGCAGCCCCGACCATATGGCCACTTACTTAGGCGCTTGCTGTCCTTAAATGCTTAGTGCTCTTATATACGTGTCCTTATGAACTTAGTGGCCGTGAGGGAGCAGGTGCTGGGGGATTAGCGGAGGGGGGACCCTGCGCTCGCCGCCTCCCCGGCAGCAGGGCTGCTGGTCCCGTGCCGCCCGCAATCACAGCGGGCGCCGGCGGGAGATGCTGGGCAAACGGGGCCCCGTCAGCGCACAGGAGGTGGTTAATGATTACACGGTATCATTGCTGGAGCAGTTGAGTTTATAGATTAATTAGAAAGGGAAAGGTTTTCTAAGCATTCACTTTCACTTCATATCTCTATAGAAATATAGCTCTATTCACACCTCTCTCATCTGATACTGTATTTTCTTCATGGAGAAAGAGCATAATAATCCATCTCCACTGTGCCTGGTATTTGAGGTGCTTCTGGCGCAGTGAGGGGCTGATCTGAGCACAGCTCTGTCCTGCTCTCCTCTCACCTCTCCAGCGTTTCCAGGGCCATCCTCACCTTCCCCCTCGCTTCCAGCGGAGGCTCCGCTGGGCTCTGCCCAGCATCCTCTTCACCTTTCTCTCTGCATCTTATTTCTGGGTAATTTCATCCAGAAACAAATTTAGCCATAACCTCCCTGCAGGAAGTTGCCTGGATTCAGCTCTCCTTTACAATGCTCTAGCTGTTCTGGGCACAACTCAATTTTTGAATTTTTGCTTTGTTTGTTTCTTTTTCTTCTTTTTTTGATAAAACATTAATAACGGGCTTAATACACCTGCTAAATACACCTGTTGTATGTTCTTTTGCCTCC
>VZSV01000148.1:1287186-1312245 GCA_013398735.1 Nothocercus julius | reverse complement strand
ACCCCTACCCTGGCTAGTATTATCTCCTTTCATGTACATGTGCTCTGCACCTGTGTCTTGTCTCCGAGTTTGAAATTTAAGTGGAAAATCTTACACTGTGTATGAACCTACTCTCTTGTGGCATCTTCTCAGTGCTAAAATAGCACAGATGAAAATAAGTTATATTTTGGCATAACTTGTTTTAGCGTCTTGGATGGGAGTGCTCGATCTGACCTGCTGGCTCTGCTCCACCTTGTAGATAAGTCCCTAATTGACTCGAGTTTAACTCAAAGATGCTCCATGATTTCAGGTAGTGGGGATTTAATGCTCCGGAATTAACCCTTTGCATTTCTGTGGCTGCACATGGTTAGAGCTGCAAAGCTGTAGCCCTTCACTGCAGAAGAGCACAGCTTTGTGTCCTGGCCACTTGTAAGAAGAAGATTGATGGCAGCGATCTAAGCAGGGCCATCGCCATAGGGATAGGAGGAGGGAGAGTTAGATATAGACTGGGGATGTGCGATTACTTATTCCTTCAAGAACAGCAAGAGCAGAATTGCAAAAGCAATGAAAAAGCCCATGTTTTTTGTTTACACTAATTTGCGGTTCTCTGTCTCCTGTGCCCTGGGTCAGGCTGCATGTGAGAAAGTGGGATTTGGAACCCTGTTAGTGTTTCCATCAGTGTTAAGATAATAGTTATTTTTAGAAAGCTGCGTCTTGGAGTGTGCTTTTAAGAATTCATTTGCAAAGCTTAGTGTTTGCTGTGGTGGAATTGTTTGCGTAGGAGTTGTTGTGGTTTTCTCCTTTTGAACTTTATTAATAAATTAAACGGATCAGTGTAATCAGTTACATCAATCCTTTGAGTATCTCACTGTCATAGTTCCCCAAAATATGGGACCACCTCAAAAAGCAGGCAGGCTCACGAGGAGTCATCTCACAGCTGTTTTACCCCGTCTGTTCCTTTCACCGCGGGTCTCCTGTGGGACTTGCTCGCCTCCACCACCACCCGACACTCTCCTCTCTCCCTCCCCAGACAGAGGTGGCTTTTGCCTTCCCTCTTGCTCATGGTGTGACTGTCTCTGGACTCTATTTTGAAGTCGTCTTCTCCTTTGCAGTCAATTCTGGATGCCTCTTGTTTCACACGCTCTATGAAATTTATCTTTGATACCTTGCAGTTAGTTTTCAGTCTGAAATGAGTTTAGACTGTTTTTTGACAGGTTGCCTATCAAGATTTCTTCAAGGGGAAAAAGTGTCTTTTTTTTTTTTTTTTTTTTTTTGAAAGTGAAATCCAATCGTTTTCTGCAGCATTTTAAGAAATCTCAAGCCTTGAAGATTATGTCTCATTTTCACAGAGCGTGAACGCTTCTGCCAAAAAGCCCTAACAGGCTTTGGGATGCAATTTGCTAAGCTGAGAACATCGAGTGCTCTTGTGCTGTCTTTTGCAAAGCACTCTGATCACGCCCAGGCCTCGCGGTGCGGGAGAGTGTGGACAGCTGCTGTATGTGGAAGGAGAGGTGTGCCATTTTGGGGGCCGCTTTCTTCTTGAACAAAAGGGCTGCACAAAGGATGTGCTTGGGAGTGGGACACTGAAGACAGAGGTTCAGAGGGCTCCATGTTGTGATTCACGTAGCATCCCCCTTTGCTTTGGCTTCCTAAATATTTCAGGGGATCTGGCTCGTGTGCTTGTAGCTGAGAGAGCAGATGGGTCAGTGATAACGTTGTCCTCCTTGGAGCCTGTGGTAACAGGGGCGGCATCTGTTACTGAGTGTGAATTGAAAATGGAAGTCTATCTAATCTTTAAAACCATGAGAATGAGCAGATGTTGCTCTTTGGGACCACAGTGTAAGCCCAACCATATGGAAGTTTGTGGTATTTCTGTAGATTTGACACAGAGGGGTATCTCTGTGGCCGCTGTTCTCTTGTGACGTGGACAGATGCAGGTTGTCTGCACGGTACTGCTGTGGTGTTGCAGCTCCTGCTTGCTGGGGGGAAGTGTTTTTGTCCGGCTGTTTTTACAGCCGTGTTGTGGAGTGGGAAACCTGCAGTGCCCTTGACCAGGCTATCAGATTTCAACCTTCTTTCCAATGCCCCCTTGTTTGCAAATTTTATTTCTGAGCAGTCGTTTTCCTTCTCCTTTGCAGGTGAGCGGTAAGTCAGGTCGTGGGAGAATGTCTGGGAGAGAGGCCCAGTTCATGCAATCTTGCATGGGGTCCCTGAAGTCAGAGGACTTTTCTCTATTTTGCCAACAGAAAATCTGAGTTTGTGAGTTTTGCTCAACTCTTTTATATAAAGAAAATTATTTGTAGACCTACTGCTGGTCAGAATTTTTAGTAATTTAAATGAGGGAATGGGAGAAGACTGGCGTCAGTGTGAACAAAGTCTATAAGCAGAGGATTTACTTCATTTTTAGCAAGCCGAGCTAGGACAGCGACGTCGCTCCCGAGCTGGTGTTTCTGCAGCATCTGCCCCTTGCCGAAGCCCAGCCATAGGCAGCTGAGCCGCCGGTCTCCACTCGTGCCCTCCGTGTTCCTGCCTCCGGTGCGGAGCTGAGCGACGGCCTTCGTGTTCGGCCTGTTGCTTTGCAGCTCCCCTGCAGTGTTGGCGAGGCCCCCATTCTCACGCTGTCGTGCTCGAGTGTGTGGGCCTGTGGCACCTCTTGTAATCACAGCCCAGGTATTCCGTACAGTCGAAGCACTGAGGCAGGCACACAGGCTAACGTGCGTGTGAGGCTCTGCTGCAGGTGTTTGGTTTGCAAAAAGTTTGCTAGCAGAAAGTTTGAGCTGCAAAAGGCTCATCTGGATTGAAAGGTGTTGCTTGAAAGCATGGAGGAAAGATCAAGAAAATTCAAGAGTTTTAGTGGCTCCAGCCTAAAAACCCTAATTCAAAGCGGGTCCAAAGGAGAGTCCACTCAATTTTCCTTTGGCTTGTAGTCCATACGATTGTTCCAGCATGTTTGTAACTGAAATCTTTCCGCTTACACGTGTCACTTAGCGCTCAAGCTGCAGGTTTTGGCCTGGCTGCTGCTATCAGCCACAGTGTTTCTATGGAAAACTAAAGATTTTCCACAGAACATACTTCAGATCTCTGTGAGGTTTGCAGTTCAGCGTAGTGGTATCACTCTCCGGAATACAACATGCAGCGTTCTCGGTTTTAATGAGAATGGCTTTGCCAAATTGCCGAAGGTAAAGCCAGGAGAAAGCCAGGATGGAGATTTCCAGGTGTGAACCTGGTCTAGCAGTGGAGGAGAGCAGCCCTCGAGCCCTGTGTGGAGCTGAAGGGGAGCTTGCAGAGGGGGCTGCATGGGAGCTGGTCACAGCATTTGCTGGAATGGGGGTTTTACCTGGTTTTGTGCGTTGTTTTTCATACAGCCAGTTCTGCCAAGCTGGATCTCCCTGCATCCACACCGCCCTGATTTTCTAAAGTGAGGCTCTGAAGTTCATGTAGGCTGTTTCTGGCAGGCGAGATAACGTGAAATGAATGTATGTTCCCTGCCTGCTCCTTCTCTTTCACATCTGTGCACCTTTGAAAACTATGGGAGAGAGGCAGATGAAAAAGCAAAATTAGAAGGTATCAGAAAAAAAGAAGTTATTCCTATTTGGCTATGGATTCTTTAATTTTAAATTATCAAGAATAATTGATTATATTCCATAAATATGTGACATATCAGAAATAGTGACTCATTTCCTATTTATTTTAGAGCAGTTGGAAAAGTTAAGAATGGAAGACTTTTTCCGCGGATGTTTACCTTCCGCTCTTCAGGGAATCAATGAATCAGCAATTACCTAAGTCATAGGTGACCTCAGATGATGGGAGAAAGCACAGATATTGCAGTTGGCCTTGATGATTTTGAAGGTCTTTTGCAACCTTTATGATTCTATGATATCTGGTGTTGAAGCTGAATTAAAATATTCCCATCGGAAAACAGGGGCTTCCCTTTCGTTTGTTTTTGTTCAAGCTTATACTGATGATCAATCGTGCAACCTCTTACAGCTACAGACTTAAAACTACCCCAAAGGGTAGGAGAAATAGGGTCCAGGTTTTATGTTTTTACCTCCAAGGATTATATTAGAGGGATATGCATTATTCTGTAATAGTCAGCAATTAATCGGAATAAAGAATATAATAACTCTGTGTTTATATATGTGTTATATAGAAGTTAGTGTATATAATGAGTGCATTTGAGGAATAGAGTTTTAAACATACTGTTGAGTCATACATCTTCACAGGACAACCTGACATGTTGCTAAGGTCACATCTGTTTTTACTGCATCCCTTTGTCTTTCATGAAATAATCCTTTATGCTGGTGGTACTCTGACTCCGGATCTATGAGTATCTCCTTCCAAACACACCTGTGGAATATGGCATGCATATGTACCCGAGGAAAAGGAGACAGGTTACTGGCATTCAGTATAATGACCGTTTTGTGTTTAAGCTGCTGCAGGTGCCTGGTTGGGAAGAAAGCCACAAACCCAGTTGTTCATGAGCAAAGCTGCTGTCGTGCCTGTGGTGGTAGTTTGTTGACTGTACAGAGTCTTGGTTAGACAAAGACCTAATCTCCTCCCTGCTTGTACCCTTTCTCCTGCTCCATTTTCCTGTCCTAGCTGGTCATCAGTGACTTTGCATTATGAAAAGTGGGACCTCAGCTGAGGTTCTGGGCGGTGGAGGAGTTAGGAGGATTGACACTGGTTGGTGGAGGAATCCCGGTGGGTTTGTCCCCGAGTCGTGCTTGAGTGCCAGTTAGCAGTGCAGGTCTCTAAAGTGGCATCTAGTGAGGGTGGATATGGAGCATCTAAAGGCAAAAGGAGACAAGCACTGGCAGGGCTGGTGCCACAAGGGAGAAGCAGGGCGAAGGGAGCAAGTGCGCCTGTGGCTCGGGTGGTGCAACCCTCCAGAAATGGAAGATTTCACATAAATGTGAGAGCTTTGATATGTCATCTCCATATGTGCTTTGGTCTGTTTTTCAGAACTGATTGCTGGTTTCTGTCTAGCTGCGTGATCTCAGGGTGGGCCGTGATTTCAGGTGCTGAGCTGTGTTCCCCATGACATGCTCCATGCTGTCAGGCTGTTCAGATAGGAGCCCTCTGCGTCATGATAACCTTTTATTGCTTAAGATGCTCTAGAAACATTTAGTGATTTACACAGTAAGGATTTGCAAATTTTTATTTCACTCTGAAGTATCCCAATTTTTTTTTTTCATTGAGAATTCTTTTTACTTATTGCTCACCGCAGATTTTAAATCCTTTCCTTTTCCCCATTCTGCTTTCAGATTCCATAGGTGGCTCGTTTCCAGCTTCCTCTCACCGATGCCACCACAAGCAGAAGCACTGTCTCCCCATCCCACAGTGTGCAGCTCTGTCCATCAGCCCTCTGCTTTTCCATCCCCACACAAAGGGCTCCCAGATCCTCATGGACACGACGCAGAAGGCAGTGAAGCGCCAGGCTAGCTTCTGCAATGCCATTACCTTCAGCAACAGGCCCATCGTTATCTATGAACAAGTCAGGCTTAAGGTGAGTAAACGTTCTTTTCCCCTATTGAAATGGTGGCTGTTGTGAATGAATGTTGAGGTGTAGCGGGCTTTGGTGCTTGCACCACATCTGTCTCCCTTCATTGAAAAGCATGGTAATTGGATCTTAGCCTTAAGTATCTGCAGTCTTTGGTGCTTCTGCTTTCATCACTGTAATTCTTGGAGCCATCAGTACAAACCCATGTAGAAACTGGGAAGAAAGGTGTGAAATGTACTTCAGAACAGCTTAGCTAGGTATTAGAGAAGGAACAGACAGGTAAGCTGAGGTTGGATGGAAAACACAATAAAAAGAGCTGTACTGGTCAGTCTGAGAGGCAGCAGGCTCAGTTATCACTAGCTACGTTTCCTCTAGGCTTTGCATACATCGTGCAAAAGAGTTTTAGTGGTCTGAGTTGGCTGAAGGAGCATTCAAACAAGACAGCAATGAGGGCTGGACTCAGGGAGCTGGGAGTCAGCCTCTGCAGCAAATGAGTAAAGAGAAGTAGGCGAAAAGGACCTGAAGGTGAAGGCGGCAGCTTGTGAGCTTGGCACAGAAGATAAAAGCCTGCAAGGAGCAGTCAGTGGGGTCACAGTTGCCTTCTAAGAAAAAGATCTTTTAAGCAGTTGCTGATTGCTTTTTTGAATCAGTTTGCTGCTTGCATTTTGGTCAAAGGAAAGAACTTTGCAGGCATCGTATTTTTCTCGCAGACTTCAAGTGGTTTCATGTCCTTTGTGTCTGTGTTACAACCAAGAGAGTGGAGGTGATGCCCCTTCACGCTGCAGTCCAGGGGCAGTTCAACCCCTCTGAAAGCAGGATGTACATTTGGAGGTGTTTGCTGGGAGCTACCTCCAGGTGAAGAAGTTCATCAGTCTCCTTAGGAACCGGCCACTTTTAGGCTCTCAGCACATTAAAGGAACTTGGAGCTCTGCATTTCACCCAGAGATTTTCTAATCTTTGTGTCCCAGTATTTTCAAGACTGCAAAAATCACACTAAGCCGATCCTGTTCTTTTCATTGGCACAACGTGGGTGTTTTTCTTTAGCAGTCTTTAGTTTATGGCATGCACTAAAGATCTATCTGCAAGTTCTTCACTTTGCACAAGAGTTTTCCAAGAGATTTATCCACAGGTAGCATCTGAATGATGCTCCTGTCACCCATCACTCAAGACACCAGAGCACTAGGCGCTGTGGCGGGGTTTCATGCTTCTCTGCCTCTTTCATAGTAGCCAGCAACTAGAGCAAGAAAGGAGAAAGATGAGGCCACCAATGACTTTAGCCTTCTGGAAAAAAAAAAAAAAAAAAACAAAGCCTGGGAAGTGAACTGAAGCAAAGGATAGGGCATTAACTATCCACCCAAATTTGTTTGATTTGCTACAGACCTTCTTATTCAGCATGTCTCGCCTCTGAAGATGTTCATGGCTTATCACAGCCTCTTCAGGTCAGCTCCCTGCTCTCAGTCCCAGAGGGGCTGGTGGTACAAGCCTGAGCACTTGTTCCAGTGCCGCAAATGTAATTTCTTTTGGAAATGCACTGAAATTTCAGTGGTTTCAAGATTAGACCCATAGGGGGAAAAATGCTCCTACAGGTTGAATTAAGTTGCCTGTAGAATTCTTCCTGTCTCTATCCAGGCTAGGAAACCAGCAGGACTCACATGGTCTAATGGGATTTTTTCCATGCTGGCCAGCAGTTGGGACAAGCAACTGTGGAAAATTGATTTGAGAGGTGATGAAAGCAGCGTTTTGTTTTTGAAAATGCCATCAAAGGTTTGTGTGGGTTTAGCGTTGTAGATGAAGGTTCTGGGTTATTTCTTCCTCATGCTGAAACAATGCAACCATCTCAGGAAAATTCACACTTGTTTATCACTGTATATTTTAGGATTTTAGCTTGCATAACATATGTGAGGAATATGCATGCAGATCTTTCATCTGTGCACCAGGGATTTACAAGCAGAGCTTCTGCTAAATCTAAGGAGGAGGTCTCAAGTGAATAGTCAACAGGCTTCAGCAGAACGTGTGCTCTGGGGGTGAATGGAAACTCTTTTGCTTTTCTGCTGAGTCCCTCCTCCAAATGCTTTGTTATTATTTGTGCCTGTAAAAAAAATGGCATGTTAAACCTTTTGTGTTTGTTGCCATGTAAAGACTAACCGTGATCCCAATCATCCAGGTTCTGTAAGGTCTAAACTCCTTTTGAAAACCAGAGGAAAGAAATTATGAGATTTCATTCCGTTTATTATTTGTTGCATTTGGGGGTTTATTCTGACATTTCTTTGTTGCTTTGGGAATCCCATCGAGCAGCCAGAGCTGCTCTTTCATTGCTTCAGAGGTGCTGGTAGCAGTGTGGTTTCTTCCATGGGGCTGGGGGCATAGCTGGGGTGGGGTGGGAGTTTGTCAAAGGCAACACAGGGCTGTCAAGAGCGTGAATCTGCTCAGCCATGGTTTGCCAGTTTGGATGAGGAGTGCATCTATTCCTCCCCTTCTGGTACCCAGTGGACCTCCCAAGCTTTTCTCCTAGCAGTGGTTGCTGAATAGAGAATTTGGCCCATCATTAACCATTGCCTTTTTTAGCAAAGCTGTGTATCCTTTGTCCAGCTGTGTCTAATTCTTGGCAGGCATCACACTCAATTTTAATTTGGATATTAGTTTGCCTGTGGTCAGACTGTGTTGAGAACTGTTTGTTTATAGGTGCTGATTAATACATGGAACATGTGCAGCCTAGATTACCATATGAATATTTACTTCATGCGGGCTGTGATTGCTGTAAAGTATTGGCAAGAGACTGTGAAAGAGTAACTTGTAGGAATAACAATGAGGCTATATTAATCTCAGTCCCAAGAGCTTTTAGGATCTGCAGTATATTTGCTGCAATAAATAATCCAGGCTTCTTCTTGAGTTCATGTTTATACCCTGTTTTGGCACATGCACACCCCACTTACTCCCCTCCTGCTGGGGGAAGGTGCATGATCCCGTCGTATCCTGTCCAGAGATGAGATACAGCAAATCTGCTTCAGTCCTCTCAGTGCCACCCCAGGGTCCATCCCACAAGCTGGAGCTTCTCAGGATTCCTGGGACTGAGGTCAATTCTATAATGTTTCATATTGATTGATGTAAATCATTTAGATGTTTCGCTAGGGTGAACAGGGATAAAGAACAACTGTTGTTTAACTGCAGAACTGTCTGTCTATTGATAGATTTTTTTTTTTTTGAAGCCCTGAGGTGTTTTCTGTGATACTTCAATTGTAAAGCAGAAATCTCTAGGCTTTAAACAATGTCTTTGTTGTGAGACTGTTATGCCCACAAGGGCGTGTGTTCTGGATTTGCCTTGCAGAGGAACATGTGAAAGAATAATGCGATGTTTCTAAATGTTACTAGAAGAGAATTCAGAAGTCCAAAGAATCATGTCTCAAAGAATCCCTTGTAAAAAACCCTGTGCTTCCAGGCTGGGGCATGAGGAGGTGCAACCAGCCTTTTGTAGAGAAAGTCCATTCCTGCAATTCTTCTCTGGTCATGTTTGGAAAACACCTCATTCCCCTCTAGATGGATCCTCTTCTAAGATAGCTGTACCTTTGAGTTTTTTCCACATCTAGAGAGCTTTCCAAGTCTGAGAAGCTGCCATTTGGCACCCACAGAAGTGTCCAAAGATGTCGTTTGCCTGAAAAATTATTGTAAGAGCGATTTTATTCCAGCTGGAAGGGCAGACTCCTGTGCAACCATCTTTACTGTGACCTGAGGCCAACAGTTGTGGGTGACAGAGCTGACAACCCTGTGGTTGTGCTGTGGCCCGAGGTCTGTTGTGCACTTTGGGGCCCAACTTCTGCCAAATCCCACCTTGGCACCCTGGGTACCGAGCACACTTTGCTGCATGCCCTGTCCCTCTTGTAAGTGCTGTCCTCCCTCTGAAGGCTTCAGCGGTGTGTGGTGTCCCGCACTGCCGTCCCTCTGCGTGATGGCCTCCCCCGGTGGCCTTCATAGCTGGGCAGCAGGGAGGCCTCTCTGTTAGGGGTTATGCTTCTGCAAGGTTTACTGCCTGCTCTTCTAGGTCCTCACTGTAATGACAACTGGTCAACATGGCCAAAAACTTAGGCCATGAAGTTTTTTTGCCATGGGATCTTGTCCATTGTTTCTGGGGTATGTTTTTCATTTTCCAGTTCAGAGAGGCTTCTAGGTTGAAGTTAATTGAGGTTATCACCAGTTTTGCTTAAAAAAAAAAAATCTCTCCAGTGATGAGAGATTAATTTAGCTTTTCAAAACCCCATTTTTAGGCAGCTCTTGTTGCAATGGTGTGGTCTCCTGTTGGTTCTCCAGCCCTTGGATATTTCAGTCATGTGTTTGTTGCAGGCTCAGTGTATGAGCAAAAACACCTTTTGTGCGTCAGCTGGCACAAAGTAGATAGTGTGGACCCAAGTCATGGCTGGGTTGGTGCTGGAGTACCACGTACTGCCAGGCAGAGTATAGATGTACTCAACATATCCTGAAAAGCAGCAATCACAGTTGAAGTGAGAAGGTTTTACTCAGACCTAAGACATTGTAGATATTCTACTTGTGTATTTAGTATTCTTAAATACCTTAAATTGTGTTTTTCCTCATGCAATTTATATACAGAAAAGTTGTGATTTCATCCAATCTGACAAGGTAAACAGAGCCAAGATTGTCTTTGATAGGGCAAGAAAATCTTGAAAACCCAACGGTGGTGACCATCATTCTAAGTCAGTGCTGCTCTCTCAGGTGATGGGGAATCCTGCTGTCCAAGCACCATGGTCGGGAGGTCTGTGCTGCTGCAGGTGCTGTCTCAGCTGAGATATAAGTTCATGTGGCCATTTCTTGGCACATTTTGTAAGAGGACAGTTCTAAGGCCAAAAGGAATTACCCTAGAAATAGAAGTGAGTCATAATGCAGCTGTAATTACATTTCATTTCTCCCCATGGATTTTTTTTTTTAAGTGTGCAGTATTGCTACTTGCATTTAAAATAGCTGTAACAGTATTTTGGTGGGGAGTGAATGTGGATGGGTAAAATGTTTCTTGAATCTGGCAGACTTGTGCTGTGGGAACTGAGCACTCAGAGCTCTGCGGTGGCTTTCAGAGCTCAACGGCATGGAGCCTGTGGTGTGTGAATTTACATTTGAGTGCCAAATGCTGTAATTGCTGCTGTTATCTTTGCAGATCACTAAAAAGCAGTGTTGCTGGAGTGGGGCTCTCCGACTTGGGTTTACTTCCAAGGATCCATCCAGGATTAATCCTGACACCCTGCCGAAGTACGCGTGCCCCGACCTGGTTTCCCAAAGCGGTTTCTGGGCCAAGGCTCTGCCAGAAGAGTTTGCAAATGAAGGAAACATCATAGCGTTCTGGGTGGACAAGAAGGGACGGGTTTTCTATCGGGTGAACGACTCTGCTGCGATGCTCTTCTTCAGCGGGGTGAGGACCGCAGAACCCCTCTGGGCTTTGATTGACGTCTATGGACTCACCCGTGGTGTGCAGCTCTTAGGTGAGTGTATTTTGGGGGTGCAGCCACATGATGTGGGCGTCATGCCCAAGTCCTAAGCTATAGGAATGGTGCTGTCCCGTCCCCTGTGGTGGACCAGCCTGGTGTGGTCCATCCCATTCGCTGTGCTGAGTCTGGGACAGTGGGAGGGAAAGGAATGTTATTCCTTCTCAGAGCATCTCACAGTCTGAGCTGAGATTAACTGGTTTCTAGAGTTTAGCGCTTAAATATCACACAAGTGGGAGGGTGGGAAGCAACACTGTGCTATGTCACTAGAAACCATCTGTAAATAAACAGATTTCTGCTGAGAGATCATGTGCTAACCAAACTGCATGGAAGCATAATCTAGAGTGTTGAATGTACTTTGAAAAACTTGCTTTTTATCTTACTTGCTGCTTTCTCCAAACCAAAGTGGGGAATGTATTTTAATTTTATGGATAATTCCTTCCTAGATGGCACTATTACGATTTTCTGACTGGGTTAGTGGGCAGATTTATAATATGGATCTATTTCAAATAACTTGTGAGAAGCTGCTGCTGGGTTTCTCAGAATGTTGCATGCACAGGGCAGGACTTTTGCAGGGGAGTTTGATTCATCCTCTGATGACTGGAGATGCAGTTGGGGTTGGAGTATGAGGAATGCTGCGTCTTCTACCATCCTCACTTGAAACTAAAGTAGTTTGGCACTCCTGAGGGGTCCGTCTGGCTCCAAATGTGCACTGTCAAGGGTCGGGGTATCTGAGCTTATAGATCTTATACCAAGTGAGAAGAGCTGCTGAGGATCCAGCTCAGTGGGCAGCTAGATTAGTGGGGAAGCAGAGATGCCAGTGTGCAGACCTGGAGCTGGCTTTGCGGCGTTGCTGGGGGACAAACAATAGCACTTCTCCAGGTAACAGTAGTTTCATTGCTCTTGTTTTCACCATGGGAAGAGTTAGGTGCCACCTGTTAGCTGAAGTTCCTCATAGAGATGAGATGATCCTGCTAGATTGAGGGAGATCCTGGCTTTTTGCTGTGTTTTAGCCAGCTAGTTCTCTTAAAACAGCAAACCTTCACGTCTTCATGTTATCTGTACTGAAAGCTGTAATGAAGCCTCTTTCAGGCAATTCTGCTGCCTTCCTGCCCTGTTTGCTGTATTAAAAAATATGGTAGCAGGAGTGCCCATAGCGACCTTCCTGCTGGGAAGAAGGATGTTGGTTCAGGAGGTAGGGAAGTGGCACTGAGCTCACTGCAAAAAATACTGGCTCAGGATTGCACAACACAGAAGAAGGAATTAAAGGATTTCTCAGCAGCTTTTTGCCTTTTTTTAAGTAGTAGAAAGATTTATCTTTTGTTGTGAATCAGCTTGAGTCAGAGCCACTAGGCAACTGTTCCCAGGCCAAGAAGGTGATATTTGAATTGAGATCTGGAGTTTGGTGATGTGTCATGTTCAGGACTCGGTTCGGAAGAGCTTACAAATGACTCAAACGCCTCCGGGCTCTTGCGAGATTTGGCCCCCCTTGATTCCAACGTGTGATTAATGAGGGCCCGTAACTCTGGATTATGTGTTTCCTAGCAAAACACTCAAGAAATAATTTTCTATCCTTCGCCTGCTCCTGCGTTGTCCCAGCATCTCCCACATCCCTTTCCACAGGGAAACTGTGACTGTGTCCAGCCACTGATTTGCCTCAAATTTAGCAGGTTCCAGATTCCTGTTGCAGCTCTGGTTGGTATAAACTCTCTCAATGAAGCAGGCAGCTTCTGAGTTTACACAGTTGGCGTGGAGCTCAGCTACGTATTTATAGCACGTTCCAACAGCCTTCAGCAGGTTTTAATCCTAGCAACTGTGCCGAAACATCTTCAGCTTGAGCCCTCCATATCTCCATTCATTATTACACAGCGCTAAAAATCTGAGCATTGAAAACATCAACTGTGCTGCCTCTGGATCATATGGCCATACCCACTGCAAAGCTCTGCATGCTCATTTTAGTATAGCAGACCACACATATAGTACAGGACATCTTGCCAAAAACGCCAGGGACTTGACAAATGAATTTCATAGCTTAGCTACAAACATATGGTCAGATTCAGCCTGGTACGGCATGCAGGGCATCTGATGGAGGGGATGCTGGCGGGGTGTGTTCAGCGGAAGAGCCTTGCATTTTACATACCAGTTCAGTTATTTCTTTTTTTATTCTCCTCCTAATGAGGCTGCTTGTTCTTGAGCCTTGTTATTTTGCTAGTGGTTAATGTTGAAGCATCAATGAGTTATAATCTCAGCCTGCACCTCTGCACTGCCTTTCTTTTTACTTATTTACTGATGGATTGATTGATTGATTGTTTGATTTTGTGTGTACTTCACCCAAGGGTCTGAGCTTCCCCACCAACATTAGGGACCCTATAAAGTGAGGCAATTACAGAGTCTGGTGAGAGCCTCTTCCTCAAATCTGGAAGAGGTCACATGACCACCGGAGTTTTACAGTAGCATCACCCTTTTTAGGGACACCATGAGTCCGTGTGACTGCTGTTGCCCTGTGCTCCGTGCCTGCAGATGGAAGCAAAGAAGTTGTATATAAACCCTAACTTTTCATTTCCTTGGGCTTACAGCTTTACTCATAGCATCAGCCCTACTGGCAATTACCCACGTGTAATTACTGCTGTGAATACCTAGGTGTTCACATGGCTGCTGCAGGAGTGCTTGCGTGTGAATGCCCTTGCTATATGGTCAGAAAAAGAATATTTTAAGCATTTTTTTAAGCTCTATGCCTCCACACACATTATGTACATGAAAAGGCTCAAATTTGCACCATGAGCTTGTGCCCAGGCCATGCGTCCTCAGCTGGCTTCCTGCCGTGATGTAAAGGCCCTGTGTGGCTGCATGGATGTTCAGTGATTTAAGGCATGAGTTTCGGCACAGATGCAGGCTTAAGTGACCTGTAAACATACCCTTATACAGTGACTCTCCTGCGGACACGCTCAGCTTGTAGGCAGAGTGGTTTACAGCTCCGCTTCCCTTTTTGGGCAGCTAGTTTTACACAAGTGCACTTCTACATTCCAGGATGACATGGGGTAATTTAAAGTAATATTTACTACTGATGTGACTTAGCCTTATGTTATCACTTCAACATACACACATGCTCATTCACACTTCAGAAAGAGTCCGAGAAAAATGGAATATAAGCAGTCTGCTGCCTCCCTGCTATAATAAAGCATCAAAAAAGAGAAACAGAAAAAAGGAAAAGAAAAAAAAAGGGAGGAAAAAAAAAAAGGAAAAAAGAGAGAGGACCAGCTGTTTAACAACCAGGGCCTTCCAATCCTTGCGGTAAGAATGGCGATCGCAGTAAGGATGGCAGCTCAAGGGAACCACATGGTGGTGTCTCACATGGTGGCTTGTGCCAAGCACTTGGCGAGTAAGACTGGCATAGACTAAGAAATGCTAACATAGTCTCTCCGTGGCTTCCCTGCAGGACAGCACGGCTGGCAGTTTCTCTTAGGGATGTGTAAGGCAAAGAGGAATGCGTGTTTTCAGTATGTTCCTGTATCTTTTACTGTGGAATTCTGGGTTTTCCCACTATATGGCACCATGTTGAAAATGACTCTATTTTATTGTAGTAAATATTAGTAAATATTGTATCACAGAATCACAGAACAGTTGAGGTCGGAAGGTGTCTGGTGATCATCTGGTCCAAGTGTCTGGTATGTTTTCTTCCAAACTAAAGCAGATGCATAGCAAAAAATACGAAAAAATGAGACTGCAAAAAATCTGATTTTGGCACACATTCCCCCTGCTCTGTTTCACTTAGTGAACAGCCCGCTGGCTTTCCTCTTAGTCCCATTTGTTAGCAGTAGGGTCAAAATCCAAACACTTTTGCTCCTAATTATTTTATCTGCCATTTATCTGTATTTTTATTGTGCCAGTATTACACAGTAGACTTGGTATTTTTACTAGTGAAAAAATGGAAAAACAGTATAAACCACCTGTTGAAAGCAAAGTTTTCCCAACTTCTTGTAGTATAAAGTGCATGGAAAACTAGTAAGACCTTGAAAAGTGGAAAAAAAATAAATGCACATACATGAAATTTTGCAGATGTAGAAACCGTATGAATATATACATCAAGCACAAGTGTATATACACATATGACTAGAATTAACTAGAAGTGCTACATTACATTAGATATTTGGGGAATCTTCTTCCTGCAGCTCCTCTTTGTATGTTTTTGTCACCTCACGTTTGCAAACAGTAAAACCTGAACTGATCATGGAGGAAGATTTATCCTTCTTGAGACTCAAGCTAGTGTAAATTTGACATGGAAACTGCACTTTCTGAAAGGAAGGAAGGAAATGTTTTTCTTTCTTTACCTATGTCAGTCTTGACTGAATTGAATTTCTGGCTCCAGGGTAACTTAAAGAAGCCCCAGATACGGTGATTTTTTGGGCAGATTTCAGATGAGAGTGGTGTAAGGCTAAAAAATGTGACTTATTACATGCATCTGCAGTTTCACCACGTGGTTACTCCTATTCTAGTTTTCAAGTGCCAAAGCTTCCTTTTCCATTGCCCATGGGGAATTCATTTCCATTGCTGCTCTGACACTTGCGAACGAGCACACTCGGCTTCCGAGGGTGCTTCGTGCTAAGCAAAATTGGATTCTCAAGCATGACTGCTGTGTACATTTATAGTATACTGTATAAAAGTGGAAGCTATAAACTATTTGCCCTCCCTGTGAAAGTTTGTGACGATCCGATGGAAAAGAGCAATACGTTTTTAAACAGTCCTCCTTAATGAAGGGAAGATATATGCCACCTGCAAGCAGTCAGTTGTCGTCGTTTTTCTGCATCTCCAAAGAGAAGAGAGAATTTAAATTGCCCATAAAGTTTTACTGTCCGTAGCTGTTGTCTCTGTGGCAGCCACAGGAAGCTCTCTAACGTAACTAAAAATATGAAAACAGTTTAATAAATAACTCATCTGTTGCTGCTTTAATCCATCCTTGCCTTGCCTTAGCACATAGGCGGGACATATTTTTCCAGATGTGATAGGTACCCAAAAGTTAGTCTGCAGCCCAGAGGCAGCTCCTTGGGCCTGAAAGTTTGTCTGTCCCTCGGGCTCCATCCGTCTTGATGACAACAGTGGAGATGGCTGGAGATGACCCTTTGGAGCATGTTGGGGCTGTCCCCTCCTGTGGCAGGTGTGGAATCGGTCCGGACAGCCCAGTGCCAGGGGCAAGAAGGTCTGCAGGGATCAGACTTCAGGGGGTCTCCATGAGGTGCTGAGTTCTCAAACTGCTCATTAGGTAGTTTTTTGCCCTCATTGCTCTTAGTAAATATTTCACCTGTTCTGGCTGCCTTTGGTGCATCATCCAAAGCTGAATCCCCATCAGTGTCAGGAGATCCCACAGCAAACCCGGGTAGAAATGAACTCGGCAGTGATTATTCTGGCTCTTGCTATCTAGATTGACAATTGAAGACTTTAACAACACAGGGTGATCAGTGGAAAAATAATGATGGGGGTAGGTACTATATACACATACTGGTACGTGGATGCTGTAGTTGAGACACAGACAGTGCAAAGATAAGCCCTGTATTTAAATTAAAAAGACAGTTTCACATTACATATCTGTTCTGCTATTGGTTTGGTGGTTTCTTTGAAGAAGCAAGCGTTACTGGTTAGCACAAAGAAGTTTACCGTGCTTTTCCTAAGCATTACTATTTTTAGCAAAAGCGGGGAGCTTTTAGTCTGGAAATAGTGATTCCAATTCAAAGGTGCCATACTTTGACCTAATTTTACTACTTCTAAAGGCAAAAGCTACTAGAATAAGTGCATATATACTGAATTAATTAAACAGCCATAGTTACGGACGTTTCTGGTATAGGCAGGGCCTTGGAGAATAAGAACAGCCACTGCTAAGGGAGCAGTATGTTCTTTTGAGGAAAGATTGTGTTGTGTTCTAACTTGTGTTAGAAGAGGATTTGGTATTTTGATTAGAACTATTAGATTTTTGAGACTGTTAGGATATCTGTGTGATTCTTTAGAAAATATATTCTCCTAACTGATCCTTTTGTAGCATAAAGTTATATTTTCCTTAGTTTATCTAATGGTTTCATATTATAATTCTGTAAGTCTTCAGAAGAGTAGGGAGTTAAACTTTGCAGCTTTTCTTAATAACTTCCTCAAAAATACTCTGTAAAATCATTTAAACTCTACAAAAAATGTCATAATGCTGAAAGTTAACAGCTCTTTATTCATAAACATAGCTTAGCAAAGAGTAGATTTAGCTCAGTGCAAGACAGTTGAACTGGAGGTGAATTTGGGGTGCAAAAAGATGATCTGGTAGAAGAATGAGTGTTTATTGCTCTGATCTTGCAATTCCGGCTGTTCCAGCTGAGAGAGGCATGTTCTCCTAAGCCTATGTGACAGATGACAGCTAAACATCGCTCATGTGATAAAACTAAACACAGGCGCTGTACAGTGTGTGTCTGCTGGCGTGAGATAGCACTTTGTCATTTCAACATCTAATTGGTATCACGACGGCTGAATATGCAGTTTAGCATACAGAAGACATGGTTTTGTTATCCCTGTAGGCCTCTGGGTTATTAAAAAAGTTAGACAACAAAATTGAAGTTGGTTTTACCATCCATATCAGCAGCAGAGCTAAAAATGGGATTGCTTTGAACTCCAAAGTCTCCGTTTGTTTTTCCTAGCTTTATAAGCAGAACTGCTCAGTCTAGAAATCCTTACATACAGCTTTGCTCTATTTTCACTTATATCAGCCTAAACTTGCAACAACCTGTGGAGTCTCTTTGGTTTTGCACTGTGAGCAGAACCTTGTCCCTGTTTCTTGCTCCTTCATTACATCTGTGGTGAAACCCTGAGCGCCAGAAGCTCCTGCAGGCTTTGCTGGGCCTGTCCCAATGAGAATAAAACAGTCCTGATGGCCCCAAGCTGGGCTTTCATAGGCAGCAACAGCCTGTGTTCACCAGCTGTGTGTGACTCCCTTCTGCCGTGGAAGGTGTGCAACTCAAACGACTGGCTCTCTGTGCAGCTTCAGGGTTGTCCAAATAGAAAACATATTGAGTCAAATTACTTCATAAAAAGGATTTCCAGTGGTGCTTCATGGTCAGTCAAATGCACAGGCATCACTGGCGCTCTGGATATGGGTCAGAGTAGCTGGGAGCCCCTGTGGAGAAGGGATCTCTGCTTGCCATATGCCTGCGCTCCTCCCAGGAATCAATTTTGCTGACTAAAGAGCCCAGGGACAGGTAGGTCTTGGCTCTGGCAGACTACTGCTCTCCTCCTGTCCTCAACCCGCTGCAGCCTTTTACAGCCTTAGCCTCACGAGACCATCTTGAGACCCAGTACAGCTCCCGAAGAGTATTGCCATTAAATATCCTAAGTTGCAGACTGTGTACCCCAAGAATCCCGAAGTTGGTCTCCAGAATACACTGTAAGACGTTTTCCTCCTTCCAGATACATTTCAAGTCCATATGCTGCTTTTAGCTGTGTCAGTCCTTCCAAATTTCTGTTCTTTTGATGGGTATGGATGCATACTTTGCCTGGCATATTGCTAGAGGACTGATGTGATGCCGAACTGAAGGTCTGCTGAATCCAGTCCTGTCTCAAACAACGGCCAACACCTCTTGGTCTTGCTAGGAAAAAGTTTCTGTAAGTGCAAATGTTATTTTCCTTTGCTTTTCATGTGTTTGGTCATGTTTAGCTGTAATTTCTGTTCTCCAAGATACTGCATGAGATTGACTACTGTAAATAGGGATAAAAGACTGATGGATCAGATTGCTGACCACAGATTCAGATCTTGTGCCACTGACTAAGATGAAAATTTCCTGTGATGCACCTGGCTACCACTGTAACCCTTCTCATAAAAGTAATGCTCATCTGGGAGGAAGAAAAATCCTTAATTGCTCTATCTTTCTTTAAGAGGATAAAGGCCATTCCAGGGAAAAAGCCTTTCGAATCCACTAATCCTATTCCCATGTCAGGACCATGCCAATAAGCACTGTGTCACTTTTATGGAATGAACAGATGCCTTTAAAACCTTCATGCAAAACATCCCCCTTTCTCTGCAGCCCTGGAGTGGGGAGGACTGCAGCACTACACAGCTGTGTAGATGGATACTTGAACCAAGGAGACTGATGGCAGTTTGTTCAAAATATTTCCAAAGGCAATTACATTTCTTCATCCTCCTTCTGCAATGCTGTTTTCCCTGTTGTTTTTGTTTGCCCTCTTCAGTGTCTGGAAGCAGCATCAGCCTCTTGAGGCTTTCACAGACATCAGCAGCCCACCTTGGTAGGGTCTCCAGATCTTGACTTTCCTGCTGCTCAGGCAGATGCAAGGAAAATGGCCCCAAATTGAAGGTCAGTGCAAGAAAAAACTGAACACAAAACTGAATTGATGGAGATTTTCAGTGCAGAGCTGTGGGGACTGGCAATTTCAGCTTGACCTAATTAGCCTACTCAAGTATATAAATAGTTTGGTCATAGACCATACTTAATATTGTGACTATTCATATTATAATTTTTAGTTCTTCATTTCTAGATGTGGGACCGAAAAGACCAATGGTCTATAAAAAACAAATAAGTTTCAAAGAGCCTACAGTCTAAATAACTACTAATGGTAGGGCAAAAGCAGTCTATTTTGGTAAGCGAATGGATGAAAGCTGATGTAAGAGAAATTCAAAAGACTGTTTAGGCTTCGGGAGCAGAATTCATCAAGATAGTTAATACTTACCAACTTCATATGCGTATGTATCCTGTGTGCCACAAACCAGGTGTATGCTTGAGTAAGCCTGTTAATTCACATTCCTGAAGAGAAAAATGTGCTTGAGTTCCCTGCTCAGCTCTTCTCCAGTTCCTGGGTTCTGTGCAGGATTTACTAGCTCAAAACCCGGGCTCTGTGGTTAATCAGTAATCAGTGGTTATGTAGGGATTGGGCTCTAGGCTTAATGGTTCTTCTTGCCTGAGAAACAAAGGCTATTTTAGTAGTGGCTTTGGAGGAGAATGAAGTCGAATAGCTCAGGGTGGCATGGGTCACTCAGGACACCTGCCGTGTCCCTCCCTGGGCAGCCGGGTCTTTTTTCAGGTCAAGTACATACCACTGACTCCATCCTGAGCAAAGGGATTGTGAATATTCAGGAGAACAACTCTTCACGGGGAAATACCTAAGGCAGATGTGTTTGTTGCATCCCAGATTAGATCAGTGGCTTGATAAAACCTTTTCTCTTTGAGGAAAAGTGTTTTCTGTGATAGAGTGAATTTCTTGTAGAAGTCTTCTGCCATTACCACTGCCAGATCTGTCAAAGGGAGGCTTTGGTGGCAGGTGATGAGGGTCTCTGAGGACAGAGCAGATCCTCTTTTGATGCTCAGTAGTTTGCAGTGGGACTTTCACACTCCTCAATCCATATCTCCAGAATTAGCTGCTGGGTAGCTCCTGTCTCTAGAGTCCAATCTTCTATTTAGTTGCATTTCTAGACTGCTTGGTAGGAAAAAAAAAAAGAAAAAAGACAATCAAAAACAAAGATCTCTTTAAAATGTGAATTGAGTGTAGTATTTTTCAGCAGAGGGTTTATATTTGACTATTTGACAGAGAGTCTAGAAAATTAATATAAATTAATAATAAATATATTTTTTAAAAGTACTAGTTATGCCTCTTGGGATCACCTTTATGGCCAAGCATTTAGAACTCAAACGGCCTGACTTGAGTTCAGCTACATTCAAAGTGAGTCCAGCTGATATTTGATCTGCTTTAGAAGTTTTGCTGGCAACAACAGAAGCGAGCAGAAAAAAAAAGCTGTAGCTGCCCCTGCGATGGACACGCGGGCAGTGGCTGCCAGGGAGGTGCTGCTGCGTTGCTCTCAAAGCCCCTGGCAGACTTTGCTGCGTCTCTGCTGCTCTTGGCTGGCTCAGGTGACCCTTTCTGCAGCAGGCGCAGTGTCTGAAGGTGGCCAGCCAAGGGGCAAACCTGGAGCACAAGTCCTTCCTGTCCTTAGCTGAAGTGTGAAAACGGAATTGCCAGTGATAGCAGCTTCTCAGACTGCTGCAGGTGGGTACAGAGATAACCTCAGCACCACGACTGGAAACTTTGGTTACTGATCATTCTAGCATAAGTGTTTTCTGGTGCTTACTCATGGTTACTGCTTGTTTCTTGCTTCTCCCCAAGTCCTAGGTGTGAACGGCTGCTCTCAGGGTGTTCCTTTTGGTGACTGTTAGACCAAGCTATTATTTTAGGGTATATTTAGTTCTTTTAAATCTTTCTTTACTGTCAGTCTCTCCAGTCCAATAATAATGTATTTTTTTCTTTACCACAGCCTCCATATCCTACTGTCATTCTAAAACACTCCTGTGATATTAAATCTTTTCCAGTTATATGATGAGAATTAATTCATTTTGACACAGCCATGAAAATCTGATTCAGTTCCTTTTTTTGGTATCTCAGTCACAGTCCTTGATCACAAATCAGCATGAATCAGAATTTCCCAGGCTGTTATTTTCTCAGAAAGGCTGATTGCAACCCTGTCTCCATATTTAATATCCTTTTCCTGACTCTGGTGAAGCTAAACAGTTCAGGCTGCTGCATTTTTGCTTTGAGACCTGTCCATGCTTCTGTCTTTTGGTGTCACAAGTGAAAAAAGGGGTGACGCAAAAGTATATCTCAGACCAGTTTTAGTGTTATACTTTCACATTATCAGATAGCTGAGGCTACACTCTATAGCATGAAGATGCCTGCAAAAGTTATCGGGATTTATTCCTCTGGAGACTAAGAAATCTTGTCACAGGTGAGGAAGGAACACGGTGCCTTTATCAGCTTGTGCCGGAACATGAGAATTTAGTAATGGCGGGTTTTCAAACTGGCTGCACTGCGCTGAGATCATCTGCCAAAATGTGCTGCTTTGAAACACTTTCCAATAGGTTTTGAATTCTTTGGGGCCCTACTGCTTAAATGAGTAGCTTAGCTAGACTTGCTGAAAGCAAACCGGAGTAAGAAATACTCTGCTTCGTGCCCTTACAATTAATTTATTCTCTCCAATAGATGTTTCTCTCTCAAATACTGTATCTGGAGGCCAGAACCATGCTGGCTGCCCACTGAAAGGTCAGGAAGGAACCTGGGGTGACTTCAGTGTGTTGCTTCTGTGTTGAGCTGCTCTGTGGTCAGTCAGTGTTTGAAGGTTAATTTTAGCAGAGAGGGGAGGCCGAGGACAGACACAGAGTTAGGGTTCAGCTCCTGATTCAAGCCCAAATTTCTTGTCTTCAGGAGACAAGTCATGTAAATGCCTGCTTTCTGTGGGACAGGGATATTGCTTCCCTCCCTCCCAGGGGACTGTGAGCATCATCTCCTCTGGGGATCCATCACTTGCTAACATGGGCAAGCCAAGCTACCCAAACAGCCAAAGCACCTTACATTTGTTTGATATATGTGCCTTTAGAGTGTGGGTATTTATGGCAGAGGCTTGGCTTATCATTTCAAGATCTAATTTTATAGCACATTAGGTATGTCAAAGGCTCTGCTGTGATGCTCCTGTCCTGCTAGACACAGAAGTTACTAAATTCAGGTAAGTGAGCTCATTTTCCCTCAAAACTTCCAAAGCAAGTCTCAGCATTATTGATGAGGATACTTGGGATAAGAGGCCTGTGCGCTGAGCAGAATGGGTGGCCTTTGCGAGGCTCATTTATTATTGATCATCCATGTAATTTCCCTTAAGTGACGAGGCACGGTTGCTTTTTTTAGACCCAATTGCATCTTCATGCTATGAGCAGAGACGCAAGCCTTTAGCTCCCATTATTGTGAATTGCCCATTTGGGAAATGGGAGGGCTGTAGGTTGGAGATACTGCTTGGGAGCTTGTCCATAGCTCAGAGTCAGGTGCTGAATGAGCAAGATGCTAATTCCCCTTTTTTGTTTCTGCATAAGAGACTTGTTTGTTTTTGCTGGGGTTTTGCCTGCCTAAAGGCTGCGACATGGAGCCAGTGTGTGGTCATGCTTCACCTTTGGCATGTTGAAAAGCGACTTGTTACAGGGGTAAAAAAGCTCCTCCGATCCTAATATCATAATATCTGCTGAATTTGCTTGCGACATGGACAGGTTCTGGGAGGAGTGCAGCATGAAGATATCAACAACACATTAAAATGTTGGAAAGCAAGCTTCACAGGTGAAGCAAATGTGATGTTCTGATTTAATATATTACTGTTGTGCTACAAATGACTTATAATGAAGAACCGAATCAGTATACTCTTTCTAAAAAAAAACAAAGTGATAACACAGTGTAATAAACATAACCTAATTAAACTCAAGGAAGCATAGATCACTTGTAGTTCAGAAGCATTATAAAAATGATTGGAGTTCACTGTTGAGCTTGGTGAGCTTGTGAAAACGTGTTATGATTTGTTTTTCAGAAGGTCAGTTCCTCTTGATCAAAGTTGTTGCGATTAGATAGAGCAAGAAAGATCCAGAAGATAGCGGGGCTGATGTTGCCTTTTGAGGATTTCTCCAGCTGCCATTTTCGGAGCGTGAAAAGTGATGCTTCGTGTTGGCAGAGGAGCTCCTGCAAACCAGAGCTGCCGCAATTGGAAACGTTGTGTTTTGCAATACACCCTTCTTCCCCCAAACTCACCATGATGTTGAATTCCATCCACTTAAAACAGAGCCTATGTTTAACAATAATTTAAATCATTATCCTGCCTGTCAGCTTGGGGTTAAGGGGCTACACAACTGCGACTCTCTGTTTAGAAACTGCCTGGAATAATAACTTTCAGATGTCTCAAATATGCACCACTTATCTATAACATCTAAATACAAATGTCTCCCCGCTGAGCGAGCCCGACACTGTTTACCTATCGCGTCCAAGCCATTCCAGCGGGTTTGCTTGGCGCGTCACGGAAGGCCCTATATCCACGGCTCCTCCGGCGCTGTCAGCGTCAGCTTTGCGGCTCCTCCACACCTAGATGCCTGTGAAGAGAGAAGCGATCTCAGCCCGGGGGTGACCCGAGTGCAGGCGCCCGGCGCAGGGGAGAGGAGCTGCAGGCCAGCGCTGCGCTCGCGATGCTCTTGCCGCTGGATCCGGGCCAGCCCGCTGTGCGACGAGCCGAGTGCCGAAGCCTGCGTGCCCCGAGCGTGGCAGGACCGGGCAGGTCGAGGCGCTGTCGCCGCCCGGGCGGCCCCGGGCGCTTTGTGCGAGCTCGGAGCTCGGTCGGAGCTGTCAGGTCTCGCTGAGCGCCAGGCTCCGCGGCTGGCTCGCGCCGTGTGTTCCCCGCGGCCGCGGCCGGACGCGTGCCCTCAAGTGACGCGGCTCTTCCGAGCTTCCCGCCAGCCCCGCTGTGTCCTCTGGCCCTCCTGCCTGCGCGAACTGTCTCCCTGACGGCTTTCGTCTCTGCCGCCGGGGCCGACAGGCATCGTGCGGAGCGCGAGGGCTTCACAGTTACGGAAGGTGCCTTGGGCTACTCGGACGCTCAACTCTCCACGACGTTTCAGAGCTGGGTCTAAGAACTTCTGTTTCAGGTCTATGGCTGATCAGAGTTAGGAAAGGTAGCGAACTCCTCCAACGCTCTCTGGGATCTCCTGTGGCTTTTGGGGGTCCTTCCGAAAACATGGAGCGTCTCATTCTGCCCCGTGTGGCTTGAGAAGAGAGGAGCTGCTTCCCTGGAGCTGGCACCCAGCAGCCATGGCCTGTCCCTGTCCTCCGTCCCCGTGCTCCGCAGCCTCCCTGTTTCCTCACGCCTCCCAGGGAGCTCGTGTGGAGCTTGGGCTTTGCCTCCTCGGGATCTGCTCAACACCCGTAGCTGGTTTGCATTGCCCTGGTTCAGCCCATGAAGGGGAAACAAGAAATATTTAATGTGTTTGAAATGCATACGTTGTTGCATATACATTGTCTGAAATGTATACATTCCGGGCATTTAAAGCTGCTATTGTGGACTTTATTTCTTACAGAAAACATGAAAGTTTTGACTGTTAGCAGGAGCCAGACTTGGTGCCAAATGGCTTTACCTGGCCATGGCTGGGGAAGCAAGCCGCCTTCTGCCTCCCGAGACCGGGTTTAGCCCAGTGCGGTGTTTTTCAGTAAAGCTAAAATTGAAGTGTGAATAGCTTTAGCTGAGGCCAGAATATGGTTTCTCCTTCCTTCCTTTTTTTT
>VZSV01000148.1:1275819-1287046 GCA_013398735.1 Nothocercus julius | reverse complement strand
TGTCTTTGTAGGGACATGATTCAGAGAAGGGTACCTGGTAGTTCACTGTCAGTCTGCTTTGCCATCTGATGGCTTCCTCCATGTACCATGTCTGCCTCTGTGTGTATGAATATACAGCCTAGTTTGCTTGCTTGAAATGCCCGGATTGTGTTTCCCTTCTTCATGGAGTATTCATCTGTTTGGAGGTAATAAGACTGGGTTTTCTGGCGGCAGCATTTCTGCACTCACAGATGAGTTGTTGGACACCCACTCGCTTGTTTGAACTGGCTTTCTCACTGCCACCGCTGCCTTCGCTGCTGCCGTCCAAGGGGGTTGTGTTCCAGCAGAAAACCTGCTTGATGAACATATAATTTGCTCTAGGACGGGCTTCTCTCATCTCCCCATCTTTTCATGGTCTCTGGGCTCCACCTTTGCGGGTCTGGCCCCACTCTGCCCAAGGGAGGGGTATCAGGCACAGACCCAAGGGCCTTCCACCTCTGGTTGTGCCTCTGGTTGTGCACAGAACTGTCCCTTGAACCATTTACCTTTTCAGCATCTTGTCATCATCTCTTGGCTGACTTTTCTACTCTCATCTATGCCAGAGGGACTGGAGCAAGTATTAGCAAAGTAGGAAAATTTCCTATGTAGGACCTGTTGTGGTACAGAGTTCATCCCCTTGCTGTGCACTTCTCCTTCTGCGTGACACTGTTAAAAGCTACATATATCACTTGCACATAATGTCATATTTACCAGATGTTTTCTAATAGTGGTAGGCAACTTGAAAGCAGGAAAATAATTTGATGGTATCATCTGAGTTGCCCTCATGATTGCTTTTTTATTATTATTATTTTTTCTGCGTATTTGCTGTCTGGATGGAGAGAAGGCTATGATCTAGGGTGCTGCCATCTCAGCCATCTTCAGCAAGAGATGGCCAGTGACATGTTGCTTCCTGAGCTGTGACCACGAGGTGTCATGACAGATGGCTTTAGGTTGCACAAGAAGCACTGCTGGCCTACAGGGTGCTGGGAGAATAAGCAGCCAGCGTGAACCTGGGTGATCAGGTACATCCAGTCCCCATGGGGAGTGGTGGCTAATTTCACTGATTGGTGATGGGAATTGTTTGCTGTGACAAACTCAAGGTACAAAGTTGAACTGAATTGCAGCTCCTCCAAAACAGCCAGTGCTCACAAATCTGCTGTTCTGATTACCTGGGCCTATTTTAAATGCTAGCTCAAGCGTCAAGCCCTCACATTTCCATTTAGCTATTCAAAGCAAACAATTTTAATAGCTACCCAGCTATTCATCAGGATTAGGCACTGATGGGCTAGTTTGGATAACACGCAAGCTAAGTGCAGATCTCTCCCTCCTGAGCTTAACTTGGAATGGCCAGAGGCGTCAAAAAACATTTGCTGCAGTAACTCAGGCGCTTTCCTCAGCCCCGTGCTCTTCGTGACATTGGCCATGCCCGGGGCCGGCAGAGAGCCTGGGGGAGGGCTGGCTCTCCTGTTGTTCCTGGCCCTGATGGCAGTGAGGAGAAGCAAGACATCAGCAGGAAGCCTGCACTTTTGGAGCTCCTAGCTCTGATTTGACACCGATGCAGACAGATAAGCATCCACATACTGAGGGGACTTACCCAGGTGACCCCCTCTCTGTGGCAGGAACAGTCCTACCCATTGCTTATGGTGTCCCCCGTATCCAGGCATTGAAAGGCAGAGCCGCAGTGACCTCTCCAAAGCACTTCTGGGATTTGAATGGAGCTCAGGAAGTTAATTCTGTATTTACTGTCCAAGCGTAGATAACAAACTACACTGCCAAGTATTGGGGGGGAAAATTTAACTTTAAGTATTTCTTGGAATGCTTTGGGCTGAACTGAAAACCCCTGGCCAGCTCTGAGCCAAGTCTTGCGTTGGGCCTGAAGACACGAGTTTGCCAGTGGCTTCAAGACTGGCTGGTGTAAATGGTTTTCTGCTCTTATCCACTTATCATCACACAGACATCTAGTGGTTTGTTTGCTTAAACCACCCAGTTTTCAGTGGGAAAATGCTAGGCATTTGTTTATGTTCTTCAAAAAAAGCATTAATAGAAGAATAGATTACAATTGCTGTCATGCTCTCGCTGTTGACTAGCTTTTTTTCTATTCAGAGCAGTTTCTTTAGAAACTCCAGCTATACAGAAACTGCAGGATTCCTAAGAAAGTCTCATACCCGGTAATGCACTCGGAGGTTTGGCTTGTGGCAGAGGAGCGAGGTGGGAATCTGTCGAGGGTGAAGCTGGCTACCTTCAGTATAATCCTGCGATCTAGAAGTGGGAGCTTGAAATCCCGTAAGACACTGTTTTTTTTTTTTAAGGACTTTGACCCTTTGTATTGGCTGTGGAGGCTCCTGGGACAGCAAAATTTATGTAAGACATTTTGCAGTGTCATCTTCTTTTCAATTTTAGGAAATGTTGAGGTTGGCTTGTGTTCAGCAGGGTGAACGGGACAGTTCTCCTGTGTTTAATAACGGCTGCTGTTTGCTGCAGAGAAGTGCCAGTTGCTCTGCAAGGGAAGGCAGGATCGTCTCTGTTTTGTGTCTAGCCGGACAGCGACCGTTTTATTCGCAAAAGAGCTTGGATAAAGATAAACTACTGAATCCTTGTCGTGGTGGTGGGACAAAGCCCTCTCACCGGCACGATAATACCAGTTTGTTAGAAACTCTCTGAGTAAATATTTAGATGTCTGGATACCAAGGCAAAACAAACAAAAAATCCCCCCCCAAACCAAACACTGCATGGGGACCAGGAGCCAGATCAGCAGCTGGATGGAAAGTGAGGGGAAAGCAATTGATTAAAGTGTTCACACGTTTTTCCATTGTCCCCTGGGCGCTGCCTCTAGGAAGAGGCTGCGGCTAAAAGCAGCCGTCGGCCGCCCTCCTCCCCACACTGTCCTCGGTCCCTGTGCCCAGCGGAGACCCCAGCGCATCCAGGGGATGCAGGTAGTGTGCGGGAATGGGCATCCTCTGCACCGCCATAAAAAACAGAGTTGCATGTTTTGAAAATGCTGCAAAAGAAGGAGTCTAGCTTGCACAGGTTAAATATTTACCATTCTTTAAGGATCTCAAAACAAACAACAAAAAAAAAAGACGGCTGAACTTGGCGTGGTTTCTGTTGTCATGGGACTATTCTTGCGGCGCTCTGTGTCGTGGCATTGCTCAACAGGCACGAGATGCCGCGCTGGAGTAGGGGAAGTGCAGCAGCAGCTCTCTTGAAAACCACGATACCTCTAGTTTCCTCTGGCTATTTCGGTTGAATTCCAGAACGCAGAGCGCCTTGCGGGTGTATTTTATATTGCTGTACTACCACTCAGTGCACTCCTCCTCATTAGCGCTCCCAGCCAGGAGGGGCTATACTGACTGCTTTATGGAGGAGAGCTGTGCCTAAAGCTAAATATCACTCTATCCCCACAATAACAAGTAGCCTTGGCAGCTGCAAAAGAGCCTCATTTGCCCTTGCTACCGGGGCAGTTTCCCTCACCTGCTTTTGCTAAGGGGTGGGAGGTGTTTCCAAAAGGAAGCTGAAATGTCTCCAGGTCCTTCTGGGTGGGGTGAGGTAGGAGGAGGGCAAGTGAGATGCTGAAAGGTGCCCTGCTGTGGGCTGGCAGGTGCCCTCTGTGAGGAAGCACTTCAGCCTGTGCCAAGTTGCTTCTGTTAGTCTGTTAGCATCGTTTTAACTGAGCTGAAATGTATTTTAGGTGGTGCTTGGGCCAGCCTGTGGCTTGTGTTTTTCTTGGGAGAGCCAGCAGATAGCTCTGTGTGTGCCTGCTAAAAGCGGAGACTCGGAACTGAAGGTTTGAGTCATCAGAAAACTGCTGTGAAGTCCTTGTTTCTTTTGCATAGATCCTGGATGAAGAAGACAAATTTGGGCATTGTGGAAGTGTCAAAGCAGAGAGAGACCCTGCTGGAGAAGCAGAGACGATACTAGGGTTTCCTCCCAAAGTAAGAAGGAAGAGCACTTCAAAATAGTCCCTTGCAGCCTCAGGAAGTCTCATGGCTGAGTTAAAAACACTTCATGCTCAGCCACGCAGAAGGCTGACAAAAGGTATGGTGGTAACAGCAAGGACAGTATGGATTGTAAACCACTGGATACTACAATCTACAAGAGATCTATTTAAAATCTCTAAGGCCATCTTGCCCACTTAAAACTGCACAGCTTTCCAAGGGAAGTTCAGCTGCTGGCCATCTGCTTCCCAAAGCCACCCTTATAAGGGCCCTTTCTCCTTTTTAGCACCTAGGAAGTTTCAATGTGTAATAATGCAGGTGTTGGCTTTGCAATGGAGGGTCCTCAGCGTCACTGCTCCGTGGACCCCAGGGGCTATTTGGAGCTTTGCTAGCTACTGCGGAAGGAAGACTCGAGCCTCGGATCCCAGAGTGGTGACACAACCTCCCATAGGCCCTGCAGGGAGCGGGGAACCCCCACCAAAAACAGTCAGTGCAGAAAACACTTGTTTTGCTCAGTTTGGAGACCGCAGAAATTGCTGTCGAATGCACTCATGTGACAAGCAGCCCAGTGTTTCTGAACTGAGCCCGTGTTGTCTAACAGATTTTTGGCTGTTGATGGTTTCTAGACTATTGTGTAAATAGATTCTATTTTAACATCTTGGTGAATGGCTTCCTGGGAAAAGCCCCATTCCTACACCGCTCCTCCTGGATTGCATTGTCCCTTCATGGGGCCAGGGTCTTATTTTCCCTTCCTGTTTTGCATGAGCATGCAGCTCTTGGACAATTGCACTTTGCAATCTTAAAATGCAGATAACTCCTAGAGCTCAAAGGAGTCTTTGAGTTTTTGAGATTGACCTTGGATTTCTAGTGACAGCCGGGATGGATTTCTGCAATTTTTCATGCTGCCCAAGGCCTGACGTTGACTGATAGGACTGGATATTCAGTAGGAATAGTAGGAAACTCTCAGTGATGAGATTTATTCATGCCATCAATGCACAGTTTCAAAACTGTAGGGCTAAATTCATGGTTGGAGTGACTGTAACGGTGTTAGAAGAGAAGTGAACTTAGACCATTGTTCCTGAAAGCCCAGAGCAGCTCTTCCCTTCCACCCTCGCAGATCGTGTGATCAACAGAAAGCAGGCCATGCTGCTCCAAATACTGCAGTAACTGCATGCAAAATCACTTTTTTTTTTAAATGTTGGAAATGCTAACATTTCATTTTCCTTTTGTTTATCTGTTTTAACAGGGCAGAGCAGATTCTGCCTGGTTTTACTGAAATAGTTGGAAATCACTAACTGTAAAAAAAAAAATATGGCAGGCCCTAGCAGTGCGTATCTGAGGGGGGATCTTGCAGAGCTGCTGGGTGACTGGACCGAGGACACGGCAGCGGGAGGCAGCTTGCGGGAGCCGAGGGTGTCTCACAAAGCTATTTTGCGTTCTGGCCATGTCTTTATTGCTGGCAAGTCTGTGACACAGTAAAACTAGGGATGTCAATCCCGACCCCAGAGAACCTTTGGGCACAGAGGAACGTCCCTTTTGTTGTCCTCACTGCTTCGTTTGTGACCTGGTGTTAACTTGTGTTGCCAAGATCCTCCTCACCAGCCAAGGCTGGGGCTTTGCAGGAGGGTTGTTTTGGTGCAATTGTGTATCAGCTTCATCCTTTCCAACGTAAAAGCTGTGTGCAATTGCTTGTCCTGACTTTGAGAGGACAGCCTTTGCTCACTTGTGACTTCCATTGCTTGGAGTCTTGTAGAGGAAACAGATTTTGCTGCAGCCTCGGTATAGGATCAGTAAGCATTTATGTGGTTTGCTGAAATGCCCCATTCCACCTCTTAGATCAGGATTTGACCCAAGTTCAAGCAAAACCAGAGCAAAGCAACACCCGGCCCTGGCTCCTGTGTAGCATTCAAACCAGTCCTAGCATTTGAAGCTCATTTCAAAATAAAGAGGTCCACTAAGCAATTAATTTGGACAAACACATGGACTCTCAAAGGAAACATCCTTGGAGAAATTCAGCAGCTGAATCCTTGACCTCAAAAGGACCCCTAAATATAGTGTTGTACGCAATGTGCCTCTTTTTGTGGGTGAGATATTAAGAGCTTATTTATTTATTGCAAAGTGGTTTACAATGTAAGTAAATTTGTGAGTTCCAAGTCCCTCTCCCAGCTGCCAGATGCTGGGAGGATGTTTATGGTCACTGTAAATAATTTCTTAGCTTAATACAAATACATTTTTAGAAATCAAGGGCTGATGGCTGCATGTTTATGCTGCAGTTGAGGATTTATTGATTCCTCCATCACAGGAGCAAGAAAACAAATAGTATTTCAGATATTTTAAAAATAGCTTTTTTTTTTTTTTAATCCTATGCGTGTAAAAATTCATAGGAATGCAAAACCTCAGAGATGGCCCCCAGTCACAGTGCTACAGGCTCCCGTCTGCCCTGCTTTTGCTGAGCTCACTCGGGTCTCATCAAGTCAGCGGGATCAGAAGGTGCTCAGCGCTGTTCAGTACCCAGCTCGTGCATGTTGGAGAGTGCAAAGACTGGGACTTCATGGTGTGGATGACCCCTCCTCACCCCAGTACTGAATATAGCCCTGGATATAATTCTGAATTTGCGAAGCACTTTCTGCTGCTGAATGACCTTTGCTAAGGTCAGCCTTAAATGAAGGAAATCAGATCCTTCGGTATGGGCAATTAGGTGGACTAGCACACAGAATTTGCTTTATGTTGTGGCTAAAAGATAACACGGTCTGAGCGGCACCTGTGAGTGCTAGCAGAAGGATGAGTGGCGAGGGAAGCCTGCTTCACAGACAAAAATAGGACAGAGAATTAAAACTGAGCTATAAGGAATTTCCTTTTCAAGGCATGCGCGCAGTGGGGAATTAGAAATTGGCAGCGTGACGTCAGGCTGTATGTGGGATGCTTGGGAGGATTTTTGCAAAAAGTCTCTGTGCCTCAGGCAGGGATGGGAAGAAATGAAGAATTACAGATGCTTCATTGGAGCTTTAGATCTATTTTCAGCATTGGTGTGGATGGAAGAGGAGGGCCTGCAAATATGAGCAGGAGCTGTGGGCTGCCGGCGCCCTCGTGCATCCTAGTCACAGCACGCTCCCGCGCTGGTCTCTCCATAGCAACATTATTTTCAGTGTAAAACTGCCCAACCAGCTGAAGAGCTGCAAGCACCTTCACCCCAGGCGCGCGCGAGACACCTGCCGCCACTGCTGCGCTGCTCCGGGGCCGGCACGCTGCTCGCTTGAAGCTGGAGCCTGAGCTAACCCCCCGCCCCGGAGCTGAAAGGCAGTTTGGAAGGTGGGAAGTGTTTCGGTGCTCCCTGCGGGGGGAGAGAATCCTGTTTTGATTACCCCAGAAGCCCCCCAAGAAGCACCTTGCTCTGGGGGCAGGTCCAGCAGCCCAGAAGGAGATGTCCGGGCGCAGCGCGGCTTGCCCAGGCTGAAGGTGCCGCCTTGCCAGTGCAGTGCAGTTAATTTAGGGCAAAATGCCCCATTTGGAGGTGCCGTGAGTTCCGGTGTGCCTCTGCGCTGTTCACTGATCTCTTTCCTCATGCCGGCACCGAGTTGCACGGGCCTTGAACTTAGCGGCCTGGACCTCATCCTGGCCCACCTGCGTCTCTCCCTTGGATCACTGCCCTGGGGCTGGCGGTGCAGGTGCGGGACAGCCCTTGTTGGAGGGGGTCGCTCAGGCCATGCGCGGAGTCTGCGTCTCTCCCGGGCGCGGAGCCGGCGGGAGCAGGATGGTGCCTGTGCACCACTGCGACCTAGTGGAGGGAATCGCAGCCGGACGGACGCTCGGGATTTCCGAGGCCCGACAGCTACCCGGGAGGGCAGTTTAGCTCAAGCACAGGAGAGGTTCCAGCTTTTTGCGTCGGAAGGATGCTGAGTCCGTCCCAGCCAAGGCTCTGCAAGCACCAAGTGGCCGTAGCGCAACCTGCTGGCGTGACGCGTGTGAGTGTCAGGGGACGGACATCTGTGGCGGTGTTTAACAGGAGGAGTGCCGGAGCTGGCGGGGCACACGAGCGCTCGCGCCGTTGTTTACGCGCCCTCCTGCCGCCCTGAGCTCCTCCGGGCTGGCACCTGCCGTGTGTAAGGGCCAGGCATAAGGCCGGCTAGGACACCCCTTAAATAATGATCCTGCGCCCAGGGAAACGTAGCCCTGGCGTGTGAGGAGGTCGCTATGGCAACGCGTTTTGTCTGCTGTTTTCCGCAAGGAGCGGAAAGGGCTGGGGACGTATCCACGCTCTGGGCGCCGGCGGAGCGGGCCCGGCTCTGCTGCAGCTCTTCTGGAGGGCGGCACCTCCGCTCCTGCTGCAGGACTGGTTTTTGGTTTAGTTTGATGTGAAAAAGAGCCATAGAGCAGCAGTGCAGCCCGTAGGAAAATGTTCTTCCCTGCTTTAGGTACTAGGATAATGCCAGACCTGGGTGCATCACCTGCTTTTTCTTCCCTTCTGGCTTTCTTTTTTCCCTTCTCACCACAAATGGGCATCACTGAATTTTAAGGGGCCTGTGGCCTATCTGCCACCCAACCCCTCCTCAAAAGGTCCCTGCAACCAGCAATATTGCAAACCAGTTGCGAAGTCGGGTGTCCCTCCAGTGCCTCCCAGTGCTACCTTTATAGCTGGTGCCTTCTGGCACAGTCTTTCTGATCTTTCTGCTTGGGGCAGCTGTAAAGGTGTCCCCAGAAAGGCTTTTCTCCCCAAGTTAGTGCACTGCTCAGACCCGATAGTCCACCTTGCGTGGGGAGAGCTGAGCCGAGGTTGCCCGTCCCGGGGGGCAACTGAGCAAGGTTTGTGTGATGTGGCCACCAACGCACTGAGCAGCAGTGGGCGCCCCCACGTTCTCCATGCAGCACCCATGGGCGCCCGCACGTTCTCCATGCAGCACCCATTGGCATCAGCAAGGTTGCTCTGCGCTGACTGACAGCAGAGCTGCAGCCCTCGGGCCTGTTCTTACTTACCCCTCCAGTCTGCGGCTTCAGGAGAGCCTCCTGTCTTTGTGTCTAAACCTGCTCAGGCCACGTCCTGTGATCCGCGTGTTTAGATTAGCTTTGGCGATAGCCAGAGTGTTCAAGTTTCCCTGGGGTGAGCAAGAGCAGAATTTATCTTTATTTAGTTATTTTTGGGCTTCAAAACAATTTCAGCAGAGATCACACTGGAGCCCAATGAGCATTTGCCATGGCAGAATATGTAGAGGGTTTACTGAAGAGTGACTTTTCAATCGTGTACCTTGGCAGAAATGAATGTAGCCGCTGTCTTTGATTCCTTCCTCCTTTTGTCCATCCATGACAGCTCAGAAGACTGATGCAAGGTCACTATTTTAGGAAATCTCCTTTGCTTTTCACTCCCCTGGCAGATGCAGTGGGAGAGGGGTGGAGAGTGGTTTGCAGGAGAACTTTCCTTGGGACATGGAGAGCAGTTTTTAAACCTTACCCTGCATAACTCCTGTGACGAAAAAAATGTCCTGATTTGGGACTGCTGTTGTGCTTGCATGGATTTCCCACTGCCTTCAGTGTGATGCAGATACCCGGTAGGATGAAGCAGATGTTTAAGTGCTGTCATGAACCTGACGCACGCTGAACTTCTCTGAACTGGTGAGGGCTGCAATAGTTGCGCTGTTTTAGAACAAGCCCATCAAGAGAAGGCTTGATTTAGTGTCCCTAGATGGGACGTGCATTTTGCAGACCACACCAGCTGTGGAATATTAGTGGGGTGCATGGGGTGTAATAGTTGCACTGCCATTTTATACATGTGGAAAATAAGTCAGAAAGCTCTTGAGAGCTTGTTCATGCCGGATTCTGGAGAAGAAATTCTCTAGGTAGGGGATATTAGGAAGTAAAACAAAGAAGTATCCTGGACAAATGGCATTATGTGCATTCTTTCAGAAATGTAATTGTTTGAGCTTTAGGTAGGGAGCTAGTATGGAGGAGGAGAGATGATTTGTGAATTTAATTAGTCGTGGCTGAAAAACTGAAACATTTTTGGCACACTGCAGCTGTTTTCTTTCACTATTTTCAAACTGCTCTATTTTCATTTTGAGTCTTGAAAAAACATTTTAATCTCCAAAATTGCCACAGTGATTTCCAAATAAGCCCAAAAAAATCAACTGGAGAAGTAACTCTTAGCTCAATATCCATATGTTTTTCTAGAAAATGGACTTAAAGTAGATGCACCGAGCAGCCTGGTTTCAGCTTAGCTCAGGAAGAATGTTCCAGCAGTGCAGGCTCAGGTGATCTCCACAATTTCTAGTTGAACCTAAGAGGGAAGATGGAGCAGCCTGATTGCAATTAGGTTGGTACGCAATGGTCAATAAGCTGATAAGGTGCTGGATCATGGGCAAGCAGTTGCAGGCACAAGGTGGTTTCTACTGTGTTGACTTCTATCTGAGCAGCTGGCTTTGAAACTCAGGAAATGTGGGGAGAAATTGGAGAATGAGTTATAATCTCCATGCTGGGAGTGAAGAGAGAAGGAAGTGAAGGCAGGTAAAGAAGGATAAATGCAGGATACATAAATATCATGGAAGGGAGGGTGATGGACAGGAAGGAGATAGAAAGTGCCTGTTTTGAAGAGAATTGCTGACGATGATTCAGGCACTGAAGGGATATGTTTAGTGTAGCCTGGGAATTGGCCGTGAGCACCGGGATGCCATGGAGACGTCTGCATAGCAGTACACAGAGCA
Source organism: Nothocercus julius (assembly GCA_013398735.1). NCBI lineage: Eukaryota > Metazoa > Chordata > Aves > Tinamiformes > Tinamidae > Nothocercus > Nothocercus julius. The sequence goes on along the minus strand of VZSV01000148.1, from coordinate 1,276,404 downwards.
ATAGGTGCTGGAGGGCCCATAATGATCTGCAACACAGTAAATGAAGGCAAAGTTGGGGGATTAGCACTGTGCAGTGAGGAACCAGTCATTTACCCGAATAGGAAAGATAAAAGACAGACAAAATTTCTTGGAGGAAAGGAGGATAAAAGGGATGATAATGCCAGGAGTAAGCAGTGGAGTCACTCAGACTGGCTAGGAACAGCGAGATCTATAAAGTTATTAGACTAAAGGAATGGCTATTAATTGCTTTAATTTCCCATGGAGAAAAAAGGCAAGATGAGTTTTTCTACAAAGGAATTTACATCTTAAAGATCAGGAAGCATCAGATAAATGAAAATTATCAGTCTCCAAGGATGTCTTGCACAGGTAATTAAAACAAAAAGTAAAAGACTTTCCAGACATACAAGGATAAAGAGGAGATGGAAGGAAAAAGTGGGACACTAAATGGAGAGGGACTAAGGTTAATAGTAATGTAACTGTGAACCTAAAAATGGCAAATGTTATGCTATGGTTTTCAATGGAAACTGATCAAGGAGTCTAGCAGGCATGAGGGAAGGAAGGTAGAAATTACTGCCTTAGGGATGA
>VZSV01000148.1:1251607-1275516 GCA_013398735.1 Nothocercus julius | reverse complement strand
TCCCTCAGTCTGCGTGACTGCTGGCCACGGAGAACGACTTAATGCGGAATGGAAGGCCTTCCTCAGCTAAAACCAAAACCAAAGTCTGTGACACAGAGGTTGCCAGCACCCTGTAGACCTCTCCAAGCATTTTTTTTTTTTTTTTTGAAAAGTGAACAAATCCAAAACTATAACTAAACTATGGAAGTTTCTTCTGTGTAATCTACTGTTGTGCTCTTCCAAAACAGTCATATTTATGGAGGAAAACAAGGATTTCTTTTCATTTTATGCAGCTAGTTGTGCTCTTTGTGCTATTTCATGTAATCAAATCAATTGGACATGCTTGCAAATATTGAGCAGAATTATATGAAAGTTTGTTGAACCGGACTGGTTTAGAATATTTCATTAAATAGCATTTGTTCCCAAACTAGAATATATTAGGCAGTACTCAGCCTTTTTACCTTAAACTATATTTTTATTTATGTAGGAATTTGTTTGCTTTCATTCCTTAGGTTTTGTTGAAAAATACGTGGATGATCAATTCAATTACTAAGCTGGCCTGGAAACTGCAATTGTTCAGACTGGCTTAAAAACATCTGCAAGTCTTGTGTGCTTGGGGTTTTGTGTTTCTTCTTTCTGAATATTTCAGCTTGGAAGTTAGTTCATGGGCCACATCCCTTCTTTTAGACTCTGATGCTTTTTGTTTGTTTGTTTGTTTCTGATTTGCTTTTCTATGATATTTTTTCTGGACTGTTGGAACAGCATTGACAAAGAATCTGTAATCCTCCTAGCAAGAAAAGGAAAGAAAGTACTTACAATCCTTGGAAAAGTATTCTGATCAGATCCCAAGGGTTTCTTGAAAAATCACCTTGCAAGACACCCGTTGCCTTATGCCTGATGTACAAATACACCATTTATTCGAGAGCAGCATTTAGTGTTAAATGACCACAGAAAGTCACCAGAATTGCACAGTAATTTTAACAAACTTCTAGAAGTCCACAGCAACTAAATGGCTACATTTTCTCTTCTAGCCCTATTTTTTTAATCATCTCTCAAAGATCAGATCATGCAAACCAAATAGCTTTTGTACTCAGTCTCCACAGAAATGCATGGAAAGAAATGCAAAGACAAAGCAAATACCAGTCCAGTGAGGTGCTAATTAAGCACTGTTGTTTCTGCTCATTTCTGTTAAACTGGAAGATGTTTGTGGTCTTGCAATCAGTACCGCAGGATCCACGGCCTGGCTTCTTTTGTAACCCAGTTTGAAAAGCTGATGAGAAATTTTGGAGTAAAAATGAATGATTTCTTCTCACAGTGCCCTACCACAAACAAATTCCAGCTTTGGGCCTTTTCCCTTTTGGCTTGAACTTTGGCTTCTAACCTGTGGTTATAGTAGGAAATCTCTGTGATGCTTTTAGCAATACTGAAAAGGTACCTGAGTATCTTGTCAGAAAACTGATTTGGATTGTGTTGGTCCTAGGCAAAAAAAAAAGCATTCATTTGAGTTAAACACTTGTATTGCCATAATGAAAATTGGAGGTATGAAATATCAGTCAGATTGGTTTCCAACTGAAATGAGAGGAAGCCAATATTCGCAAATAAGCGGTAACTTATACTTCAATGGTGCAAATGCACATTAAAAATCTGTTTGCCCTCCGCTGACTATGCAGATACGAAGTTGGAGTATCTGTGAAGGACAGCGGTTTCCCTGCTCATGGTTGGGATCCCGTAAAGGAAGAGGGACCCAAAGTAGGCTGAGTTTTCAGGCCCAAGAAGCAACCTGTAGATGGAAGGAAAGGAGCAGCAGCTAGAGAATAAGACACCAAGTGGAGGTCAGAAATGTGCTGGTGTTTGTCTGACCATTTTCTGCCATTACCTATTTTACATCCTCTCTCCACTTGTCAGCTTTAGTTAGTGCTGCTTGGAAGTGGCTTACGGGACAGGTGCTTTTACGTGTGACTCAAAGGAAGAGCAGATGGGATCATAGAAGAGCTGGGGCAGGGAGGCCCGCGTCGGCACAGGTTGTACTTGGAGGAGATGCTGAGGAGGGGCCGCGGCGGCTCAGCGCGGTGGGACGTGCGGGGACGACTGTGGAGATGGGCCAGGTTCAGCGTGCGCTGGGCTGCAGCCCAGCCGGAGGAGCAGCCGGAGGAGCCGGGTATCCCCTTGCACCGCTTACCCCAGCCCACGGCTCCTGGCCTGTAAAATAGGAACATTAATTCTTCCTGCCTCCCACTCGCCACTCGTATATCCTTTCTGCTTATGTGGGGGGACCGGGTTTTGCTGCAGCGAAGAGCAGCTGGCCTGACCTCTTGTGCTGTTTGTTGCAGAGCAGATTTCACTGTCTTTTAAGGAGCAGCCTGGGCACCTTGTGTTTATAGCAGGTGCAAGTGAAACTACAGTTTTGCCTATATTCCTGTAGGTGTGGAAAAAGAGAGGAGAGGGGAGCAGGGAGAGGACAGGCGAGCAGCTTTATTTGAAAGGTGATAGTGTGACTTTAAATGAAAGAAACACATGCGCACATACAGGTGCTGTGTAAGTAGATATTTATTTAACTGATGTCCTTGATGCGATGGGGATTTTCACAAGGAGAAGGAATGGTTGTTCTGAGATAATAACTCAGGCAGTTTTATTTCTCAGCTGTTCATAAAGGGAAATGTACTTTGCAGAACGGAATTCCTAACTATATGGCAAAGGAGGTTTTCAGTCTGAATCATTCCTTTGAGGGATTTTAAACATTTGCCTCCCACATGCAAATAATGCTCCGAAAGTGGCTTCGCTGTATGATCTGAGTGGCTGCATTCTGGCGCCTGCTTGTTTATGAGCAGTAAACACACTGGAGTGGTCTCAGCTCATATAAATTCAAGATTTAAAGGTTGCAAGCAGGGAGGGGAGGGGGAAACCTGTGTGCACATTGCAGCAGAAGCCCCTGTTTGGGAGAGTGGGTCTCTACAGCCTTACACTGACCACACCAGGACCCAGTCTCCTCTCCAGACCTCCCATGGAGAACACAAGTTTTCAGAAAAGCAAATAGCTTTATAAGTGTCTACCCTGACATGTTGCCAACAGGCAAGAGCCCTTCTGACATTCTTTGCAAGTGGAGCTTTGGCTCTTATTGCCTGCGTGCGTGGCCTCAGCGTTCTTCTCCTTCCATTCCTGTCCCCATGTCTCAGTTTTTCTCCCGTGTTTATTTTAACTAAGGGCACTTTTCACTTTCCTGTTTGCTTGGCCCCTGCCAGTACACTAAAACACCAAGACACCCATGGCAGAGCCGGAGCATCGTGCAGGAGTGAGGATGTCTTGAACACTGTGAGGGCAGTGAGCTGCGTGGAGACCTACTTCCAACCACCTTTTAATTTGGGGGAATTTTGAATCCAGGACCATGCAGCCATCCTCCTCATTCCAGATCCGGCCAGGGCTTCTCTTCTTTCCAGTGCAGGTGGTTCTGTGGATTCAGAGCCAGCCGTGTGCTGGTAGCCTAAAGGGTTTGGGAGCCGATACTGCCCCTTGCCTGCAGCCACAATGATCTTCATCCTTCTTTCAGGAGGGATAAATGAGAACATCGCTTGCATAATTTTACTGAATTTTCTGTCTTCCATCACCTCAAAGCCATGTAATAAAGTGAGTTTTAAATGATGCCCAGGAATAGTTCTGGCTCTTTCTGAGGTGCAGTGGATTTCCGATAGTACACATCAGCTCTACACAGCTGAGTTGGCAACAGAGCAAAGACTGCCTCAGTGTGGCACGGGCACCGTTAGCAGAGCAGCCAGCAGAGCTGGAGCTCCGTTAAGAACAATACCCTTACTCATGCGACGGGGAATATGGGGTGTGTGTGACGGAAGATTTCCAGGAACAAAGTTTACTTCTTGTCTTAGCACTGGTTGCTCTTGCTGATTGTGAAGTGCAGTGTTCTTTATGGCCTGGTACATCTGCCTCGTGTTTCAAACACTTCTTCCCACAGTGTCAAAGTCTTGCCAAATGGCCCGTTCGCTGCCCCGCTCTGCTCTGGACCATGGCAGAGTTAGCGTGACAGTTCAAGGGTTGCAATCCCAGTTAGCATCCCTGCATCTGCACTCGTGGCATGTGGCCTTGAGCAGGGAATAGGAGCCTTCATCTTCCTGCTGGAGTAGGAATGGTGTCCCTCTGGCATAGTGGGAATATCAGAGATCTTTTTGCAGAGGTACATTTGCAAAGAAATTTCTTGTGGGGGCAACTGACTTCAAGACATCTTTCGGTAGATTAGCACCTGTATGGTTCTTTTTTACACAGGCACATGTCTCAAGTTTGATTTCTTTATACCAGGTTTCCCTTACCTCATTCTTGAGAACAGGGCAGCCCTCTTATTCTGGAGAAACACGATTTCTGTGGAAGTTTGCCCTAGCCTTAGAAAACAGAAGCATGCAGCTAAATACCTGATTCTGCAGGTTTCCAGTGTGTGTGTGTGTTGAGTTCGCTGTGCTTTCTCAGGTCTTGTGCAGGCATATGGATTCTGGCTGCTCTTGACTTTGGGTGGTCAAGCCTTTAGGCAACTCATATACAATACTGAAAAAAGAGAAGGTGATATAATGATTTCACAGTCTGACATTAATTCATCCCCTCTCATTTGCCCTTACATCTAGGGTAGGTTGGAGATTATCCATGCATGCTGGTGTCTATAAATGTATTTGAATGTGCACATAACTATATTATATAGACATCTAAATGCTGTCTATAATAAATGTTATATGCAGTATACATGTTGAAAGAAATTAATGATCTTAAGAAGTCAAAAATTGCCCACAGTTCAAAAAAAAAGGTAGTACTAAAGTGTTTCTGATCCGGATACAGAGCTTGCAGCTGCAGCTGGCTGCTCACCAGCTCCTCGTAACAGTTGTTTTAAAGTGTTACTACAGTCACTTACATCCTGCACAAAGAAGGAGGCTTTTCTAGGCCATCTGAGCAGGAAACGGGAGCTTTGAAGCCTCTGGTCCAAGAAAGATATTGTAAGTTAATGTTGTGCATAAGAAGCCAGCTGCTGTGAACATGAATTTTGCAGATAAACCTCACAAATGAGCAGGAAAATGCAGAAGACCACTGAACTGTTCAGATATCCTCCATCGCTTCTTTGCTAAGCGAATCATTCCCACTCACTTCTTTTTCCTTAAACAAGACCAGAAAAAGATTCAGAAGAGTTTGTAGAGTTGGGCCTCCCTTACAGAAATGCAGTGTCCTAGATTCTCCAACTGCAGAGCAGGAAGGTTGTGTTTGGTGGAAATCATTTCCACATTGGCTATGTCTATATTGCTCCCATAAGCCTGGGAGTCACTAGTTCGGCTGCCGGCCTCGTGAGTGCAGCAAGGCAGAGCTCTGTGAAGCCTTCCTGCAACGCACACGGGTCGCGTCGCGCCGCGCCGTGGGTGGCCGCGGCTGGCTCGTGAGCGGGACCCGACCTAGCCGGGCTGAAACGCGCTCCGGTGACTCAGTGGGGGCTGCCCTCCTGACTCATGAGTCTCTCCGTTCCCACACAAGGACTCTCCCACTGGTTGACTTATCCCAAAGAAAGCGTGCGAGGCGCCCGCGTGGCTGTGGCCGGGCTGTAGACATCACGCCGGGGTTCGCTGGGGCTGTGTTTCAGTGGTGGATGGAGCATTAACGTAGGTTCAAACCCTAAATTCCTCACACATGTTTACTTTGCCCTTATATAGGCAAATTTCTAACTTTGATTACTTAACAAAAGGGCAGGATTTCTAAATTCTCCAGGCTCAAGCCAGATGATCCCTCCAGGAATGGGCTGTTCTGCTACAGGAAGCGTCATGCTTGGGGGAAAAGTAGCAATGCGCTTTCATATTTCACAGTCTCCTCTCTCAAAGTCGTCATGCCTTTCTGATGTGTGCTCCAGATTTGTCTCTGCAAATGTGAATGTGCCCAAGCGCTCTTGCCCAGAGTCCCTCCTTGCTGCGCTATGGGCCACGGTGGTATGAGCAGTTTGCTCTATATTAGCAAAGAGATGAATGAAGCTTTGGTGGAACAAAGCAACTCGTTCTGGGGGGTCTTCTGATGAAGGAAACGGCTCAAAGTCACCTCATTTGTTTGACGTCTCTCCCGGATGGTCTGGAGTTGTTCTCTGATAGCTCTGGGCCCTTTGGCCCTTGCTGGGGATAAAGGGTGTTCCACACCTCTTGCAACACGGCTGCCAGCAAAAAAAAAAAGAGACGAGATTAAAATGCTATTGTTTTAATTTATATTCAGTGGGGGTGGTTAAGGTTTTTGTCTTCTTCACCAGCGGGGTAGGTTGTGTTTTGTGAAAAAATAGAGCCAACACCTCAGAGACCCAACTCTCTCAGTTTGCACAAAGCCACCTCAGATACCAATCAGTTGCAATCTCCTCTTCCAAAGATGTTTCCAAACATTAATGAACTAAGCCTCAGTGAACCCCATATGCTGTAGAGAACTTATCCCTTATGTGGCCAGGCATCTGAGTTACTGCTCGATTTAAGTACAGCAGTTGGAAGTATAACCCTGGTTTGCTATCGCTCCCATGTGTCTTGGCTGCAGCAGAGCTCCAGCTCTCTTAACCTCTTTTCAGTTGGAAAAAGATATTTTGTCCAGCAGCCAAAGGGAAGTGCAAGCATCCTGGTGGAAAACAAGCTGTTTCAAAACCTTGGCTGCAAGCTACCCACACATCACGGTTGTCAGCCAGGCTGCACATGTATAGTTACAGGGAATAAAACAGAGAGGACCTTCTGCTCCTATTCAGAAAGGTCTCTACCCATTCACCTACACCAAAGGATCTTCGTCAGCTGCCGGTATTAATTTGTTCTCTTGCTTGGGCTTCCAGCCAAAGGAGGGTAAAATAAGCCTAATTCTATCCAGCAGGGGCACTTGCAATGCAAATGCTAGCCCATATATTACAAAGCATTAATGCAACCAGCTTCTAAATCACTTGGGGTTATTTCTGGTTTTATTTAGGCCTCCTTCTCTTTAATTAACTTCTGGGAAGAGAAGCTGCAATATCAGTATGGGGAAAATCAAATACAAGAAACGCAGCCCATTTTTATTTTGAGACTGTGTTTCTCTTGCAATAGCAGATAATTTAAAGAGGAGCCTGGAATAATCCAGTTTAGGCAAAGCAAAGAGCTTTCCTGCAGCCAAGCTGTGCGTGGGTGTGCTTGTCAGGGCTCCCAGACGAGGAGGGCAGCAGCGGCTCTTAGTCAGACCTCAGATCCCGCAGGCCGCGCTGGTGGCTCTTCCGTAGCTGGCGTTTTTCCTTGCCCATGCTTCCCGTGCATGGTGCAGCTCCCTCCAAAGCAGTGAGCAGCTCTTCTCCATGCAGACCCCAAGAGAGACAGTGACCAAGCCCATTCCAAGGCCTTAAAAGCGAGTGCTTATGTTCTTTAGAAAAAGGATTAAATAAATGAATGAGTGGCTTTGGAAAGAGCAGGGCAGGCTAACGCAGAGGGTGAGGTGCAACTGTTTCCACAGATGAATTATTTTAATGTTCTTTTGGATATATGCTCGGGTTTTATTTTTGATTCTTTGTCTTGGAGATAATGAGTGATTGTACATTATTTATAGAAAATCACATATTCCCTAATTTTAAACTGTGAAGTGCGTATCTACACCCATCTGCAGTAGGCGCCGGAGCACAGTTAATTATGTTCAGGACTATTAATTAAATTTCATCTGATGGTAAATAAATTAGAGCTGAACATAATGGTTCTTTTAAAACAAAAGCATCTACTGAAGAATTCATCTGCTAGGCCTAGGGGGCTGACTGTGGGCAGGGAGGCGGGCAGCGAGCGCAGTTACCGAGCGGTGCGTTCAGGGCGTATTTCGGTTACTTCCCCTCTGTTTTCCCTCTCCAAGGAGATCCTCGTGTGGTCGATTCTTTCCGTCGCTGTTGAGTCTGCTGGCTCTGAAGCTGAAAGCATTGATCCTGGAAGGGATTGCAAATGTGCTTTTTGATTTCCTCTATATTTTGAAGGGGAAAATGTATGAAGGGCGGCCTCATTTTCTCCTTTAAACGTATCATTCAAACCCATAGCGATTCATAAGCTCTTGGGCGTTTTCTCTCTCTCTCAAGTGATCTTTTTGTTTTTTTCTCTCCCTGCAGACAGCGAAATCATCCCTCCCGACTGCCTGCGGCCCCGCTCCTTCACTGCCATCCGCCGGCCCTCGCTGCGCCGGGACACGGAGGACACGCGCCTCTCCGTCAGCCTCTGCGACCTCAACCTGCAGGAGGAGCCCTTCCACGTGACGGCCACCACGTGCCCCATCCCGCAGAACTCCCTCAACTCGCAGCACTCTCACCTGCTCCCCTCGCAGCTCGAGAGCGACCTCCGCTTCCACCAGCTCAGGGGAGCCCACGTGAAAATCCTGGACGACCAAACCGTGGCCCGGCTGGAGCACGCCCGTGAGGAGAGGACTTTGGTTTTCACCAGCAGACCCCTTAGGATCAACGAAACCATTTTCGTCAAGATCAACAAGTCCAACGCGGCGCGCACTGGGACGCTCTCCTACGGCGTGACGTCCTGCGACCCCAGCACCCTGCGGCCCAGCGACCTTCCCTATAATCCCGAGTCCCTGGTCGACCGAAAGGAGTTCTGGGCCGTCTGCCGCGTCCTGGTGCCCCTGCAGAGCGGAGACATCTTGGGGTTCATGGTGAATTCGGAGGGCGAGCTGCACTTGAGCCACAACGGCGCCAGTACGGGCATGCAGGTCTGCGTGGACTGCTCCCAGCCCCTGTGGATGTTCTTTGGTTTACACGGCGCCGTCATGCAGATTCGCGTGCTAGGTAGGTCTCGGACCCGTTACCGCACTCTCACACCCAAAGCACCAAGGTGGGATATGTCCCAGGATGAGGGTGAAGGGAAGGAATGGAAGTGCGAGTGGTTCCTACTCTAGGAGCAGTTACAAATTTTATTTTGAAAGAGGAAAATATAATAATTTGCAAAGGCTTGTACATAACACCTGGGTATCAGTTACACGACTTAAGATTTTTATCCTTCTCTAGCATCTTTCATTTGAAGGTCTCAAAGGTTTCTTCAAATGGATGCAGTCTCAGAGTCCTCCTCTGAAGTCCTCCTCTGTCTTTAAGCTCTGCTCACCAGTGGACTTTAAATGCTGAAAGTGTGGAGAAGAAGCCCCGAAATAGGATCAAACTTCCTTTTGTGTGTGTGTGTCTACTGGGCAGCATCATCTTCATGTAGTCACAAGTGTGGGATGTACTTGGGCTTGAATTCAGGCTGCAGCAGTGTCAGAAACTAAATGATGGTCTCTGAGAACACTCTCTAACTCCTGGTCCTTCTCTAAGTGATTTACAAATAAGAGTCGACACGTTTATTTAAAGGACAGTTAGATATCTACCTAACAGCTAATCCAGTTATTGGCTTGGGCAGAATGTCTCATGGTAAGGAAAGCTCTGACATATTAGAGGAAAATCTATAGTAATGTTGTCAGCATTTGCATTCTCTATAGGGAATTACAAAAAAATTACTTCAACCTTTCCAATTAACATCACTGTAGTGGAGACAAATCAGTTTAAATTAAGGCCACTCACAGATTTGGCTTTGAGGAAATAACTTCACTGAAGCCAAACACCAGAATTTGGGTGAAACATAGTCAAATGTCTTCCTCCAAATACTCCAGATACTGGAAGGTGAATTGTTAGAAAGGGCTTCTGCCTGGTCTGGTGTCTCCAGCATGGCAGGTTTGCGGCTCCTTCACCATCCTGCCTTTCACTGGTTCATCCGAGGCACCGGCCTGGTCTGTCCCTTCTCTTGCTCCTCCAGCTGTGCCTCTTCCTGCACATCAGAGAACAGCATCAGCCACCCACTCAGGTGTGGATTCATAACCCAGCAGGGCCCTGTTCCCCCAAGCCACCTCACTTTATATTTGCTCACTGTGTGCATTTAAGCCACAAGCATTTAATATTGTACGAGTTGTATCAAGCCCCAGCAGCCCAGCAGGCTGGTCTCTATCTCAGGTGGAACTGGCTCTTCAGACGTTTTTTCTTTTCCCCGCTGAAACGTCACAAGAGAGTTGTCCCCACTGAGGAGTCTGTGACCCACAGATAGTCTCAGAGTAAAGAAATCACCCTCTTTTGGAGCATGGTTTTGCCTTTGTAAATAAGCTTGTTTGTGCAATTAAACACCCAATTTGCATCCATAACTCATGCAAAAGATTGCTAATAAATGGGGCATACTGATGCACTTAGATGATTTGGAAATACTCCTTTATTGCTTATGTTGTTATATTCACATGTCTTTAAATATGTCCCTTTAGTGTTTCAAATTCTGATTATTGAAATGCTGCTTTTACTCAACAGAAAAAAAAATGTCAACATCTAACAGCTCCTGGGTAGACAGTCTTTGAAGATAAATAGTGATGAACACACACTTCTCTCTGCAGGGTACAATCCACCTTAGTCACTGTCTTAAGTGTCCTAAGCGATTTGTTTAAAGTCAACCATAGACCTACGCTGTGAATATTTTGTGGCTATTAAAGGCTCACAGATGACGTATATAATACTATAATTTATCTCCAGGAGCCCAGGAATCAAACCCCGATAGTTCCCTTTGAGTACATTTCTTGTGCGTATTGTACCTAATCCATGGCTAGCTCTGCTCGCAGCCAACACATCATTTTGATAAAGGTAGATGAAGTCAACCAGATTCCAGTCAAAGCAGGAAGATTAAATGCTCCTGTACGTACGTACGTAAGAAGGAAAATATCCTCAGGCCATTTAGCTGCTGGTAAGACTAAGTCATCGGCCCGTTACTTCTTTTCCTATGAGATCACTGATTTTGCCAGTTTTGCACAGAGCAAATGGCCTGTTTGCCGTAGGTCCTGAAACGGGGCAGAGAGGGTGTTTCTCCATAGAGGATCACAGTCGGATCCTCTCGCAGCATTCGGCAGAGCACAGACCTGACATGGCCCTGCTGCAACCTGGGCAAAGCTCCTGCTGAGCAAGTTATTTCTGAGTCTCTGTGCAGGTCGTCCCTACCTGCTCACAAGTTCTGCCCAAGCTGCTACCTTCCCAGTGGACATTTTAGATAAATCCATTTTTCCCCTGAAAATCTGCTCACTGATTTCCGGTTTCCAACAGGAGTTGGAAAACTCTGCCTATATTTATGAGCATGCAGCAAGCTTTTCCTGGCCTCAGTCACAGGAGAACAAATGGCAAATGGGCTCTTGGGTCTCAAGTGAGATATAGAGAGAACTGAACATGCTGGCAGAGCCTCACCTGAGGGCAGGGGAGGACCCTGCTGGGGGGCAGCTCTAGTCCAGCTGCCACTGCCCACTGAAAAGCTGTGAGATTAGCGCTTGCCTGTGATCTTTAACAGGTGCTAGAATATAAATGTAGCGTTTCAGACGCGTGTTTGCAGTACTGTGGTACAGTGCAGCTGCATGGCTGTCGCCAGCACAGCACAGCTCTATAACTGCAGTAATTATACGGATCAGCCATACCCGGAAAGAAGGGAAAAAGCCCATAATGAACTTGCATCTCTGCCTTTTGCAATACAATTGTAGTGCAAACAGTGACGTGTGCTGTTTGCACTGCAGCAGAATAGCTTATGACACTTGCCATAATATCTGTCATTATAATATTAGAAAATGTGCGAAGAGCATAAAGTGTTCGTCTTATGTCTAATGACAAGCTCCATCTTCAGAATGCAAACAAGAGTAATTTTATGTGATCCATCTTTTGTAGTTTGAGCTTTGTATCACAGGAGAAGACACGTTTATAGTCATCTTTTCTAGCTTTAATGGAAAACGTGAAGTTCCATATCCTTGAAATAAATGAGACACATACTGCAAGAGGCGTAATGGTAGCAAAACTGTCTTATATAGCAGATGTCATTCTATTTCTGGGGCATCTCTTCTGCCATTATTAGATTAATCAAAGCACTAGTATGCAGTGTTAAAGGAACATCAGAGCTACAGCAAACTATACAACACAGGAAATGAGATGTGCTGTGTCTACTTTCTCTCCATTTTCTTCTGATTCTTTTGGAGGCTGGAGAAGGTGGAGAGCAGCAATGCCACTCTTGCAATCAGAGAGGTTTTACTTTTGATTCAGGAAACTGGATGGCGCAGGGTTCTCATCACTGGCTGCCACACTTCAGAGCTTCACATTAATTATCGGTCCTGACCCATAGCAGGACCGAGACTTCTGCCTCGGTCTTATCAATCTAGTGTCATAGACTGGCACTAAACTTACTGTAGGGGAAATAAAAAAGCAGAAAATAAAGATGAGGTTGGAAAAACTTTATCTTTCTTTTTGACACCCAGCAAAGGGAAAATAATTAAAGGCCAAGCACCTCTAGAGCGCGGTGAGAGACTACAGTCATCTGTAGCGAGAGGTGGAAGGATATCAGTTTGTTTCATTTACCAAAGAAAAGATTTGAGAGGCAACTTGACCACATGGAGGGAAGATAAATGAAAGTAGAGGGAATTTCACTGTAGCAGATATTAGCTTAAAAATCTCAAGCTGCTGGAAAATGAATGTATGCAAATTCAAACTAGACATAACTGGAGGTAATTAGCTTGGGGAACCAGCTATTGAGGGCGGGAGTAGGTCTTCTTGTCAAGATTGAAAGCCTTTCTGAATATTTTATATTTAAGGTGCTGCTCTTAATTCTGAACTTCTATGGGTTGTGCAGCTGGGACAGCTAAAAAAGAAACCCAGTCATTAGGAGGCTGCATGGGCAAGGAGAAGTGGAGCGCTGGCTTTGCCAGGGCTATAGGAATTCCACTGCTTCAGGCTTGTGGGTTTTCTCAGGCATCATTCCTGTGCAGTAGACATGACCAGACTTTTAAAACTGATTTATCGTTTTCAGCTTTTACTCGTAAGCATTTCAGTTCACACACGGTTTTATCAACAGCTCTGAAAGATTGAAATGAGCCAGTCTGGATATATTGGCCTGGCTTTGGTGTTGTAATTCATTTGTGAAGTTTAAATTGATTGACCCCATAAGGTTTTGAAATGTATGACTCATGTCTGGAGGAACCATTGCAACAACAAGTTTATATATTTAGAATTCGGGGAGCCAAAGGGTTGGGGGTATTCTTTCATTTTCTTCTATCTCACAATGAATCACCAGCATGTAAAACATCTTTCGTCTTCTCTTTTCTTTTGTTTTGTTGGTGCGGTTTCCCTTGTGAATTACAGCTTTTCCATTAATATCAAAGTTTCCTTTTAAGCAATGAAATAACTTCTTCCATCAGCAGTTACGCTAATGAAGCTCGGTTTCTTCCACGTCCATGTCCTTTCTATCCACCCCTGGAACAACTCCAGGCCTCCCGGAGCAGCCACACATTTCTGCAGCTCCTGGATGTCTCCTGACTATTTTTCTAGCTTGCTGGACAGCTGGGAGCCAGGATCTGGTGCGGGTAGTCTGGCTTCCCAGCCGCGGTGGGTGCGTGCAGGACGCACACAGGCTAAACGCGCCGGCCTCCTGGGCAGCGAGCTGGCACCCTTGCTCAGCCGCTGGTTGCAAGATAGGTAGGAATATTGCAAGATGTTAATATGTAGTGCCTTTCGCAAAGAAACTAGCTTGTATTAAACCATTCCCACTTCATAAACCCGCCTATCACACTTGGGTTTATCTTTCTTTGGAAATAATATACGCGTTACTGATGTTAAGTGGTGAGGGAGACACAGGAGCATTACAATTTCTGTAATGTGCTGGCCTTGATTCTGGCACTGCATACAAGTCTTTGTACACCCTCCTGGTTTATCTTCATTTTTTCAAAAAGGAGTATTTAAAAAGAAAATTTAAAAGAGGATGCTTTACCACTTACATCTTGGAAAACCAGAGCATTGCGGCAATCTGGATGCAGCGAGGTGGTTATTCCTTATGGGAAGTGCCAGCAATGCCAGGGTTAATACCTGCTCACAGCACTTGTGTACAGCCAGCTAAAGATCTCATCACAAATGACACATAATTAACCCACTCTTGACATGGCTAAATGAAAGGGCATTTTTTTTTTGCCCTAACCTGAACACTGACGTGTCAGCCAGCATCTGGAAAGGAAGCCCTCAATGTGCAGGGTTGATGTCTCTCCTCCAGCCCTTGGGGTGGATCTGCAGGCTCTGCTTGCTGAAGCTGCAAACCAGGAGTCTCCCCTTCTTGGAGACCTCCGTCCTGTGGCTGAGCTTCTGTGTCTGGGTGCTGTCATCTGTCCTTGTGGCTGCAAAGGCACCAGCCCCTCCAGGAGAGTTTTGGGGAGCAAAGCTACTTTTTGCCAAGGCTGAGTGAAGCACACTGACCTCCTCCGAGCAGCCGTCACGGGATGTGGCCTGCTCATTAACTCTCCACGGACATCTGCAAATGTCTCTCCCTCTGCGCGCTTCCCTCCATGAGAATAATGATCTTCATCACTAGGATAATAAACTATGCCTAGATGCAGTGAGAAGTTCATAATAAGTGATATATAGACCTCCCTTCTCCCATAGTGCCCTTGCCTGTCTACAGTGAATTTACAGGATACAGGATCATTTACCAGCCTCCTTGAATTACGTCTCATCTGTCGGCAGAGATAACATCTGCATATTCTTTGAACTAACCCTGACATGACTTAATTCTGGCTACTGTGACAGTGACAAAACAGGTTAAACTCTTTCTTTTCCTTTGTCAGATGCCTTTTCATCTGCCAGAAAGTCCCTTAGCAATTCAGAGCAGTGCTGGCAGGAAAAGGATAAATTGTTTCCTATATGCATCTGCCACCCTGCTTATACATTATGCTGCTGGAGGAGCTTGGAAGTGGTTTTGGAAGTGGTGGTGGTTAGGCAGCGGTTTTGCTTTTGCTCGGAGGACCGTGTTTGCTGTGATCTCCCAACCACTCTGAGCAAAGAGCCTTTGTAAGATGCAGTGGAAAAAGTTATTGCTTTTGCACAGATGCATTTTTGGTCAGGATAATTAATACCTGTGAGCTCTTAGAAGGCTTTTTTTATTCTTAAACAAGATGAAAACACCAATTCTTGTTTTTCACATGGTTCATTTTAAGATTAAGACTTAATCCAGGCTCCTTTTTTTCAC
The DNA here is from genome assembly GCA_013398735.1 of Nothocercus julius. Taxonomy (NCBI): domain Eukaryota; kingdom Metazoa; phylum Chordata; class Aves; order Tinamiformes; family Tinamidae; genus Nothocercus; species Nothocercus julius. The sequence continues at coordinate 1,260,514 of VZSV01000148.1, read as the reverse complement.
CACTGGTAGACCTAAGCATCCATCTAACATTTCACCAGCTGTGACACGGAGCCCTGTGGGGAAGGTTAAACTTCCCTGCTAAAAGGGACATAAGGACTCCAGGAAGATGTTTCCAGCTCTTCATAACTATGCCGGCAGCTCTTTGACTGCAGTTCAGCTAGATGCTCATTGCAGAGTGTCTGTGCCCTCAGGATTTTGCAGGCTGAAGTGCTGAGGAAGTGCTGAAGTTCACCTTTCAGGCTGAGAAAGACACCAGCTCACATGCAATTTTGCCCTGTGCTTTTGGCCTTCGTGCAGCTTGGGCTGGGGCTGTAAGTGCTGACAGATTAAGAGCTCCTGCAAGTCTCTGGAATTGCAGCAGCTTTAATGTTCCTGCAGCTTAGCTGCAGGGTGCTATTCCTGCAGCAGAGTAATAGACCTGCTGGGGAGGACAGCAATGCTCCAGTGAAGCCCTAAAGCACACGCCTTTTCTGCTCCACCTGAAACAGTAGACTGTTGATCTCAAGTGAATTTGACTCAGCGTTTACTTCCCCAAAGAGAGGTTGAGTTTGACTTTCTTCTTGCAAATACAGGCCTTTTGGTTTTGCATGCAAAATCTTCCAGGCTGCTTTTTTGACTTATTTCTGGCTATTTGTGTTGCATAATGCAAAATCCTATATGCTTTCACAGGCTCGTAAAGAACAAAATGTAATATTGTTCTGCTCAAATTTGTTCAGAAAGCTCCAGGAAATGTTTGAGTGCAGAAAGCCCCATGGAATATCAGCTGATGTCAGTCACCTGAGCGGAGACCAGGCTCCCAGCGTGGCTGAGCCCAAGGGGAAGGAAGCTCTGGTTTCTGATCAATGCAGTATTGTTTTCATCACCATGGGAACGTAGCAACTTGCTGTGTAAATACATGTATTCTGTAGCATGCAGAAGTGATGGATGTGATTACATCCTTCCCTAACGTTGTTTGCTGTTAACCACCGTGTGCCCAGCCACTGCGGGTGCTGTTTTCCTTTGTTTTAGCATGATATGTTCAAAAGCCCACACTGGGCAAGACCTAAGTGTACTGATGCCACCAAAGGCTGCATGCTCTAAAGGTAAAATTATATCTATGCCTTCTTCTGTAATATCAGGATAGACATAGGAAACAGTAAAGTGGGAAAAATCCATCAATGAGCAAGAAAAATAGGATGTATACAGAAGATTTTTCAGCAAAGGAGCCCAAATGTAGGTCTCAGTCCTATTAGATTCTTTTACTTGGTTATTTAATCATATACAAGGGGGTCATTATAACACCAAAACTCTATAGCAGATTCCATTAATCCAGTAGACATTATTCTTATCACAGGAATAGCCCTACATCACCTCTTTCAGGAATGGTACCAGAATAAGAAATGTGTTCTGAACACCATAAATTGGCAGTCTTCCAGCCTCCTTTGATCCAAAGCAAACAATCATATAAGGAAGCAATACGCTATTGCACAGTGCTATACTTTTCCTGTCTTTCTCAGACGTTGTTTGAGCCAGGGAATGGGTTGGAGTTAGCATGAAGTTCAGGTCCGTGGCAGCTACTCCACCGCCCCCTGCTCTAGGCCACAGAGGTTCTCCCGGGGATTTCCTGGCTTGGGAGCCGGTTCAGCAGGGAACACAAATTGCACATTGCCCTTACCCACCTTTATGCTTTCCCTGAGGCCTGTGGAGTAACAGATAGGTCAACTATTGCTATGAAATCACTTTGCTATGAAAAAGAAATGTAGAAATACGATTTTTATAAATGAGAAAGAATTACCAGGGCGGGAAGCAGGGGGGGGGGGCGTTAATTGACTAATTTCCTGTATTTTTAGGGAGTATTGCCATTGTGTCTGGCCTGCTTCCCAACTGAGATCCATCAGCAGCACAGTTCTCCCCAGACAGCTGCCATTAAGAGTGATGAAGGAAAAGATGTTTGTTTAAAAGCTGGAATGGCCTAAGGAGAGTGAATTGCAGTTGTTCTGGGAAACCAGCCTGTCCTCAAAAGAGGGAGAGCCAAAAGCATCTCTGTGAGCCACAGCTGCTGTGTGTGGTTGTAGTTAGGGCTTTTGTGGTGGGGCAGTTACCGATATGGGTAACTATTCTCATAAAAGCCATAGCTGGCTGGATAGGAGCCCGAGATGACCTACCACAAACTTCTGATCACAGAGATACCACAGGCTCTTGAGGAAACCCAACTGCTTTTCAATGCTTCACTATCTACATAATGTCTAATGTGAATGTCCTGGGTGTCTGAGCTCATGGTTTCTTGTGCTATCCAGGGCTTTCATAGAGGAGAAATTGTTTCCTCCCTCATTTTAACAGCCTGTGAAAACTGTTACCATCTTACACACACACCCAACAGTTTTGGCTGGAGGGGATCCCTGGGAGGCATCTTGTCCAACCTCCTGCTCAGAGCAGGACTAACTTCCCAGTTAGCTCTGGACCATTCCGAGCAGGCTGTGAGGCACAGAGCTACCGCAGTGCCCCTAGACCCTCTTCCCCTCCAGTACTTCTAGCCCCTCGTGTGAGGGGGTTGGCGTAGTCGTCTTCGAACGGGCCAGCACTGATGATTAATGATCAGCTGCGGACCTCCAACAGTCTTTCTCTGTAGGACGGCTGTATTTCTAACTGAATGGTCTGGTCCCCTGGCCTGTACTTTGGTAGCTGATTGTCTCCGCCTAAATAATAATCTACATTTGATCCTATTGAGTAGCATCCCACTTATTTCTGATCCAATTTCCAATTTGGCAAGATCATTTTGCATTGTAAACCTGTCCTCCAGCATACTAGCGGTCTTTCCCAGCATGATGTTGTCAGCACGTTTGATAATTGTGCTCCCTTTTACCAAAAATTTAATATTATCTTTGCTTTGGTGGATGGATGTATAGGTTCATTTGTTTGTGCCTCTCCAATAGTGATGACACAGACTTGCATAGAAATAGTCAGTCCATGCTGGATTTTGTTAGTACAAGTACAACAAAGATAAAATAGCAAATGGAATTGATTCAAAATCCATTTAAAGGCAATTCCAGTGTGTTCAGCATGTTTGAGATCAAGATTTAGCAACAGAGACAAGTTATCTGGAGCCTTTACAGAGAGGAAGAATGTTTCCAAATTAGTATTTAAATTGATTTATTTAGAATTATTTACTTCTTCAAAGCACGGTTTGAGAGCCAGCCCTTGGTGCACACCATGCGCGTGCTTGGCCGTGAGCACATGTGTCTGGTCTGAGTTAAGCCAAGCTGGCCACGCTCGTTCCTCCCTGCCCATGATCTCATTCCACGCTCCGTGTCGTGGTATCTGTGCACCAGCCGGCAGTGTATTAACAGCGTGAGTAACGTGTCATATGCTGATTATTTTGCCACTAACGGGGAAGTTTGTCTTGTCTGCTAGGCAGTTCACATTGTTTTAAGCAAAGCTCCATATTTCTGCTGGAGAAAGTCAAAACCTGTGCTTCTCAGTAGGAGAAGCCGTTGGGAAGGCGCGTGCTGGTCCTTGGGTCTTCAAGAAGGCCATCTGAGGGCCCAGACCCGCCGCTCAGGCAGAGGAGACTCTGTTTCCTTTGCCAGTGAGCGCTCCTTGTACTGCAGAAGGGTCCTTTGTGCCACTGCCAGTGGTCCTCATCAGTTCATACTCTGTAATGCTTGGGGCATCTCCAAATTCTCCTGTTAGCCCAAGTTAAAAAAAGAAAAAAGATGGTCTCAATAGGCTGTATTTTGCATTTAAAGTGACCGGGCTGGTATTAGAAATGCAACGCGCTGTGTGCGAGCTGAGTGGAAGCCGCATCTCCAGGCTGCAGGGAGGAGAGGGAAGGCTTGAAAACACGTTCAGCTGTTCAGTGTTCACATTTGGCATGTGTGCAGTGACCGAGCTGAAATCGGTGCCCCCGCTGGGTCTGTTTACAGTGTGCGTTACCCACGGGGCAAGTTTTCTGCTAGGGTCATCTGTCAGCTCTGGAAGGAAGGGCCGCTGCTAGTGGCTGTCGTCAGCGGCTGCGCTGGGCTCGCTGCGTACGTTAGCGAGCCAGGCGCCGGCCTCAGGCCTGTCCGGGCCATGAACAAGGGCCCTTCCTGCTGCGTCGCGTGCGCGAGGGCCCTGCGGCCCGGCACGGGGCCAAGGCCGCCCCAGAGGGCCCCCGTGAGGAGAGCGCTCCTGCTGGGAACGCCGATGGAACTGAGGGGCTGGGGCTTGCAGGACGTGCCTCTTGTCCCGCGCGCGGTGCTCAGGGCAGGTTTAGACCCAAGCGTGGCATCTCCAGGTCCCCAGGCTGCTCCTTAACAGCTCTGTCTTGTTCTGCTGAAAAGGGCAAGAAAATGTGGCGTTTGCTGCTGCTCTGCTTTTGTTTTTTGCTGCATCTGAAGTTGGCGCTTGGAGTCTCTGCTCCCTGGGTTGGGTGCTCACTTGCTTGGTAGCCTCTGCGCAAGCAGGAGCTGCAGGACCTGTTCTGGAGTGCCCTCCTTTCCCTGGCCTCCGATGGCTCTTATCCCCCGGAGACCGGACCCAGGCCCATCAAGGGCACAGTGGAGTCGAACCTTCTGTGTTGCTCTGCTCCTTTTATGGTAACATGAAGTTTTTCACATTTTAGTGCTGGTTTGGAGCTACCCCACTTGTTTTTTTCCCCCAGCTGGGGAGTGAGAAACTATTCAAAACTGTGGACAAATCAGTCCTTAGCACCAAGAACCTGTGCGTTGCTTCCTGCGCTTGTGTGCTGTTCCCTCGCCACTGCATTTTTAGTGAAGGCCAGGCTGCATGGTTAGCGATGAAATCCCGCTGCAAAACTTTTGCAGCAGCCAGAATTGTAAACATACCCCCCGGTGCCCCAAGCTTTCCTTCTGCAGGGGGATTTGAGCTGCTTCTGGCTACAGGCGCACCAGAAGGGAGCAGGGTGAGATGGAGGGAGGAAGCAGGGCAGGCAGTGACAGGCACCGTTGGTCTCTGCACTGGCACAGGTCTCGCGGGGGCAGGAGGCGGTGGAGCCGGGGGCACCTAGAAAAGCCCTTGAGGGGCTCCGCACCCTTGAGCAGTCACATCCAGGCATGCAGGGAGCAGGAGGAACGCTGCTGATTTCAGAAGCAGAACCGTGTGTTTGTTTTTTTCCTCATGGTGCAGGTTCCACCATCTTAGCCGAGCGGCTGGGGCTCTCCACGCCGAGCTCGCCCACATCAACACCAAATTCGCCCACCGTGCTCTGCAGTGGCATCTCTGACCCCATATTGTCCACGTGTGGCTCTGGCCCACTCTGCAGCTCTATCAGCGGTAAGTGTGGCTGGATCCCCACTCCCGCACGTTCCGGTCGCTTGCCTTGCCTGCCCCTGTGCTGCGCATCCTGCGCTTTTCTCCCAGAAGGGCTCTGCAAGCAGAGTGATGGGTGGAGGCTCCCCTTGGGAGGAAGGGAGAACCTCTACAAAATCTATTTTCTGCCTCTTTGACGTGGAGGCTGCTTGGATGCCTAGACAGCAATACTTCTCTAACCACGTTCACCATGAAAGGTCCCAGAGGAGGCGGCAGAGGTTCTGTGCTGTGCGCGTGGCCCTGTGACGCACTGCTCCTTCTGCAGGGCTCTGCAGCACTGACACGGGGCTCACGAGCTCAGGCTAGAACTAGGAATACACCTAATTCTCCCTATTTTTGCTCTCCACGCATCTACAGTACCTCCTGCAGGAAAAGTCAGTGTTCATATTTCTAACACCCTGGTTAAGTCCAGTGAGATCAGCATAAATGTACTTGCAATAGGAAATGATAAAGCATCCTGCAGTGTTTTTAATACCCCAAGGACCTGTGTGATCATAAGGCACTGACGGCGCGGGTGTATAACTCACAAGTCCTTGTCAGTGCTGGCCACACCATGGCTGTTTTCCTCTGGAGGCGGCTCTCAGTGTCAGCTCTGGTAACTGGTGGCAAGCAAACATGCAGATTTTTTAATGGTTTAGGGAGGGGAAAAAAATTCATCATTATCGTGACACCTCCTCTGGCTTCACTGGGAGCCCGGGTGGCAGGTATGGGACAAGCCTTGCCCTTGTAGCCTTTGCTCTTGTGTGCCCACTGCCTGCCCGTGTGGGCACCACGGGCTACCACCCCGCTCTGTCCCCGTGTGGTTTGCAGCGGGGTGCAGGGGACCCACAGCCCCGGCGTGGCCCTAGAGGTGGAGCCCCGATGCTCTTGGCAGTGGTTGCGGCCACGCACTGCCTTGGCAAAGCAGGTGGCTCTCCTCACCCTTCCGGCTCATCCGCCTTCATCCATGCTTAGACAGCAGCCTGGAAAGAAGTGGATCTGCTCCTCGTCCCTGTGCCGGGAGCAGCTGTGTCTCGCTCTGCTGCACGTGGGCTCTGCCGGGACGGGTGAGGGCAGGTCGCCGGCAGCACCCTGCTCCTGCAGCCCCGTGGGCGCTGTGAGCTGGCGCTGGGCCAGCAGGTACCCGGGATGTCCTTTTCCGCAGCGTGACTGACCCTGTTCCTTGCGTTCCAGGCACGGCGCCCAACTCTCCGGTCAGCTTGCCTGAGTCACCCATCTCTCCGGCCGTCGCGGGGCCCTGGGGAGACGAATGCACCATCTGCTATGAGAACACGGTGGACACGGTCATTTACTCCTGTGGACACATGTGTCTCTGCTACGCGTGCGGGCTGAAGCTCAAGAAGATGTCCAACGCCTGCTGCCCCATCTGCAGACGGGCCATCAAGGACATCATCAAAACGTACCGCAGCACTTAGAGCAACAGCTGGTGCTGCTGTGGGGCCGGCGGGGCGGCCACAAGGCTGTGAAGTGACACGGGTCCTGGCCTCCGTCCGTGGCCCGGGCGAGCCGACAGCCACCACCACCCACCGCCCCGATCCCCTCCGCCATGGACAAGATGAGACCACTTTAGCAGCTGCTTTTCTGCCCTCTGAGCAAGCCCTGGGGCTGAACACCCATGTGTCAGGGAAGTCATCATGGACTGCTCTCCCCCTTAGATTTTAAACTTTGTCTCAAAAACAACAAAAAAAAAACCATCTGGAGCAATCATCCCTTTTCCACAGCGTGCACGGCTGCAGGGAGGCTCCAGGGCCTAGCAGGGACACTAGCGGCAATGGCTCCGCTGCTGCCGCGTAGCCACCGCACGCAGCGGCCAGGCGCGTCGCACCGAGGAAAACAAGCCACACGTTTCCCCGTGCAGCTCACCCGGCCATAGGACCCCCCCACCCCGGCCGGCCAGAGCGCAGAAAAGCGCAGCAAAGGCGTTCAAGGCAAAAGGGCGGGATGGCAGGGCGGGTGCAGGCAAAAACCTGGGAATCAGGCTGCCCAAACCCCCGTTCGCGGGGCGCCGAGCAGGGCCCGGCTCATGGGTGGCCCCTTGCACGGCCAGCAGCCCTCCCTGCTCCCCGCACCCGCACGGCCCCTTCCGTGTCCCCAGGGCCTCCGGGCCACCCTGGGACGGTTCCACTCGCCCCAGCCTGGGGGAGGGAGCTGCGGCTCCCACCCCAGCAGCTGCTTCTGCGGGAGACCTGAAAAAAAAGCAAAGAGGAGATGAGAAACAAACAAAAAGAAATCCCCACTGGGAGAGAATGTATAAACCCACATGTCTGCGGGTCTCATTTACTGGTAACTTTATCACTGTGCTTTAGAAAATGAACATAGCCAGGTGGTACTTAGCCCTTGGCAGCCAGCCCGCCGGCAGGACATGGCTGTCCTTACACCTTACTGAGGGAAAGAAAAGGAAAAAAAAAACGAAAAAAAAAAAAAAAAAGGAAAAAAAATTATGTAGCTTGATGAGTTTCGTTTGCATTAGTTTATTTAAATACCCCTCTGCCCCATTTTGCACGTGGTGAGGTCAGGCAGCAATGCTCATGCGGAGCCTTTCCTGCACGTCACCTACAGAAACAGATGCTGAAGATGCTGCCGGCTGGAGGAGGCACCGCAGAGCCCCTCTGGCAGCGCTGACCTCGCTCCATCCCGTAGCAGGGGGCTGTGGTTATTCCCCACGGGCCGTGAGGAATCCTTAACTTGAAAGCTGATATTCTGGTTACAGGGATTTTGTGTGTGTGGTCATTTTTTTTAATATATATATTTTTTGATTTCGCATACCTCTCAAGCACACACTTGCAGCCAGGGCCCGGGCGCAGAGGCTCCTTGGAAGCCCTGGACCTTCCCGGCTGACCCGGGCCGCTTCCGCAGCACGCGGGCCGGGATGCTGGACGCATCCGTGCCGGGACCCAACCTCCAGCTCGCCCGAGGACAGGTCGCAGTGAGGGGCCGGTCGCAGTCGCTGTTAAAGCCTCAGTGCAAAGACTTGGGAGCAGGGAAACCCAAGGGGGGAGCAACGTGAAGTAGTGGATGTGGGGAAATGTGCAATAAGCAGCCTCCCGAGCCCTCGCCAAGGCAGGGGCATTGGTTTCCTTCTGTGCAGGGCAAGCCAAGGGGTACTTTTTTTTTTTTTTCTCAAGAACCTCCGTCCATGGGTACCAGTGCAGTGGTGTGAAATCCCCTTTCCACTTTTTGAATTCAGAGTGCTCTAATATATAACTGTGTTTGTTTTACTGTGGACCAAACTCTAGGAGTTAGCAGCAGCCAAAACCTCCCCCAGCAGCCGAGCTCGAGCATTGGGGTTCAGTCCTGCCTGGCCCCCCGGGCAGCACCGGCCCCCCGGCACCGCTGGCCGCGGGGCACCAGTCGGCGGGAGGGGAGCGAGGCTCCCCCCAGGGAGACAGACAGCAAAAGCAGTAACGCCGCCGCCGAAAATCCTGACCTTATGTTTTGTTTGACTCGTGTAGGTTTCCCAGGTACCTCCGTGTTCTCGTGTCATTCGCATTTCATTGCTTTACTTTAAGATGTTTTGTGTTCTGTTCAATGAGACGAATAACTCATCGTGAAAAATTGGGTAACTGTGATTGTGAATAAAGTTGATTTAGGTATCCCACGGCGGCGTGCGCGCCTCCT
>VZSV01000148.1:1027328-1250597 GCA_013398735.1 Nothocercus julius | reverse complement strand
CCCGCAGCCGCCCCCGCGCGCGGTGCCCGCCCGGCCGCCCTTCGCTTGAGAGAAGATCTTACTCCTTTTCACAAATACTTTAGCACAAATGGGACTAAAGAAACAGAAGAATTAAACAGGGACTTGGCCCTTCAGTGGCTGGTAGAGGATAACGTCACACAACGTCGTTCTGTGCTGCGGCGGGCTCGGCCGCGGCCCGTTCTGCTCTTCAGAGCCAGGCCCGAGGAGCAACCCTCGCGCCCACGGATTTACCGACCTCGGGCAGACAGGGGGAAGCAGGAGGGGGCCGGCCCTTCATCGCAGAGAACTGCCCTGGCCCAGAGCAGAGGGGCAAGAGCAGCCCCACACCACCACCCCATCCACAGGCGCGGGGAGCCCGCAGGAGCCCTTCGGCTCACAGCCCGCGCCATAGAGAGAGCGCCATGGCTGAGGGCAGAGGTTAATCATCCGCCCAGTTTCGTGGGCTGCTAAGTAAATAAAAACACAGTAGAATGTAGGAATTTAGGGTGGAAGAGAGAAGCTCTTTTCTCCATTTAAGCCTGAGCTGGAATTTGCCATTTCACATAGACATAAGTGATAAGCGATTCTGGGGAAGCTGAATTCAGTGGATTTTATGAACACAAGGGGGGATTAGAGCAGCATTGAAGAAGCTGAAATAACAAACCAACTGGATCACAATTAAAAAGGTCAAAAATTTATTTTCATTAGGGCATAAGAGGCAATGTAAACAAAATACAAAAAAAAAAAAAAAACCACAATTCTTACAGTCTGCAAGCATTTGAAGATGGAGTACCCTTTTACCACCTCCTCCCAGAACACTGCAAGGCTGCTCCAATGCTGATAAGCAACGATCCTGAACCCTGAAGATCCAGTCAGTTTTGCCAGATCCCAAGCTAGGAGTGTTTCTCACGTAACAACACTGCATCTGTTTGATAGAACACTTCAAAAAAGTCCAAGAAAACATAAATATTGCAAAGTTCAGTTTTAGCACCACCTTTGGTCCGAGTGATCAATGCACTGGGAGATGACAGGTATGGTCTATTTAGCAAGTTCTTTCTGCCTGAGTCTTTAAAAACATTAGAGTTTCACATTGCAAAGAACTCCTAATGACTCTCAGGAAACAGCCCTCAAATTCTGGCCATCCCTAGACCAACCCCGCGCACCCAGAGAGGCGAAAGGCGCCAGCCCGGGGCTGCTGCGGCCCGGGGGCTCTGAGCACCCGGTGCGGGGCCCTCCCGGTACAGACCCGTCTGCCTGGCCAGGGCAGAGCTCCGAAATAGGCAGGCTGGAAGCACCCGCAGAGCAGGGTGGCAGAATCAGGACACACAAATCAGGAGCTGTTTTATCATGTTTAACTTACCCCTTAAGAGGCTGACCAATTTCAATACACATGCACATCACAAACTTACGGCTATGCATGTTTGCGGAAGGGTGTCAATACCCACCAGTATGGGCAAGGATGCAGTCATTAGCATCTGTGACTATCCTAGGAAAAAAAAGATTTAAACCCTTAAAGTTCCTGGCAATATTTTACATTTTTGGCAACTCCCTTCCCCCAAATATCCTGGGCCTCAACTTGAGATGGTCTGTCTTTTCCTCCAAAGTTGTTGAGTAGTTCTACTTAATATTTATTAAATGCTATTCACTTCTAAAATCAAACCAGCTCCATTACATGCCTAAAAATAGATGCTAAGACCTACTTTTAGCCCCAGCAATCTGAAGTTTTTGCTCTGCTTTTTCACATGCACAATTCCTCAGGGCAACATTTTGTTTCTTGTTCTCCACCGAGGGACCCAAGCCTCCCCCCCACCAAAAGTCCACTTTACTTGACTGTTTCTGAAGAGACCAAGGTGTGTGGGGGGGAGGGAATCCTAATTTACACCCTACTGCAGGTCTTGGAGCAACCGCTTGGGTTTGGCCTGTGGTCACGGGCACAGGCACCACATGAGCCCGTCTTGTACCTGCCAGCAGACCCAGCCACCACAGCACCGGCGGCGTGACCGCGAGCAGGACGCGGCTAAGCAATACGCAAACTCTCGCTCTAGGACAGCTCTGCAACCAATTCTGGACCAAGTGCTCGAGTCGGGCAAAGTCTGCAAGTCTGGATTAGCAGAAGGCAGTGTTTTGCCCAACTCTTTCTCCCACTGGCAAACTTGGAGCAATGAAAACGTTGCGATGCAGATCTAACTAGAACTAAGCTCCATTTCATTTTCCTCAGTCACATAATCAGGCCCACAGCACCATATATATTAGATATATAATTACAGAGGCCCCCCAACTAACTGGTGTGCCAAAGCACAAGGGGCATTTCTAGAGGGTTACTTGGCAAAAGAGAGTTGTATTTTTTCCCCCACTGAGGATGCATTTGTGCTGGCCTGTAAGTCACTCATCTCTGCTAAGCAGACCTTTGATGTGCATCAAGTCTGCCATTCTGGCACAGCAAACTCTGGGATTGGTCCCCAAAATGCCTTTTTCTTCTGTTCTGTGCCAGTTCAACCAGATCAGGACCTTTCAACATAGTCTACTAACAGTAACTCTTGCCATCAATGGTCAGTGATACTGCTATGCATAGAAGTGTCATTGCTCTGGATTTAAGTTCGATTGGGAGGCAAAGAGCAAGATTTTCTATCATGCATCTGATGTGCTTTTCTAGAAAAACATACTACGGCCAAAATACATTTGGACCCTTGCACGAGCTGTTCACTGTGCAAACAGTTTTATCTGCCTAGTCACCCTCTTCAGTTCATGAAACCACAACTGGACAAGCTGCAACCTTACAACCCATCTCTAGCTCCACGTTTGTTCTAAGTACCTTAAGGGGTCCCGCTGCTTCCAGCGGGTCAGAAAATACTGGTCAGCTGTAGAAGAATCACTACTTGACCAAAGGCTGTGCTACAAACAGTCACTCTGCTGCCTTTCATGGAGCTGGATCAGAGGCCACATGGTATGAACACGGTAAACATGGTATGAAGCTGTCAGCAAAAAGAAAGGTTTCCCTAAGCTCATTTTCCTCCTCTTGGCAGTGATTAGAAAATACCCTCATAGCTTTAACTCGCATCCCAAAACAAACTGAATGAACTCCCGCCTACAGACTCTCTTAAAAAGAAAAATAACCCTTAATTCTTCTGTCTCTAAATATGCTACAACAGAAACAACATCAACTTGTAGACCTTTTCCCAAGCAGCACAGACAAAATGATAACCACATACATTAAAAAAAAATTAAAAAAAAATCACCAACTTGACCACACACACTAAGCCACACGTTCCTCCATCTCTGGTCACCGACATACTCTCCCAAGCTCCCCACCAGGTACATTCCCACCACCAATCTGCTCACGAACAAACTGCTGCACTAACACAGAAATCACCACAGCAAATACGCAAGGTCACATCAAGAGCACCTATGACCCGGGTAACCTGCTGCAAAGCCTCATTTAGACCAGTCCTGGCTTGATCTTCTGTTAAATAAACATTTAGGACAGCAAAACCACCAGTGGCTTCTGCTCCAGCACGACTGCTCCAACAGGTCACAGCTTAATTCAGCAAGAGGTTTAGGCTCTTCATGACTGACTGTTCCCCTTAAGGAGTTAAGAGCTAATTAACAGTTCTGGAAACTGCTACAGGTACACATGCCCAACCGAGTTGCCATCAATGCCCTCCATCAGTTATGCAAGCCTCAACTCCAGCCTAAGCAGCAATCAGGCCAACCGCGGGCCTGAACCGTGATATCAAGCCTTCCCCTGTGCAGACTCATCCACCTGGTTCTCCCTGCACGTTGCAACCAGAGTAACGAACGCTGCTGTCTGCACTTACACCTGCAACAAGGACACAGCCCCGACACAACATGAAGCTCAGCCGGACAACAGAAACACAGAACCAACAGCAACTGTTGACCCCCAATGCTCAGTTTGGCCCTTGGCACAGAACGGCTGTTTCAGCGGCACACGCGGTCCGTGGCCGCGGGACTCCCGCTCTGATCCTGCCGCGAGCGCTCACCAGGTCCTTCCAGTGAGCCTGCTCAGCCCACTGCAAGAAAAGAGAATTTGCCTAGAGACTGCAAACAATCATAACTTTCTCCACTCCCCAAAAAACAGAGACAGGAAATAGTTAAGTCAGCTATTACTAAAATACTTCATTTTTAAAAGGGTTAGTTTTAATTCCCTTTTTTATTTGTTTGTTTGTCACAGGGTAAGTTCCAGGGTCTGCAATATTCTTCCATCCCACTTTTACGGAACAGATCCAAACTGAATGCTCAGGGGAATCCAGAACTGAGTCGGATGCCCCCCAGTCACCAAGGGGTGATGAAAAGACTTTAACCCCTTTTACTACTTCGCTGCTGACCCCAGAAGAGGTTTAAGAACAAGCTCTCAAAGGCAAATAAAACTGTTCGCACAGCAAAGGCCTGTCACTTTACTTAAATTTCAGACATCACTCAAATACAGAGTCAATAGCACAGATTTGAAGTGGAATATCTGGAGAAGCCTGAAGCATTTAATACTTCAAAGTTAGGAAGTTCTCCTACAGGGCCAAGTGACTCTCTTCCCCTCTGCTCCTTTTCACCATGCAAGAGCCAAGAAGGAAAGGCACCTTTGTAACCAAGTAACCCTCTGTATCTAGGAAAGATCATTATAATCTGTTTTCCCCGTGGTGCCACAGGCACATGGTTATTTGCAGATGGCCAGAGCGGGCACACCTGGGCCAGGCTTCCTCGGCAGCTCTGGCCGGGCTGACGCCCAGCGTGCGCGCGCTCTGACCCACGAAACGTCCCCGTTACACCGACACGGAACGGCAGTTCATCGGACTTTGGTGGATCATCGGCTTCAGGATGCAGGTTGTCCTAGCACAGTATGGAGCACAAAACTTGGCATTTCTCAACAAAGAAAAATGCTGACACAGAGCAGTGATGTATTAAAACCAGCTATACAGAGAAAACACCTGCAGTGTTAGACCCAATAATTTATGGCCTTATAAGAAACATTTTTCCTCATATTTTGTCTTTATCTATCCCTCCCCTACCAATATAGCTACTTCTTATTTCTTACCAAATTGTTACTAAAATTCCCATTCTTTTGATTCAGTAACAAACAGGAGTCTCAACTCAGGACAGCAGTGGCTTATGCTGACAATAACAGGTCTGTAAAACGCCAGTGTGAAGCTTAAAACCAAATTTATTTATATTAAAAAAAACACACAAAAAAATTGCACTCTCCAACTAAAATTGACACTACCTTGATGCAAGAACAAAAGCACAACATTGTGAATGGGACCAGCCCAGCCCTGACATTGTAAATCGGGAGAAACGACGCTTGCTCTGGCTGTGCCAGTGAGGAAGGCGGCAGCGGGGCTGGCCCGGGAGACCCCCGGTGCCCAGCGCGGGGAGGCCCCGCGACACCCTGCAGGGCCGAGGACGCTCCCGGTGCTGCGGGGATTGCGGCAGGGCACCTTCTGCGCGGCCGCCTCCGTGCGGCCGCGGAGCTGGAAGCAAGGGGGGAAAGGAGCAGGCGAACAGACAAAACCCACCTAAGCGTTTGTTTGCTCTCGGACCAGCCTGCTGGTGCCTGCGGAACACCCAAGTGCAGACAGGGCTGCCGGGCGGGAGCCCAGGGCGCCCGGCCTGCAGCAGCACACGGCAGGAGGAGGTCGGCTCCTCCAGGCTAGGCAGGCTTGGAAAGCAGCTGGACACATTCAAAAAGCGACAGTTCTGCAATTTGGAAAAGCCCTGCAGCAGCCAGCTCTATTCTAATGCAAAGGCCTCTTCCAGGTGTTCTGACACAAACTGAAGAGCAGCAGGACAAGAGTAAGGAGTAAAGAGCTGAGGTACATCTCCCTTCGGGGACATGGAGCAGGGCAAGAGGAAAGGTACTCCTAGGAGCCCAGAGGTCCAAATGCTCTGGCTTTCACATTTCTTTTCAATTTTTATAAAAATAGTCCAGTTTTCCAAAGGTAGCTTTTGCTGCCACCTAGAAGTCAATATTGGTTTTGATGATAGAAGTTGTTCTTCCATTCAAAACAGAATTTAAGACAAAACTTCTTTTGAAAAGCAGAATTTCTGCCTATTTTAGACCTGAGAGATCAACCTTGGAAAGCCAAAAAAAACATGACGGCAAAACCCAAATCAGCTGTGAAACCCTGCAGGTAAGAAATAACCAAATTTGGGGTGTTTTTGTCCCCTTCCTTAGTTAACAACAAGGGAAGAGAAAGAAACCAAGAACTGCCAAAAAATGCCCGTAGCATTAATGCAATAAATACGAGTAACAGCAGAGCATCAAGACTTGGGGCTGCACCAGAAGTGTTCGGGCTTCAGAACTGGTGACAAAGTGGAAAAAAAAAGAGGACACAACCACAGGAGACAGTGTCATGCATGGAGGACAAGAGAACTTAAAGCACAGCTCAGAAGGCCTTATTGATGAGGATGTTAATGCACATTCTGCAAAAAATCCAGGCAACATGCTGCACAATCTTTATGCTTTACTTGGAGGTGATGCTTCCTTATGAAAGGCAGCCGGCTCCACCATCTGCGCCCTGCCCTGCCTTTCCCCTAAGAGTGCATGAATAGGAAATTGCGAAGAGTTCACACTGCACGCTCCACTCCAAGTCCTGGATGAGGGGCCTGTTTATTCTATGAATATTGCACTTATCCGCTCATCGGATTTCTTTTTTTTTTTTTCCCCTCAAGAATGCAGATTATTTGGGAAGGAAAAAAACAGAGGAAATTAGTAGGCTACAACACAGGAAAATATGAATTATCAACAGGCTACCTATGAAAACCTAAAATTAAATAGTACTAGTCCTATTCTGTTAATACTAGTAATATGAAAATAATGAATGCTTTATCGAATTCCCTTGTTTTTCATATAAGATAAAAGCAGTAACTTGCTTTTTAACTGAGGAAAGCAATGAATATATATTACAATAAAATACGATTCATTAAGATCTGAAAGCGATGAAAACAATTATATAATGCCTTCGTCAATACTTTAAAGCATCCTAACAGAAGGAGTCTTTAGGGTGCATTATCCACATGGGCCAAAATGATTGAGCTATGCTGGTACAGATGTGAAATTCAGTTTATAGGGATTTAACCATGAGCCAATTTTGATCCTTTGCTATTAAGGTACACAGTGATTTAAAAGCTTCTTCAGCTAAATATCTTGGTTCATGCCCGTCCTGTCTTTTACCTTGAAGCGCTTGGCTGCCCAGATTGGCACATGGGACTATATCCGGATGTCGCAAGGCAAAAGGAGCTGGGATTAATTTAGAGGAATTTTGTCCCGCAGGGAAGGGCAGCAGACAAACACATTACTGCTGCTGGTACAAGGAAGGGGAGACAAGGCAAAAATAGCAATTAAACTTTTCAGGCATTATATAAACCTCAATAACGAACTCAGAAGTGCTCATTATCATTAAAGTTGCAGTATACAGCAAAATGCAATTTTCACATTCTCAAATTTTGTTTTGTGGAATCAGATTTGGGGGTTTCTGGCAGCACAGACTGGGCAAGCAGGGAGAGGGCGGCGCAGGCGGCCGCCTCTTCCTTCCTCCCAGAGGAGGGCTCCCTCCAGCTTCCCAAGGCTTTTCCGCAAGGCTCTGCCTCATCCACGTTGGGTTCAAGAATGAATCAGATAGAAGAACAAAAAATGAAATTTCAACAGTACTATTGATTTCTGCATTGAGTGTTTACTGAGGTCAGTGTTATGTATAAATATCGCTCTCGATCCAGTGTCAGCTCTGACAAATTTAGCACGTAAAGCTTAAGGTGACGCGGTTTGAGAAAGGATCCAAAGCCCTTTCAGCGCTCCTGCGCCCTCGAGCCGCCCTTCCAGGCTAAGCTGGGCTGCCGCAGGCCGAGCTCTGGGGCTCGCTCTTTGGGCTGTCAGTGGGGCCGACTGCGCACTAGCTGCTCGCTGAGGGGTGGGGGAGATGAAAAATATATTATTTTCCTGATCTTGCAGTCAAAATAAAATCACTGAGAGATTATGCAAAACATAAGAGGGGAGGGGAAAACAACACTTTTTTTTGGTCTTTACTTAAAGTACCCCAAAATCAAGGCTTTGCTCGGGTGACAGGGGCTGGCAGCAGCCACGGGGCAAAGCCACCGGCAGCCAGGCGAGCCCGGCGGAGCCGCAGCTGCTGGTGCTGGACGTGGCTCTCCCCGGCAGCGGCAGAGCCGGGGGCTGCTCCGACACCCCGCTGCGGGAGCCCCAGCCGCTCAGTGCGGAAGGTTTGGGAGCTCTGCTCTTACCTGCCTCCCGGAGAGGTGAGCTCGGGGGAATGTTTCCAAAGAAAACACTTGAGCATATTTTAAAATAAGTTAATTCTTAATAAATATGTGCTTGAAGAAAGTGATAATTATATACTGCACCTTTAAGTAATGCACTTGCTTCTCTGCATTGGCTTCTGTTTTGGTTTCTTTTATTGTTAAAGTGCATTAATTCAAAATAATGAACCACTTCCGCATCATTATTGTTAAAATAAATCATAACAACATTAATACGAGTCACTAAGTCACTACTATTAGTACTGCAATCTAGCAGATAACTCTATGTATTGCTCTATTTAATACTGTCCAGCAGAAGAATATAATACTTCTATTTTAATCTCACAACAGCTCCAGCAGTCATTAATGGCTGCCACCATATTAGTACAACTAAAAATGGGGAGAAGCATGAGAGACAGGGCCGCGACGCCTCAAAGACATCCAGAAAGATGTAGCTAACTGGATATACACATATATATCATATAGCAAGACATAAAGTACCAAGAGGGCTCTGCGCACTGGGAGCGGGGCCTCCTTCTCCTGCCACCTCAGTTTGGGTGCATCCCAACCAAACGGCCTCCCTCCCCATCCCAACCAAGCGGCCTCCCTCCCCGCTAGGAGGCTCCCAGAGCCGTCAGGACCATCACGGGCCATGGCCACTCGGGCCACCTGCGTTTAAAGCCAACAAAATGACATCGATCAGCTTAGCTGTCAGTAACTCTCTCTCTCTCTCGATGTTAGCATAGCAATTAATAAAAACCCAAACCACCCCCCAAAATAAAAACAAAAAAATGAAGACAAGAACAATGTTTAAATTGTATATTTTTTTGGCAGAGAAACATCCCTGGTAACACATGATATTGTGCTGTTTTACTGAAACCCTTGATCCCAGCTACTTAAAGTCTCTACAACTTTTACCTTTCAAGCCAAAATGGTATGAAGCTCTGGGGAAAGAAAGGGCAATGTATCATTTTGTGTAAGCCAGCAGTGAAATAGTCTGCCCCTTCCCTCTTGAGATACACAACACTGCCTATTAAAGGAACCAAATAGCAATCTTAAACTATTAATAAGGCTATAAGGAAAAAAAAAAATCAAGACTTTCTCAAGTACAGTAGGGATTTAGCCAATGTTTACAGTACAAGAGTTGGCTACCTCAGAAACAACTCCAAATTCCTTTCCCAATGGAAGCCTCTTCCATTTCCCACCACACTACCCCTGTGTGCCACATTTAAAAGCATGAGTTAAGAAAGGCAGATGAAATGGAACTAGAAGAGGCAGCTTCCTGGTTAAACACATTTTAGACCTAATTAGTTTGATATTAAGCCTCTGAGCCTGAAAAGCCCCAACACACGTTCCAGTACAAATGTACTCTTTTGTTTTCAAGTGGGAACAGAAACATACATTTGGCTTCTACTTCAGTTAAGTCTCTTCTGGTAAACCAAGACAAAAAAATAAAATTAAAGTAAACCCAGAATGCACAAAAAAGACAAAAAACACAACACACAAACAATTCCCCAAAAATATACAAATTAGGCTGTGCAGACCAAGTTTGATGGCTTTCTTTTCCCTCCCTCATTGTAAACACTGATGTTGCAGAAGGTTACGGCTATCTCTAACTAATACTTTTGTGGGCCCTGCCAGCAGTCAGCATGCGTGGATTTGGACCAGATTGCAAAAATGGAATTGACAGATTTGTCAGCTTTCTCGTCTTCAGTGTCTTAAGGGAGTTTTGTGAATTTTGATACTACGATCATTTCGAGAAACTCAATTCTGCAAAGAGAATTAACTGAGATCTCCTGGCAGGAGTCAGACCCAGAACTAAATACGAAGCCGATAAAATGATCAACATGCTTAAGCATGGGGTTTGTTTTGTATAAGCACCTGTGGGCATCGCTGCCCTAGAACACCTGAAAATCCCAACTCAAAGAACAAGACAGAGAACAAAAGGAAACAAAACAGAGCGCCCAAACACCACCTGATTGCCATTTCCAGGGAGCGAGCAGTAACCACAAAACACAACTGAAGTCAGAGACCAAATCTCTCCACGATGAAAAGGCTCCAACTCTGGACCAACCAACAGCTGAGAAGAGGAAAGAAGTAGGCTTCTCCAAAGGGTTAGAGTCCCTGTGTGTTTCAGAGCACAATTTCCATTTGCTTCTTACAGCTAGCAAGTTGTAGAAACACATCCAAAACTCTTGGGTATTCCATGTATGGACAAGAACGAGGAGAACAGGAGCCAAGACTGTAGAACATTAGAGTTTGGCACTAAACTCCTCAAGCAGATGCATCTATTTGTTTCACAAAAGGCACACATTTGGTTTCCTATCAATAATGGGAGAGATGGGATGTCATACCCTGTTACACATACACGATTATTAACAACTTCACAAAAAGGCTTTTGACAATGCTGTATCTTCCTCATAGCTGCTTATGACACCTTAACCCCACAGACCTCTCCAGAGCATGGCAGACTTGTCCGCAGCATAGACAGACTCCTTTGTCCCTTTGTACAAACTCGGGCACAGGGAAACGTCTTTTTGTGTAGTATTTTTTTTTTTTCCACATGTACACAGCAGGAACAGTATAAATTAGGGAGGTTAGAGACATTGCAACATTAGTTCTTTTTCTCCAAATAATTCGAGGGCACCCAACCTTTGAACGGTTTCACACCATTCATGATCTGGCAGTACCACCAGCCATTTGGGTTCCTTTCCAGGACCTCCATGCAGACACCTTCCTGAAACCCCGCAGTCTCTTCATCCCCTTCATAGTCTGCAATGGAAACATAGATGTCTTTGAGATTGTTGTGGATGAACTGGGATTTCTCAATGGGTTTTGGCCTGACAGTGGAAACAGGGATGCCATTCCTCTGGGTGGGGAGGTTGGAGGTGGTTTCCAAGCCATCTGTGCCAGATCTCTCTGCCTGCTTTCCTTTGGAGTCAGCCGGCTGTGATCGTGCGTTACTGAAGGAGGAATTCCGTCGGACATTCCTAAGATGGTCCGTAGATGTTAGGGATTCGTTTCTGCGCAAGGAGCATGACAGGTTGTTTTCCTTTGGCGGTGGAGACACAAACACTGACTGCGGCCGGACAGCAAGCTGCCTGACACCATTTCTCATTTTGACTGGCCCCGATGTTTTTGAAAAACCACCAGGAGGTTTGCTTGGGATGGGTGGTGTTGCACGTTTGCTTTGGTTGATGGTGTTCAAAGCTTGCACTCTCTTCTCTATCTTCTCTAAACTGTTCGACTTGTTTTCATTTTTCCTGTTCTTGGAAAGCGAGGCATCGGTGTCTGTTGCTGTGGTTTCTTGACTATCAGCAAGAGCCAAATAATGGGAAGGAGCCCAGCCTTCCACATCTCCGTACTTCAGGTACCACCACCCACTGGCTTGCTTCTCCAGCACTTCTACTTCTACTCCTGCTGGGAAGGAAATTTCAGAATCCTGTACCTTTTGGTATGAGTCAGTGGTCACATAGAAACATCTAGAATCGTTTTCTTGCTCAGTTTTGGCCTGATGGCTGGAGCAGAAAATGCCACGGGAAGGAGCTGTAATGAGATCAGCTGAGCTCCTTCTACCAGGATCTTCTTGGTTCTCAGAAGCTGTGTATGGGGGGCTCTCAGACTCTTCACTTCTTGAACCTTTAAGTCCACCTCTGAGTTGCCCAGTTGGCCTCAGCTGACGTCTTAAAGTGCTGATATCCATTTTTTCCTGACTCTGAGACTCTGCCTTGTTCAAGAAGGGTTTGGGCCTAACAATTGGCTTTGCTCTAATGGAAGGACTCTGCCCAGGCTCTTTCTTCACACCTGTTCTTGGCATGCTACGTAAGCCAACATCTGAAGCTGATCTTGGTTTTGTCTCCTCATTCCTGGAGTAGTGACATTTTCCAAAATCAGGGTGGATGTTTTTGTCGGTCTTCGGCTTCACAAGTGATGTTTTAGGAGAGCCGGAACATGGAGAGTTCCTTCGAATCAAGGACAGAGAAGAGCTTTTCTGGGAGTCAGAGTCTCCACTAGATTCCTTGCTAGACAAAGCGTCTTCCGCATAACGCCTGAATCCCTCATTCTCGTAGATGGTCTCTTCTTCATGGGCAACATCCTCTGAAGACTCTCCAACTTTGAATTTTGTTTTCTGAAGCGATGACACAGGAGAGGGCTTGAGTGGTTGAAACAGCCGTTTTTCGGGAGTGCTCTCCTCACGATGGCTTTCATTCACATCACACTCCGAGTCAAAGCCAAAAGCAGGTACATCATACTCAGGTTCTTCATATTTGAGCTTGTGGGGAGAGTCCTGGGCTTCCCCTGAAGAAACAGTTCCAGGAGTTGTCCCTTCTTCAGTGTCTTTTGGTTTACTGGGAGGAGCTGGGGGAGGGACCTTCGGACGTGTTAAGGTACTGGTTCTTCTGTTTAAATTTGGCTTCTTCCTCTTGTCAATGTAAGATGCTGGTGCCCAGCCTTCCTTCTCTCCAATCTGCACATACCACCAGCCACCAGAATTCTTTTCTATAACCTAGTTGATGACAAGCAACAAGTTAGGCAAAAGTCTTAACCAAATGCTTTTCACCCCACTCTCTTTTCAATCCAGTCCTCCACAATATTATTTTCCCAGCTGCATTGCCAGGGCTCACCTCTGCTTTCTGTCCTCCACGAAAGCTTATCCCATCGGAGATACAAGACTGGAACTCCGCAATAGTGTAGTATTCCACTTCCACAGAGGGTGGCTCTGGCGGTTTGGGCAACTGAAAACCCTACAGCAAAAGTAGTTTTGTCCAGTTAGCAGTGACATATATGTATTTATATGTAAATATATATATGGGCTGAATAGCTTCAGTATGAAAAAATGTTTGCCTTCACAGGTGTTTTATTCACTAAAGCTCTTCCTTCTTCCTATGCTCCTTCCTAACGATAACTTCCCAATTCTCTAGAGCAGAAGCTGAGGTGCAGAGATGGGCCACAAGAGAGAAGGCCTTTCAAACTACACCGTTCTTGACCCCTTCGCTAGCTATTAAAACTGTGATAATCTTTACCCAAACAGTAAAACTTTTACTGATAGGCCATAAAGCTCACACTGCCATTTCAGCCACAGGAACAACAGTCCATTTAGTCTGATATTTTGCACAGAAGGACTCAGTTCCGGATGGCTTGTTGCAGCCATAGTAAATGGCATTGCACCAGGTCCATGCCCATTCCCTGATATGATCTTTTAACATGTAATGCTAACAAATTATTGCTCTTCATCTGTTCCTGACTTTAAATAACCTGAATTCTTTAGTGATATGACCTATCTGTAGTAAGAAAGAGGGATGTCAGAGAACCTTGTAAACACTTTTCAGCTGAAGTGAGAGTGGAAAGGAAAGAGCTTGAGGGAGAACCAGAACCTCTGCTCAGCTGCAACACCTGAATGCCAGCACAGCCTATGCTGAATTGCATAGAGTGTCCATGAGAAACAGGACACTTGAAACCATTCTGGAAGCCAGACACCAGACTGCTCTAAAACCTGGATGCCCTTCCATTAAGCCTTTTTATTTAAGCATTTCAGAATTTATTACAATTATTTTTAAAGTGATAACTGCAATGAGAGTCCCTTCAAAAACGCTGATATCCAAAGCCTTTCAGGTAATCACAGTGCTCCTCTACACAGTGACTACAGGACAGTGAAGCTGCACAGCCTCTGAGCCTCACTGCTCAGTCCTAGCACGAGGTGTCACATCTCAGGATCTCATGAATACAGGTTAGGTCTGCAACAGATGGGCAAAGAACGGCAAGAGGCAGAAGATGATCCTAAAGCCATTAATGAGAGGAAGAAAAAGGACACACTGCTCTTTATTCACATGTTCTCTGGTTTCTGAGATACCCTCATTGTAGCTAACAAGCTGTGTTTCATCACACACAGCATGTGGCATTTTGCAGAAAATGCATCACTGCACCTTAGGAACCATGTCTAACAATGTTTTAATTGGATGTTTCAGCACTATAAATGCTGAAATACAGCAGAAGATGCAGTATAATAAAATGCCTTCAGATAATAGGATGGTTTGGATTAAATGAAGATAATTGGAAACAGCAGACATGTTCAGCGCTTCGTATGTGTTATCACTGCTATTTTTCCACATGGAATTAAATTTAGTAGCCTTGTCAAAACAAAATTTAATAGAAAACAAAGTGAAACAGGAAGAAAACGTCAGCATGCTATTCATATCATTAAGAGACATCTCAGAAGACACAGATATAACTACAACTCACGAAGTGTTTTCCATTCCTAAAACTACTTTTTTGTAAGAGAAAAATTCAGTTTTTATACCACCAACTCTTCACAGGGCAGAGGGACACTAGTTTAACATTCAGATGCCCTCATCTGCAAAGGTCTCTTATAACTAAATTCAATTGCTTAATGGACCTTATGAATCTCATCACCTCAAAATACTTGCTGAAAGTCACTGAAGTGACCTGTTTCCAGATTCAAGCATAACAAAGCATCATAGCTTTTACTGGGAGAAGGGAGGGTTTTGAGAAAGTTCAACACTTGCTTAATTGGGCAGCAACCTTTTTTAAAATGGAAATCCCTCAGTTAACTTCAGGATGTTCAGAGACCTGTTCAGTGCTTAAATAATAAAATGAATAGCTATGCAAATAAAGCACTTTCAGATACCCTCCCTGTTGTGAAGCTATAGGCAGTCTACTAAAAACACACCAGCACACCTATCCCACTGCTTCTATATACACCATAAAACAATACAAACCAGACTGGATTCTCTTCGTGGGGGCGGCCTTGTCCTTAAATTTGGAGAACCTGAGCAGGAAAGGAATAGGAGAAAGTGTATTTAGCCTTGTAAGTACTGCTAAACACATTCTTCAAGAGCTCCCTACTGTGTTATACAGCTTGAGTGTGTTAGAAATCAGTATTTGCAATATTTGAAGCATCTCTCTGAAACAATATAGGAAAATATGAGGGAATGTTAGAGATACCAAGATAAATTTGCTATTCATTTCAGCAAAGCTAAGTTTAAGAGGAAATCATTGCCAGAAAGTAGTGGATTATATCTTCTGCTGGAACTGACCGGCTCCATTGGAGATTGGCCAACAAAGAATTGGCTTAGTGTTTAGTTTTCCCCCCCAAGCAATAAAAATAATCCACCGAATTAATAACACTCATACAGTCTTCTGTCATAGTATCTTGCCATTCCTTGCAAGGACCAGAGTTGAAAAGAAATCTGCATTTTGCAGATGAAATAGTAAAAATGCACATTGCAGCAGCTTGCTTAGGAAAACAGCAAAACAAAGGTAAGAGAAAAGGCACAGGTGGTCTCCAACTTAAACACACCACCACATCATCTGCATTATTGAAGGGGCACATGCTAGAGTATTCAAAAGACAAAATACACTTCTCTGGAAAAAGAAAAACAAACATATTAAGTAACTGCATACCAGCTAAGATATACAAGCAGCCCTTGCACAAAGCAAGCAAATTCTATTGCTGCTAGTAAATGACTGTGTCCTGGAGTCACTGCAGATCCACAGAAACGCACAAAGATCTGCTTGTGCAGCCTCATCTGCGAGACCACAACATATTTAGCTGACAGACAATGCCACCGACACAAGGCAGATGGGAAAAGATACTGCAAAGCAGTGGAAACCCAGACTTCTTTACTGCCTTACTTATTTGAGCTCTTTGTGGGGCTATCCTTGCTATGGCTGGGGATCCCTGGGCCAGTTTGGATGCCTGCTTGTCTGGGGTCATCATGGCATTGCCGTTGGAGTCACTGCACAAGATGGGCAAGCTGATTTCCTTCTTGGTGATGTGGGATTCTGAGGTCTCATTTTCTGCTTGGGTTTCCTTGTCAGTAGATGATTTCTTGTTCAGCAGGTTACTGATTTCCATAATGTTTCCTATGATTTCCACTGGCCCAGTTAAGTTCTTTTTCCTAGATGGAAGATCATCCTTAGCCTTCTTCAGATACGAAGCTGGGGCCCAGCCCTCTTTGCCTAGATATCTGTAAATAAAAAAGGAAATATTGTCACAAACACAGCCTTGTCACCTATTCCAGGTACAATTAAGGCAAAAAAAAGTTGCAGCTTTGTATTAAACTTGCAATTCTCAAGCTATTGTGGTCTCTATTCATTTGTTACCTATTGATTAGGCATCTCAATCAGCTCAGCTAGCAGTAAACTACTGACCACTGTAAAAAGGGAGATTCTGACCATAAGGAGTCTCTTCAGATAAGGAAGAAAAGTTACTTTCTCATCAGCTAGTTTCATGCCACACTTGTACTGTCTAGGACAGACTCAGTGTTTCCTGACACAGAAGAGGGGAGGAGAAAAAAAAAAAAAAAAAAAAAAAAAAAAAAAAAAAAAAAANAAAAAAAAAAAAAAAGCAAATGAACAAGGGATTTTAATCCATTCTAGGGACAACCCATAATGGAAAAGGGTTGAAGTACAGGTGAAACCCATCCCAGCAGAGAGGTCCAACACCTGCAGCGTGCAAGACTTGGTGCAAGACTCCCACCCATAGCTCTAACAGCCCCTGCCCCTCTTCCCATAACCACCAGCCCTTTATGATTGGCTTTTCTAAGGACTTAACTCAGGACTCAAAAACCCAAAACAAAAACACCCCGTTGCAGCTTATTCATCAGTGCAAGGTCAAGAAACTACTGACTAAAGAGAAACAACTTTGATGGAGATTCATTTTTCCTGAACAAGCTAGGAGGCAATTGAAGAAATAAACTGGGAAGTCCAAACAGATACCTGAATCCAGCAAGTGTTCCCAGAGCACAAACCAACCACGCTCACTGTACTTCAAGCTGAAGTCATTTTTTTCCACTACTAGGCTTTGGGGACGATGGTTTTTCTAAACCCTGCCATTCCTAACACCTCAGCAGGGACTTCAGATTACAATCAGACTCCAGGGAAGACCACCTGGATGAACTCTGCTTTCCCTAATGAAACCCTAACTAGCTACAGAGTGAGTCACTGAGACCCTTTTCCCTTTAATCTCTTAAGTTACTCAAGGCAGGCACTTGAGCAGTAAGTGGGAAAGCAGGCACCGTTAAATTCCTGGTGCTCAGGAAATACAAAGGTTAAACCCATAGGACTCTCAGGCTCTTTAATGAAAATGGAGACTCATTAGACAGCAGATGAAGGATTTTAGGGAAACTTCAAAGGGGGAAGGAGGGATGTCAAATCATTCTCTGATTTTCTATCAGAAAACAACATGGTCATGCAAATGCTTAGCTTCTCAGATTAGCTGTGTTCTGCAGGGCAAACCCAGGGCTCATCCCCCTTGCCAAAACAAACCTTTATGGAGAAGATCAACAATACGATGCAGGGGTGCTTCCCCAAATGTAGTAGGGTCTGACTGATTGAACATTAGTGCTTTCAGCAAACAGCACAAGGACCTGCATATGCCCAGAAGCTTCTTTCTCTTCCTGCCAGACTAGATCAACCAGGGCAAACAGATCCTGCTGCTCCCTGAGCATCTGCCCTACCATGAAAGCAGGGGTATGGGATCTCCCAAGTTCACAGCTTAGCAGCAAGTCTTCAAGGAGTCTGCTATCAAAGAAAAGCAGCCAAAGAGCTCCAAGATGGGTTTGCAGCATGAACTACCAAAACAAACCCACACAGCAGCAAAGTGGCAGTGACTTATCTGGCCTCCAACAGATCCCAATTGCTTCATGGCTTGCTTTATCTATGCAGTTCTGCCCCTTAGAGGCTCTGCTCCCTGAACCAACCTGTGCTGGAAATGCCTGTGCAAGACTGAGGTTTGCAGTAACAACTCAGAGAGGGAATGTAAGTGTTTTGCACTTGAACTATGACAAGATGCAAGTTTACCAAGCACCATACAGCGAGTCATACCAAATAAACAACACAGAATTAGAGCACACAATCAAAACAAAAAGCCCTCAATACAACCAACGTTCCCCACTGTAGCATCTCAGTGCTATTTTCAAGCAGTGACAAAGGATGACTCCATCCCCTTTTCCTCTAGATAACCCTCCTGCTCAGCTACTGACCACAGCTTTCTGTTGCCCCTCCAACGGGAAAGTTTAGAAGGAACCTTTAACTTTACATGATCTGGAGATGCCACGCTTGCGTCTGCCAAGCCCAGAGCGCCACGCTGGCCAACACGCCAAGCGCTCCTGTTGCAGAGGTTACCTTCAACAGAGCGTGATTGTGCAAAATCAGCAAGAAAAACATTTCCCCTCCACCATAGTTTGAGAGACTTAATATGTTTAAGATCAGAAAAGCAGCAACAGACAGATTCTGTGCTGGCTTGTTAGTTCTCCTGCCAGCTAATACATACTTGAATCAGTCCATATAGCCCTGCTGCTTCAGGCACCTCTGATCTCGTACCACTTCCCTAACGAAGGGTAGAGGCAATAGCTGGACAGCTAGCTCTGGGCGACAGAGCCTCAAGAGAGGGGCAGTTGCTGGTTATTTCTTTGTGCAAGTTTGTAAATACAACCTGAAGTTAATGATGAGCTCTAGCTGCCAGCTGCAATCCCACAAATGAAAACTGAGTCCAAGTGCCAAACAGGCTTGCTTTTTCACCTTAGGAAACTGTATCATCTCCCCATTTTATAGATGGAAGAAGTAACCAAGGAATCTTCAAGAAATCTGGAACCTGCAGAGATCTTCATTTTGTGTCTGAGAACTGAACCACGAATATCCTTCCTTCATTTACTTTCACAAGCTACAGCAGATACTGCAAACCTTATCCCAGCTCCCCTCGCATTGCAGTCCAGCAAACACCACCTCAGCTGCATCCATCACATGGGCTCAGGTTCATGACAAATCACCAAGGGAAGCAGAAGGCAAATAAGAAGTTTGATTAGCACGTTGCTCCTCCCCTTGCTTGCAATGAGATGACCTCCAGTGACAGCAACTGATACAAAGGAAGATCTATATAATGAATGGCCATAGCAGTTGGTAAAGTGCACAGTGGGCACGCAGGGAAGCTCACAGATCCAGTAACTCAAAGCAGTAACAAGGACTCTAGAAGGGAGCCCTGAAGTCCAAATGCTTCTTTAAAAAAAATCATACCATGCACAGAGCAAGAGAAGGGCACTGATATTAACTGTAGCTTCCACTACAATGGACTTGGAGTATTACAGAGTTTAGTGCAATGATTTGGCTCCACCGTTGATTCCAAAACCCTCCCTGTTAATATTACATGAAGGAAAAAATGGATTCAAACCATAGGAATGTTTAGAAAAAAGTCAAAAGTGCCTCTGTGAGTCTGAGAGTCACATCTGCTTTCCAGCTCCAGAGCACTGGAATCGCTCCAGAGGGAAGCGAACGGGGAGGTGGGAGGGGGGGAGGAGAAGAAAAAAAGGAGGAAAAAAAAGAAAAAGAAGGACAGGAAATGAGGATCAGCACATGGCCAGGAATCTGGGGAAATTACATGCTTAAGGTGGAACAAGCTAATGCCTTTAAGGTGGATTCCAGCTCAAGCAACTGGATTTGTTTTTACTTCCAGACCACGGTGCGTGTGCTCGGTCTCTGTGCCGCACCACGGGCGCCGCAGCAGCAGGATTCGGCTGCAGCCTCTTCTGCTCTTGCGCCGCAGGGGAGGGTGCTGCTCCTCTTAAGGCATTAAAGACTTAAGGACATATTGCCAAGAGAAACCATTTTCTGAGCAGTACCTAGCAGCACTCATAGCATGTAAGCATAAAAAAACTGTGTGAGAAGTTTGTGATCAACTATATGGGCTGTGAAGGACCAGCTTCTTGGGGAGGAACCACCCTGCCACTATTTTTAGTGGTATTACCCACAGAAAAATGTTATTTCTAAAAGCAAATGAATCCTCTAGCAAGCTTGCAAGGCACTACCACAGAGCAGCAGAGGCTTTTCCTGCACAAGACTGATGTCCAGGGCGCTCAGGACACGGGCACCCGGTGAGGTCTGACCCTCCTCACAGCACAAACCAGAGCTGCTCAGCTCAACGCGCTGGCTCCGGAGCGGCCAAGGGCACGTTGGGCTCCTGCCTCCCTCGCCAAGCTCCACCCGGAGCCCGTGGCCTCCCATGTCCTCCGTGGCCATTCGCGTGAGGAGCAATTCAGCTGCTGCAGCAAGTGATGCCCAGTGCCAGAACGAGCTGCTGCTACACAACTCCACATGCACACGTTGCTATTCTTAGAAAAATGAGCACTTTGGGTTGGCCAAAAGGAATGTGCGCAGAAAAAAAAGTGGAAGGGAAAAATCTGCTTATGGTAGAGCTGTTAATATCATGAGGGGGAACCTAAAGCAGAATCAAGGCTGTATTTCAGAAGGAAAGGAATTTCAGAATAAACTCAAGGCCATTCTCCCCTCAAAGCTTATGTGCTCTTAGTTCTTCTGACTGCAGCTTTGGGTTTAACTTCTGTGAATGATTAAAGAAGAAAAAAATGTGACCTGACCAAACCCAGGCATTCTGAGTCCCTCCTATCTGGAGAGCCTTCCTGGCCCTACTTCTATCTCTATTAACCTCCTCCCCTTAAGGGAGCATTAGAAAAAAAGGAAAACAGCAAAAAGAATCCAACAGAACACACATTTTTAAGTACACGACATCAAGAAAAACAACAACATTGCTTCAGTCAGCACTTTCATAGCCTTCATTCATAGTTGATAAGTGAGGCAAGACTCAAACAAAAGCAAGTTAGGGAGAGAAAGGGGGAAGTCACCACTGTAAAGACATTGTTGGTGCAAAAAGGCAACTAGATGAGATGTTTTAGGCTGCCTAAAAAATAAGTGTCCCTTTTTAAGGTGCTATATCACATCTTCCTTGAAGAGAAGTAGGATGATACAGCACGGCCAGTCCCACGCACCCACGTGATGCGTACGACAAACCAAGGGGAGTCACGGCAGAGATGCTAAAACTCAGAAGTGCTGTGAGAACCTGAACAGAGAAAATTCTCATTAAGCAACTCATCCTGACACCTTATGTACCCGTGTTCTGACGCCTTCTCTGGGACACCTAAGCTACGTTTTCCCAGAAGCGTGTAAGAATGCATTTGAGCCACAGGGCTCATCTGACTGCTGCCCCTGATAACTAATAAATAAGCTGGACATGCAGCAACTTCACCTGCTCTGGGAATGCTCTCGCTGGACACACCTGGATGCCTGAAGTGAATGTGCAAGTTGAAGCAAGTTAGTTGGAACTGTCAGTAAGTTTGGAAAAGAAAGGCTATAGGCAGCAAATTGATCTTTTATCCCTGAAAATAGCACCATCTGCCCCACACAGCTCAGCAGACCACAACCAGCCTCTCAGCATTGCTATAAATAGATTCAAACGTGTTACAGAAACAAACTCTTATGCTGGAAACGCTTCAAAGTTACGCACAGCAGAAATCCTTGTTAGGACCCCCAGATCTCAACTGCAACGTGGGCTTTTAACTTGAAGGAAGGAAAATGTCCAAGTGGAGGCATTTCCCCACTGGAATAGCCCACAGCTTTTGCAGATGCTGTAAGGCTACTTCAATCACCATTATATTGTCTTAGCCTTTTCTTTACATTTCTTCAAGATGCCTTATGGATAATTCTGCAGCTAGGCAAGGAAACCCAAGTTATTTAAACATTAACATTAAGTGAATTATCAGAAAAACATCACAGTCACGGGATCTGCACCAGTCCGGCCGCACAGCTTTTTTACCTGATGTACCACCATCCTTCCAGGTTCTTTTGGATGACCTCCACGGTGACCCCTTTTTCGAACCCAATCTCATCCTTCCCCTGGCTGGCGTACGGCTGGATAGTGACATATTTCTCTTCTAGTGAGGGGAGAAAAGGCAACATCAGTTAGGGTCAGAATCAGTCCAGCTGTTTTTCTCTTCTGCTCGCCTTTTAAGCTGTTGTGCAGTGATTACGTGGAGCCATTACCAAAGGCGGAGCCCTGCTCAGGGGCCCACGGGTTATTTATGCTGACAGCAGGAGAGATAATCAGCCCCTTGCCACTACCCTGCTGCTGATAATCAGCGCCTTTCCCTGCCAATAATGACACAGGGTCCCCCGAGAGTCCCCCCTCCCAGGCAGGTTCCTCCAGCGGGTAAGAGGATTCGAAGCTGGACTTCACTCCCGTACTGTAACTCGACAGATTCAACCCGGCTGCCAAACCAGCGCGGCGTCACCGCGGGAGCTGCGGCCAGTTGGCTCTCTTGGACATGTGCACGGCTGCGCCGAGCATCGTGTTACTGAAACGCGAGCCCCGCGCCCCGAGGGGGACCCGTCTTCCCCAGCGCCGAGGGGCTGGCCCGTTACGCAGAGCGGGTCTGCAGAGACAAGCTTGAAGCAGCATTTGAAAACACGAAGAGGAGGCTGTGCATTTAACACGAGACCGTATAGCACCTCGCATCCATGGGTTGAAGTGTTTTACAGGCTTTCATTAACTCTCGCTGCAGAGAGCCACACAAGTGGCAATACTAAGACGTACCTCAAAAGCACAGGCTAGACTTCAAGCTTGGTGTTTGAGCCAGAAACAGAGCATCCCTACTCATCTCTAGCAGCTCTCCCCCCCCCAGGCCAGGCAGAGGCGAGCAGACTTGTGGAGGGGAAGCCAAGGAGCACAGGAAACAGACACTTTCCCAGCATCTTCCTTTCCCACCGGGAAACAGCTGTCTCTCCATCACACTCAAGGTCAACATCTTCATAGATTAGCTGAAGGCACAGACAGTGCAACCTGGCAACCTCCTGCTCTGCAGCAGCAGGCACCAGGAATGCTACTAACTCATGCACTAGAGCTTGGATGCAGGAGAGTGCAACTGTACAAGTTGCTGTGGCTCTATAAACAGCAGTGAACAAGCAATGAAGGACACGCAAATGGACCCTCCTAGCACACTTGCTGCTGCTGGTCCCAACAAGGCATGGCTGGGTACAAATAGGGGAGAGGAGTGCACAGGAGTGGGCAAGAAGTTGAGCAAATCCAGTGTTCCCAACTGCTGCCAAACAAAGCGGCTCAGCAAAGGTTGCAGCAGCTCAAGGCAAATGCTATTCTAAAAGGAGCAAGGTAGACTCAACCATGTTTGTTTTTGCAGCTCAGTTGCATTTTCCTGCTGGGTAAAGCATGGAAACTTTAAAGAAAAGCATTACTAAGGTACAGTAAGAAATACTACCTCAAAAAGAAAAAAAGTTGGCAAAGCATCTGATGGCAACAAGTTCAGCAAAACTACATCTTTGAAGCCAGCTTCCCTTGACAGGTCTCGTTTGGATCCTTTTTACTCTGAGGGAGTAAAATCTGTTGAAATCTTTGCCTCCTCAAGGAAAAAGAACTCTCTCCAGTGCCCCAACAAGAGGCTGCTTTGGAGGGTGCATTTCTAATTAGCACCATCAGGACACAACACTTGCCCAGCAGAACATCTGATACAAAACTGGGTCTGATGACTGCTGATGCAGCTAATGAAACCTGGTTTCAAAGGCACAGGACAGCTTTGCTCACTGTGCAGCTCTGCAGAGTAAAGGCAGGCTCTTTTTCCTTTAAATTGACTGCTACTGGAAGAGTTAAGTATCCTATTTCCACCACCTGGAAAAGTCCAAGCATTAAACTGAATAGCAGAAGATCCCAAGGCAGCTTGAACTCCTCCCCAAGACAGCATGGCCAAGAGAAAGTGCAGGTACGCGGAGCTGCAGCACTGTCCCAGAAATGTGCTGCCTCAGAGAGCCTCCGGGGACTTTTCTAGGACAATAATAAAGAGCTAAACCATGTGTTTGCTGAGCTTTGGAAGAAGGCTCTGCTTTGTCTCTCCCGCATACCAGAGCCCCTTTATAACCCAGGCTATCGGAGTTCACTCTTGCCACGGCAGCTACAAGAAGTTTCTGTTTATCTTTTTTTCCTCCATGTAGACAGCAGTCCCCTCTGCAGAAGGGATCTTTACTCAGCCAAATCCAGCTGCCCTTCCCGGGCAAAGCAGCCCCCTCCAGGACCACAGCCCGCTACCTTCTGCTGAGGACAGAGCTCACGGGCAAGGTGTTCATGCCAGCATTTGCACACAACTTCCCAAACTTCTGCTCCCACAGAATTTCTTGTGGGTGAGACCTTGCACTGAGACCACAGTGGGCATCCAGCAGCCTCTGCCAGCACTTCTGAGTCTGATCTTTCATGGGAAGTCAAAGTTTGGGGTAATGGTTCTTTGTAGCCTAAAATTCAGTCACTTCCCAGACATCCGATCCTTACCTGTACCCAGGCAACTCGCCGTCTCCATCCTCCACACATGTGAGCGGCTGCTGGGGGAAAGCACAGACCCATGCAAGGTAACTGGCTAGCACTGTTACCACAACTTCCGGGCTTGCTGCTGTGCATGTGGACACTCCTGCTCTACCTGACATCGACTCCAGCACCTTCTTCCCAGTTTCAAAGAAAGTCAAAAAAGCAAAGATGTTTCCTCTGAAGGACCTATACCAATCCCTCTTGTTCTGGCTTGAGTGGGCTGGTAGGGACAGAACTAGCTGCTGCACACACTGAAAAAAGCAGCAGTTGGCTGCCCAGGGAAGCCCCATCGTCTGCTGGGCAGCTGCAGCTGCTCTCCTGAACTTCTTGCAGGTTTCCTGGGCAGAGTCTGCAGAGCAGCCCGCAGGAGCCTCCAGCACTGAGGTTGCTCCTTTGCTTCTTGCCGCTCTCTCCTGGTCTCACACTGATGTGCTCAGTAATGTCCAACAGGTTCACAGGCTGGCTCTAGGAAGACCAAATGGGTAAGGGCATCCCCAGCCAAGTGTCATGACAGCAGGGGACACAGAGCTGAGCCCAAGAGGCTTTTCTGAGCTGTCCTATGGGGCCCAGAAGCAAATCTAAGATTAGATCTTCAGCCTTGCCTCTTGCAGCCCAAAACTACTGATCTTTGAGGAGATGATTCCTCCTTGCAGGAGGAAAGGAGAGACTTAAGGGGAAATGGAGAGGGAAGAGAAGGGGAAAAAAATAATTCTCATGAAGCAAGGCAATCACAAATAGGTTCAGAATCCATTTAGAAAAGAATCCTATGATGTTTTTGTTTAGTAGTTCTATTTTTAAGCCTGCAGATCAAAAACAGGAAGCCACCATTAAAATTTCCCCTTGCACAGTGCTTTCACAGCAAAAATTACAGCCATTTCCAAGATGACACACGTTTGGTTTCTTTCAGCAGTGCAGGGGATACCACAGACACACAGGAGGTTTGTAACTTAGACAGCATTCTGGAGATAGGGGCCCCACTGAAACCCAAGTGCAATTCTGGTTTGCTTCTCAAAGATTATCTCTAGCCAGAGGATGTTATGTGTAAATCCCCACTTGCTGGAAAGAGCAGTGGAGCTTCTAGCGGACATGTCACTTAAGAGGATTGATGCAACATCTGACATATCAGATCATTATTCAAAAGTCTTAAGAGATATTTGACATTTCATGATGGATACATGAAGTTACTGGAAAGACTTAACAGATAAATGGCTTCAGGAGATAACTGGCAGAGCATCAGCCAGGAGAAAGACAACGCACTGTGTAACAACAACAGTTCTCAACTATCATCCTATTTGGTTAGATACCATTACAGGCAACAGGATAGCACGCAAATCATTGGGCCATCCCAGAAGACCTACTGCCAGAGCTGCATGCCCAGATCTGCAGAGAATAAAAATGTTTATTTTCAATTCAGCAAGTTTGACTGCACAGTTACTGTCAAGAAATGCAAGTAGAAATATAATGTGTATTCCCCAGCTACAGTTCCCACTGCATCAACTCCATTGCTGAGGTCAAGTGGGCAGGGCAGACTTTGCTGTGCGATTCTGAATAACTCCACTGCTAAAAGGCTGTTCTTGGGAAATAAAAAGACAAGAGTCCTGCTCCCCCTCAAGACCATCTGAAAATGAGATCTGTTCTTTGTACTGCATACCAGAGATCTCTCAATAGCCTAATTCACATTTCACTTATTTCTTTACCTCCAATTTGTGGATTCAAGACATCTCCCCAAATAACTTGAGTGAGGTACTGCAGTTGGAAATTTAAGTGCACTAGTAAACTTAACCAAGGCACACAAGGAAGCAACGCCTGCTTGGCAAAGAGTTACCCTGCAAGGCAGTGACATCATGTGTTATCCAACTGCAACCCATTTAGCTTGGAAGGAAAGCATCACTATGTGGCATTCTCTCCTCCAGACACACACGCACTATTTAAAACAAGAATTTCTGCACTGTTTGGACTACCCAACCCACACCACCCACTCAACATTCCTTGTAGCTCTACACAGGCCTCACATACACTCAGTCCACAAGTTGCGGCAACAATAAAAAAATCAAACCCAAGCTAGAAACCCACTCTGGCATCCTGCACAGCTGCACACCACATTGCTGCAGTCCAGCAGAAAGGACACAGCAGAGGGCTGGACATCGCCCTGCAATACTGCTAGGGACAGTACATGATTTTACAGCAGTGGCGCCAGACATACACAGCCCAGCTATTTTCAGCAGGCTCAGCACAGTGAAGCCAGGGGTATTTGAGAATTATGGGTCATATCTTCACAAGCTACAGACATCTAATGCCCCTCCACAACTGTTAGGAAATAAAAATCTCCAACTCAGCCATTTGGTCTCCTTCCAGCAGCATAACAACGCTCTGGTAGCTAGACTGACAGCTGCCAACTGAGGCCTTCCCTATACGCAAGTAGCTTTAGAGCTAAAAAGCTGCTTTTAAAACAGTTCCATGAATGTTCTGTTAGTGTTGCAACAGAGAAAATTCCCTTTTCCATCCTTCTTCCAGTCTCACACCCTCTACTTCTCCTCACCATACTGTGCCATGAACCAGGGCTGAAGCTTAACCTGAGCAGTTAGCGTAACCGCCAGGAGCCCTCTGCCTTGGAGCACTGGCGAGCTGCACAGCTGCACCAGCACAGAAGGGTGAATGCTGAGAGGTGAAATTGCTCCTTTTGGCAGCAGCATCAAACACTGCAAAATCTGTCTCTGTACTAAGTCAAGCTACTCCTGGCACCATTTTTCTTAATTTTGAGGAGAGAGACTCCTATTTCTACAACTGCTGAAAGCAGAGTCAAGACAATCTATGAGAGATGTGATCTAAAAATCAGACTCAGATAAACCCGAAGTGTCTGCATGGCTTCTCCCATTTATTTTAAGGTGCTATTTAATAAGCCACAGCTGTGAGTAAATAGAATTTATAATAAAGCTCACAAATCACATGATTTACAGCATGGGAGGATGACTTACAGGCACCTTGGCAATGGGTATTGAGCAGTAAGAGGTCAGCTTTGAAATCAGCCTAGGGAGTACTGAAATAGTCCTTATTCAACCTCCTCAATGGTCAGGAATCAATATACTAGCTGTAGAAGAGCTAGCGATGCAGATTTAACTTCTTATAATTTAGGAGGACTTAATGCCAATGATATTTATTTTTGGATAATTGCACACCATCACAATAATGCTTCATGTTTCTTCCTTTTGTGTGGGATTATAGTTGTAATTGAAGAGCCAGCAGATGTGTCCATTCCATCACCTTACTCCCTATAATTAGCCTAAGGCTAAAAGGGCTTTCTTTTATTTCTTCTACATTTTTTTTCTGTCTGCTAGTGAAAGTGGAATCACAAGGAAATTTAAGGCACTGGACAGGGCATTTTCCAAGGCAGGTGACTCTAAGACATAATTTCTATAGGAGAAAAAGCCCCAACCAACTAAGGTGAAACTCTAGGAGTTTCTGATGAAATTACATCTAGCTGTCTGAAAGGGCTAGAAATTGAACTTGACATCTCAAGAGGCTGCCTCCAATCCCCATATCAAACCAGAACTTCAGGTTCTGCATGTGCACTCACACAACCTACCTATTAAAGTTATGAGGTGTCTCGAGAAGGCAACTTGGTCCCTCCTCTGGCTGTCTGGATTTATACTTACTGTCACGTCAAAGAAAACAGGCCTAGGTTTTTATTGCTGGAATTGTAACATAGAGCTTCAGCAGTGCTTTCCAAATCTTTCTTACTGTGTCTTCTCACCTCCCTGGGCAATGGTTATTTCAGATCCCTCCTAGTCTATCACCAAGGTGACAGCTCCATTCCTCAACATCTTCACAACCCTCTGTCAAAGGGTGGCTCCTCACTGCTGGAGCTCTGATCTGGCCCTGCAACCTCTGCTGCACAGTCACTGCAAGCACCTCTGGTGGACTCTGCTCTCCATCCAGACACACCAGTGCACTGCAGTCTTTCCAAGGCATCACATCTATGTGGTGCTCCAGAGTCCCACCAAGTGCTTTACCTACTTCAGTTGTCCCACCTGAATCTCCAGGCATGTGTGCTGGATTTTGTTTTAAAGCCCTGCTGTGTGCTCTTGCATGCTATGGCCCCTTGCATTTCCTGCTTCTCCAAACCCACTCCTTTTCCCACTCAGCCTCATATAGTTCCTATGATCCCTCATCATAGGAGGAGAGCACTCCCTCCTTCATAGTCTCAAAGGACCAGAAGCTCTCAAATCTTCCTTAAGGTGAGCTTTACCTATCCCAACTTTCCACCTTGCCAAACAAGCTTAATTTTAGGGCTTCTTTAAAAGGCTTTCAAAACACCAACAAGCATCACTTTACAAAGCAGAAAAAAAAAACAGCCCCCACCCCCCAAAAAAACCCACCCTTTTGGTAGCCATAAGGTGCAAGCCAAATTAACCACTTGCTCAGGCTCCTCTGATGCAGATTCCTTTCACTTTGTTTAGGCTGTAAACTATTTAAGGATGGGATCCTTGCATCTAGGCAGCTCAAATACTGCGCACGCTTCCAGCCTTGCCCTCGTTGGCCTCCTCGCTCCCAGGCAGATGGCCAGAGCTCATACATTTCTGCTCCCAAGGTCTGAGCAGTTTCACATACCCCTCCCTCACCTATATTTTATAGGTTTGTTCCCTTTGTCTCCATAAAGGAGTAAGTTATCTCCAGCGCTTTAGGAGCCAAGCAAATAAGGGAAGTTTCCTTTGCTGAGCTGGTGTTTGTACGTGGCCCCAACTTGCTGTGACCCCGAGCCTTGTTTGAAAAGTCTGGGGGTGGTGGTGGTAGTGGGGGGGAGCTGGACTAGAAATTAGTCAATTAACAATTTCTCAGCAAAAAACAACAGCCCCAATCCTACATCTTCCAAACCACAGAAGAATTTTCTTTCAAAATACTTTCCTTGCAGTCAGCAGTCTGCGCTCGCCTCCCCCTCCTCGCTCCACCCGCCCTTGTCAGACCTGCTTCTGGAAAAAGTCTCCCTGTTCCAGCAAGGCATCAATTTAACATGGACTTTTGTTTTTCCTTGTCTCAATGTTCAACAGGAAAAAGGTTGCCCACCATTATCACATCTGTTCCTCTCTGGGCAGGAGCTCTTCAACCTTGGTCATCCCACCCACCCCATACACAAGCTTTTTTTTTTTTTTTTTTTTTTTAAATAATGGAAAGAGCAATGCCAACAGATAGAAAAGGACAGTAGTGATATTTCTCAACTATTCTGGACAGTACATGCTCTTTCTTCAACCAGCAAGGAGCAAAGATTTACTAATTTCCTTGCAGCATAGAGAGAAGAAAGGGAAAGAGACAGAAAAAGCCCACAAGTCTGAAGCTGCTCTGTGTCGCCTGCATTTTGCACCACAAAGCAGCCTTATGCTGCAAGTGGCAGATGCTTCATAAGCTGCAAAGACAAGGGAAACAGAAAAACATAAAGCAAGAACTCCTGTCAGTGAAGCAATGCAGGGCGTGCTGTGCTCAAAGGATGGGAATGGGTAACACAAGCAGAGCATCCAGGGCAGACCACAGCCCTAGGTAACAAGCTCTTTCCAAAGCTGGAAAACCGGCTACAGAAAGAGCGGCCCAGATGAGGAAATGGGGCTCAAGGCCAGTGATCAGAGCACTGGGTTATGCTGCTGCCTCCTCTCTACTCCCCATCCCTCTCCCCAGCAGGTTCCCTCTCTCCTTAAGTCTAGTGAGCAAGAGGAAGACCCAAGGAAAAATCTTCGGTTAGGGGAACCAGTTTGGGGAAACTCCAACTTTTACATTAGAGTTTTGTTGCAGCTTTATCACCAACCAGCTTTTTTGAACTAGCTGCTACCCCTCAACCACAGGCTCATTCAGCAGAACTTCAGCCCCTGTGCTGCTGTATCGCTGCTGGGAGTAAACCTGAAATCCTTCCCTGCATTACCCCAGCTCCAGCTGAGGCTGTTGGGCATGAAACCAAAGCAGCAATAACACTTTAAATCAAATATCTGGTCTACAAAACAAGCGCGTAAACCTCCACTTTGCCCAATCAAACTGTAATTGCACAAATGACTTCTCATGAAATTAGCCTGTAAACAACCTTAAGTCCTCTTCCAGGGGAAGTCCCAAGTAAGTGTTCGTAGAAATAGCATTTTACCCTGTGCAGAGAACATCAGCTCTGCATGGACTGAGAGTCCCTGATAAAGGTCAGCACTGAAGGAAACTACAAAGACTTCTCAATCCATATTTCCATTACTTGAGTTTGATAATGTATAGACAAGAGTTTAGAAAAATTTACCACAAGCAATACTAAAATAAAAAATAACACACAAGCTCTGCAGCTACACAAGGAACAAACCAATGTAATAGCAGATCTGGGCACAGCATGGACAATTTTAAAGAGAAATGCAGCAACAAATTCATCTGTTCAGCAATAAATGTCATCTGTTTCTCTTTGTCAAAACAGACTGCAGCTGTTCTCACTGCAGATCTTTTCAGCTTTAAAAGCAGCACTACCTAGATACTCAACAAGTTGTCTTTCATCTTTCTCATTTACAGCCCCAATAACATTGCTCCCAAATATCTGAAATGTTGGGACATTTAGCCTTTTTAAGGGGCCTTGGAAAGGAATAAAAGAAAGTCTTGTGCCAGTAAAGTGGCTTTATCTTCTATCTTGATGCTTCCCCCACCATTAGGTAGCCTTTTCCACAGAGGCAGGCACCCTTCCCTTCTGCACTCCGGTTTTCTCAGTATTTTCATCATCCAAACACCCATTTTGCGTTCTTCAAGCTCTGCTGCAGCCACAGGAGAGGAGATACCACTGAGAAGCACAGATATATCATTGCTTCCCCACAGCACAGGACTCACCATTCGAGCTGCACCACAAACAGGGCATAGGCAAGACACATCCCAGCGGCCATACCAGACTACTTGAAACTCTGCTTTAGGAAGGAGGAACCCAGCACCTGCATAGGGAACAGCCCAAGTTCCGTGTGCAGAAGTTAAGATAGTCAAGATTTAACAGTCACTTGGGAAATCCTGGCCTTCACACTGATATTCAACTCCTTTTAACCAATTCTGTCCCAGAGCTGGTTGGTACCTAAGCACAGAGGTGAGCATCCCTTAGAGCTTGCTTTTAAACTCCAATAAACTCTTGGCCTTTCCTAGAGCTCGATTATATCCAGCAGATCTTTGCTGGGTGGGAAGAATTTCAGCCAAAACGTCGAATTGAATTTATTTCCAAGAAAGAGGCCAAGTGGGGGATGGGAAGCTGTTTTGCCTGTGTGAAACATTCTGGCAGCCTCCTGCGTGGATAGTCCTAGTCCTTCTGTGCTTTGGAGCAGAGGCATAAAGGTTGGCAGGGGGTGCATGTGCACTTTGTGAGTTCTGTCATTTCTGTGCAAATCCACCCAAATTTGGCCTTGTTAGAAGCCTGCTGGGCTGGGAGGGAAAGAAGGGAGAAAATCTCTCCTGACCTCATATAAACTGTGATCTGTTAGATAGCAGCAGCCTGGACATCCAGAGACTCATACTTTTCTTCTTTACACTTGCATTTTAGAGGGGTAGATACCTGCACAGACTGCTGAAAAAGCCACTACCATCTCCAAACTGTCCTACAGCACTCAAAACAGTGTTTCCTCTACTTCCTACCAAGCTCCCTAACCTATTTCAGTTAGCATTAAACTGCTTGTGTGGTTAACTGTGGCTCAAAGGCAATAAGGAAAGCTCATACAAGCAGCTCAGCCACAGAGGATGTCTCTACCCCTTGAGATGCTACAGGCTGCACCAAGTTCAAGGGCTGAGACCTGGTCCAAGATAAAGCACCCATTCACCAACAGCTCAAAAACCCTGCACTGCTTGGGGCTAACAAGGAAGAAATTGTTACGCAGAAGGGCAGAAGTGCAGGAGCATGTGGTGGGGAAGACTGCCTGAGAAGGCACTGTGACCACAGAGGACAGGTCTGGAGATGACATGGACAGAGAATGGGAATAAAGAGCAGGAATTAATCACTCTGGAGAGGGAAAAACTGGGAATGCAACCGAGGTCCTTGAGGCTTACCAGTTTAAAGGCAGATCCTACAGCCTGGAGATTTTATGGAGCTTTGTTTATAATATGATATGAATAGGAAATATTTGTTTAATCCAGTAAAACAAGTGTTTAGACAACTATTACTCCCTAGATTTCTCAGTAAGACTGCCAGGAAGTATCCAGAAAAGGGTTGTACATTCAAAATAACTAGTTCCCAAAATCTTGGGATAGAGAAGGAAGCGCTAGAAGCTCTTCTCAAGTCAGCGTACGTGCTTATGGTCTGCACTGGGATTTTGGCACCCTCAGGCTGTATTCTCCAGCTGAGAAGAGACCTTGTCTTCCCAGGATAGCTCTAGTAGGTGCAGGGTGAAGCCACACCAGCATGAACACACCTTTGGTTACACTGGCCACCCTCCCACCTCTTGAAACTCTGAAGAGCAAGTATAAAATAAGCCATGGAAAAGCTACCTGCATGCACCTGCACAAAGAACAACACATGTTTGTAACTTAATGTACACTCCTCCTTTTCAGCATTCCTCCCCCCTCACCCTGCCTCCACACACGCACGAAGGTGCTACCAACAAGTTTGCATAACCCTGCAGGAAGGGGGAAGCTGGCAGGAAAAAGATACTTTTTCTCCTGGAAAGATGAATCGCATGCACTGGAGAACACTTGGTTTGAGATAAACCTCAAACTGTACCCAAATATAGCTTTGAAACAAAAGATT
This sequence comes from Nothocercus julius, assembly GCA_013398735.1. Lineage (NCBI taxonomy): Eukaryota > Metazoa > Chordata > Aves > Tinamiformes > Tinamidae > Nothocercus > Nothocercus julius. The sequence continues at coordinate 1,217,454 of VZSV01000148.1, read as the reverse complement.
TTTTTTCCCCCTGTAAGACCTATGACATGAGCAAAGCCAAAAAGATGCTGCTATTGGTGGTATTTCAAACATCTAGGACCAATATCAGAGACTCCCAAACCTTTTGAAGAAGTCAGTCTTTAGTATCAAGCATTACTTGTAAGACAGACAGAACTGGGACACTTCATCTTTCCAGACCAAGCACTTTTCCAGTACGCACATCTCTGACCATGGCTCTTTGGCATTCTTCTCATTTTAATAGCCCTGCAAGTATCACTTCTTATTGAGGTAGGAAAGACTGAGTACAGATGGGCCCAAAACTTAAAACACAACAGATGTGAGCATCCCCAAACTGCACGAGGAGCCAGATTGCAAGATTACACTCAGTTATAAACCTACAGCATTTTAGGTGTCTAACCAAGACACCCTCAAGCTCTGAAGCATGAAATCAACACCTGAACTCCAGAGTTTGGTCTCTCCCTGGGAGAATAGCAAAGATCCAAAACCCAAGGCAGGCAGCCGTGCTGCCCTGGCACACTCTGCACCCCTTGCACCCTCAGGGGCCCGTGGCATAGCAAGCTATTCACCTCGACTCTGCTGCCTGTTGACTATCCCGCCCAGCGTCCATCGCCGGTCCAGGCGCCTCAGGTGAGCCTTGCGTCGCTTAGAGACTAGTTTGGAACATGGATGGAAACATAAAAGAAAGAAAACAAAATGATGGACGGGTGAGGAATAAAACCAAAATATGAAAATTACAAACACCGGTCTTGTTAGCAGAAACAAGTTAGGTGGGATGCAGAAACTATGGTTAGTTTATGGTTAGTATGATGGAACATGTTAGATTCTTGAGCCTGAGAAGCTGATCCTTGCTATCATCTTCTAAAAAAGAACATATACAGCAAGACAGAGCTGTACAACTAAAGGAAAACATGAGTGTGGATGCTGGAGCAGCAGGACAGACCAATATTGTTGTTGCATCTCCTACTTAAAACTACAGGGTCTTTGGAGAATCCATTTGATTGCAATAGCTAGCACAACAGGGCTGTAACCCTCTCTGAGAAAACTATTGGACTACAAATCCAATCCAGGAATCAAAAATAGGAACAATGAGAAAAAATAGCTTCTCTTGTGTGCGTTCTTTAATGGCAACACTCAAACTGAACCCAAGTGAACAATTTCTGTCTCTATATTTCCAAGGCTTGACTCAGGATCTCTGTCACTGCTAATGCTCACAACCCAAACGTCAGCTTAATATATTGGTTATCAATATAAAAAAAACACTAACGTTGCTTTTACTGAAGAGGCTCAAGAAGTTAACATGCCAAAACTGAGAATTAGTTTCATACTCAAACAATAGTTCATATTTAAAAACAAATGAAGACACTTATGAAAGTGACACTGCCAGAGTAGCTGTGCACAGAGGACACCAGTTGTTTCCCAGTGGTAGTTTTCACAGATGTGAAACTCCATCCTTGTTCTGTTCATGAAGGTGTGGATAACACAGTAACCTTTGGGCTGGAAGCAGCAGACAAATACTCTTTTGCTCAGAAACTTCCAAAGTAGTTTGACAGCTTCAGTGCTGCCCTAAATAATGCAAGATACTGCATTGCACTTCCAACAGCTATTGCTAGAACACAAACACAAGCAGTTCTACTATCTATGCTGGGAAAGCTATTAATGAACTTGGATATTATGATGATTATTGAAAGCCATTCAACTCTTTTGCAGTGATTTTGAGAATATGCTCTCATACACATGGAGTAGACAGTAATCTGCTCAGGGGAAGGATTGTTTTTTCCAAGAGCCCGTGGCTTTTTGCCCTTCGTATCTGTCAGAGACTTCTAACCTCTACACCCCACTCACCGTCCTGTTCAGATTTCTCCTTTGCTGTAAGGCCTAAACCTTCCCTAGTTACCCTAAATGGATGTCCTATGACTGATGCTGAACATGCACACATGTTTAGTTTTGGTACCCTTGGTTTTCCTTTCATCCCACATGATGAAACCCACCAAAAAAAAAAAAAAATCGAAGGGCAAAGCAAGTTGAAGGAGTCAGAGCTACAAGCCCAATTTCTGTTCTAGATGATCTCTGCAGTAGAGGGGCTGCTGGTTTCCAGGCCTTGCTAGAAGGCACAGTTACATTTGGCTGGTATGAGTTAAAAATCCTTAGCTTTAATTCAGTAGAGAACCACCACTGACCGTCAGAGGAGCCGTAGTTCCAGATTTCTGATTTTTGGACATCACTGTGTTCCTTTGACCAGGAAGAGATCAACCCTCTTGGGCTAAGAAGCCCATGTCAACACAAAGCCCACCCAGAAGAGCAGCCATCTTCATTCCTTTCTGCATGGTTCTTGCCTGTTGGTTTAAACCCGTAACTTTCTCCAAACCCGCCTGCCATCAGAACACCAGTTACACACATGGTACAAGAGGGGCAACACAGAGCACTTCAGCAGACACGTGATTATAGCAGAGGCAGAAGCTAAAGCTAGATTCACAACAAGGCAGAAACAGGACAGGACCGTGTTAGGAAGTTTCTACCTAAAAGAAGGGACAGATGAAAGACAGCCACCTAAAAGGCTCAAGAGAAGGGGTGGAGAGAAATAATATATATGTTTTTTTCTATAGGGTTCAGCTGAGATGATTCACCCAAAGCTCTTCATTTACAATGGGAATAGGGAGGATCTGGCCATTTGGGGGCATCCCTCGGAACATACCTAGGTCTCCCCCAGCGGGTCACACCACAGGTCTGGCTCCTCTGCACACAACACGACTACCCCCAACAAAAACCTCTCCCTACCACAGAGGTCTTCTGATCCAAGTTAGTTTGTTTCCCCTTCTCGATGGTGAAATTTGCTACTTGATCCCAGACCTGAGCTGCGCTGGTCATGCCGCAGTTAGTCAGAGGAGTTTATCTACTTGTGTCTAATCTTCTTAAGGGAAGCATTTTAAGATGTTTGCTTTAACAGCTCCTGTGGCTGCAAGGGTTTCTTTACATCACTTCTGGAGTGTTTCCAAGCTTCATAAAAGGGTGTTGCTTCATAAAAGGGTGTTGCCCTAAACACAGGTGCAGATAGTGGTCATCTGGTCATCATCAGCCCCAGGAACAAGGGACAGGCTGAAGTGCAGGGAGGAAACTTGACTTTCTCAACAAAATGGACAACCATAGACACATGGAAATTGGTGTTACATACAGGTAGCATTATGAATAAATTGCCTTTAGCATCTCCGTGTCTTTACAAGGACCTGCCATACAAAATGTGGCCATACAAGCAGCCTGCTTAGCTGTAGAAAGGTGCAACAGGCTTTAAGTCCTCTGAAAATGGCTTCAGAGTCTGATATGGGAAGCTCCCTGCGCTGGTGTTTGTCTCTTCAGAACACAGATGCAGGCAGAACATCCACAGGAGTCATTCTGAAAGCTTTATAAACTCTACATGCAACAGCTCGAGTACTTTATCCACTTAAAGTACCTTCCTCCTCAGTGATATTGAAGCCCCTTTCTCTTACATACTGAGGAGTAAGCTGTTTGCATAAGCTCTGCTGCACCATATGCTATTGCATTCACATTTACACACTTGTCTTCTCTCTGAGAGAAAGTTTGTATTGTTCTCCTCTCTTATGGAAGCACTTCCCTCCTCCTAATAACAGTCTGAGGCCATCCCACCATGCAACAAGGAGAATAGCCCAGATACAGGAGAACTACAAGGGGGAAAGCAAGAAACAAAAACAAAACCTCTCTGTTTATGAACTTGACAGCATAAAACAAAGCTACTGAAAACCAGGTGGAAGCTAGGGCACATCAAAGCAGCTGCAGAAGCAATGCAGTTAGATCTGTCACTGGAATAGCACTGAGCTAAAAGGAAAGCAGAGTCTCAAGTTTCAGCATATCTGGATGTGCTGTATGGCAGGGAAAGCAACTGCTGAGTACAGCAGATGAGTACAGCAGTTCAACAGATTAAAGGGGACACAGAAGAGATAAGAAACATTTGATGAGTTTTTCATTACTCAGGACAGTGTGTGCTGTGTGGCCACAACCCTGTGCAAAGTAAATTCCAGAGAGCAACATAAAAGAAGGAAAGCTTGAAGTTAGAGTGGGTTAGGCAATAAGGCTGTCCAAACATGCACCATGTTGAAAAGTAAAACCAAACCAGAAAAAAAGGAGGAAGCTACAAACCAACAGATAAGGCATCCTTGAACTCTTCTGGAATACTGCAGCAAGTTTTTGGTCTATTAACACAGAGGAACTTCACTAACTGCTTTTGCATCTGCTAAGATGTTGCATCATACCAGACTGACTCCCTGCCTACCAGCCCACAGTCAGTCTGTCTCTAAACCCTAAGTGACCCAGGATATGAATAGCTTTGAGCAGGGAAAAATGAGTTACAGAGCCAAAGTTTGGAATAAGCCACAGATGTCACCCTTGGGGCACAGCACAAAGCTGTTTCGCCTATGTGCTTTCCTAATGGGCAGACCAGTCACCCCAAACCACCTCTCAACCTCCTATCTGTGCTAAGAAAGTTTGGCTCTGTTTCCACATACACTACCCAAGTTTCACACTAACAGCACCTAGAAATTTAGCAAGGGATTCATTAGACTTGTGCAAATCATACTAAGTGTCCTTTGTACACAGTTGCTACATGAGCATCCCATTAAGATGTGGTTAGGCTTTCATAACCGAACAGAAGAATATGCAAGGTTGTACTATTCCAGTTCTGAAACCTGAATTAAACATCTTCAGACAAAAAACAGTGCAGATAAAAAATATATATGTCAAATGACATCTGTTTTAGTAGAATCAGACCACACCAAATAAAGTTACACCTTTGTACACAACCAAAGACCATAGCCAACAGCAAAACAGCTTTTAAGTAATGAGCCAAAAATTTGCAGTGAGATGCCACCATTAAAGCAAGATTTAACTTTAACTTCTGTGATGCCTTGTGGCTCTAAAAATAACATTCAAATCAGAAGTTCTCACTTCTGTGATTTCTGCAAATAAGCCATGAAAGTTCTCTCCTTCAGTGGCAGGACACAACAGGCACAAGAACATGCTGCTTGAAGTGTGAAGATCTTGTGTAAAAGTTACTTGATATCTCTGATTAAGTGCATCAAAATGACCATCACTAAGTTTTTGAACCACTTCTTACATTGCAAGCCCAAGCTGGTCACAAATGGATCATGGGCTTGTACTTCAACCCAGTTCCTTCAGAAACAGAGTATTCACTGATAAAAGATAGCAGAACCATCTACAGCACTGAACAGCAACCGCAAGGAGCCGTGAGGATTTTCAAAGTAGTAACCTTTCATATGAGAAACAGAGTGAGCCAATACCAATTTCCCCTGGATAAGAAAAAGCTTTGCATACCTTCCCCAGTTTTGGATGTGTTGATGTCCGAGTCATCTCTGGTTCCATTTTGGGATTCCAGGTACGTAGCAGGGACCCAGCCCTGCTCCTCTGCTGTGCTCACAAACCACCAGCCTGCAAGGGGAGGAAGCAAGAAAAGTCGTTCAGACAGCAGTAAGAAACACAAACAGTGGGATGCTACTGAGAAGGGGGGCACCTTAACATCCACGTTTCTATCCATGTCTATGGAAGTGCTAGCAATGACCAACAGCTACCACCAAGACATCTTTTAGGTCACATTTACAGTGGGATACCCAAATCTATAGGTGAACCATGTTTAGGTTAAGGGCATCCCAGTCATAACTACCCTCATCTCTCTGCTTATTTGGCTACATTGATTTACTGAATCTTCATTAGGTCTCATGTAAAGTTCCTCACGCAGGACAGCCTGTGTCTTTCAGCTCTTAACAAAAACTGGATTCTGCTCCATGCAGGCAAGGACAGAGCTATGATAAAAGACAATAACAAGCCAAAGAGATAACACACTTGTGTTTTCTATAATTTCTCAGTGTCCCCAAAATGCAAATTACTTCCTATACAACACAAAATATTGTTTAACACTAGTTTCTTGCCATGCAACATTCTACTATCTTGAAAGAAGGAAAAACCATCTGACACGGTGCTCATATTTTCAGTCACCCATGTTTGTCCCAAATTCTGTCACAGAAGATTTTAGCAGAAGGACAGTACTTGTAAACCCTCCTTGCCTGCAGGCTCCAGGAAGGAAAATGTGCCCCAACGTCCCAATCCCCCTTGCTAGCTGCAGCACAGCTGCTAGGTAGCACTATTTATTTACTCTCAAAACTCAGACATGGCTTTCCATTTTCTAGCCCAACAGATTTGGAAACTTTGCTTCACGAGGCTCATGGTTGGAAAGTTTAAATTTAGTTATTCCTCCTCAGCAGGAGGTGGATTCTCCTGCCATGAGGCCCACAGCAGTGAACACACACAATCTGCCAGACCGTTTCAAAAACGCATCTTTATGGATGTGCCTTATTTTACCAGTAACGCGTCAACATGGGTAGCAAACACAGTTTAACATACACTTATAATTAGGCACAAAATGTCAGAAGCTGGCTTTCAGCTGAGACCAATTAGACAGGAATAGTTTATATAAACCCTTCCCCAGAAAGAAATTAAACACTATTGCACAAAAGACTTCCCTACACTTGGGCCACCTTCAAACCACAGCAAAATTATCTCTTTGGAGGGATGAATCCCAGCCTCGGCAGTACCCAGTGCTAGCCCAGTTCATAACATATTTCCACTGGGTTAGATTCCTTAAATGCACAAGTGCCTCAAAGCTGACCTTAAGTTCTTCTGTTTGGGCTCAAGTTGTAGCTCAGTCTCCATCCAGGCCCAGCTCCCTGTCAAAAAGCAGCCCCTCAGCCCCAAGGCACATGCAGGTGTCCCCCCACAGCACTGCCATCCCAGTCCCTAAGGCTGCAGCACTGACACCAGGGCTTGCTTAATCTGACGAGTAAATTCCCAAGGGTCAAGTTAACTTGAGGCAGGTTACACAGTGAAGTGACTCGGCCAAATCCTCCCTGTTGCAAAGCCTGCACATTGCAAGCTGAAAACTGCTTCTACTCCTCATAACATCGCTAAGCCAAAAATTCTTATTTGCCACAGACTCAAATCACTTCTCGCACTGAAGATTAAGCTATATGCAAGGGTAAAATACAGACCCAAACCCCTCCGCTGTAACCGAATCAGCGGTGCGTGTCTGGGCTTGGAGAAAGGCTGCCCCAGCCAGCACTGAAATTCTCTTCACCGCTTGGAGCTTGTTTCTCAGAAGGACAAGAGCTTTAATACAGCTCATACAGTTAACATGGTAACAGGAGAGAGGTGGGGTAGGAAAAGGAAGAAGTTTATATAGATAACCCGGACAACTGAGAGGCCTGAAGTATCCCGGCAGCAACCCCCAGCAGGAGAAATGCAGAGGGGGTGCTCAGGAGCAACACGCAACATCTCAAGGTGGTTAAGCAGACCTTGCAGGGGCAGCTCAGTCCCAATGAGCTGAAAGTCTGAATTACTGTGGTACTTGTAAAGCCTCAACCCTAAGGGAAGTTACAGCATAGGGCAGGAATTGCCAGCTCCTTAGCAGAAAATGCCTGAAAAGCTGCTCTACAACACAGCCTACGCACGGCAGCCACGGGCTCCAGAAAACATCTCTGCCCAGCTGATACCAGGGTGCTTGCCCTGTGTACTCCTGGGCACAAACCCCTCATCAAAAAAAGAAAAATATATATACACATATATATTTATTAGGGGAGTTATCCCACCACACACACACACACACACACACACTCGTTCTTTCACACAAGTTCAGAGGGCTCATGAGATGCAGACAAATCAGACAGATGGACTTTTGCCTGCAAGAGTCAAGGCTTTAATAGAGCAAACGACTCCTTGTACCTCTACTGCCACCCTGCCCAAGCCTGAGCATCACAGAAACGTTGTTAGAAGACTTCTTTTGAAGCACAGAACAAAACATTGCATTTATTTTGAGCTCAACTCCAGCGTAGCAAGAGTGCTCAACTTCACAATTCATTATTAAAACCATTCTGCAGCAACATCTGCAGGGAATTATGTAAAGTTATCTCTGTGCACTGCCAAGCCAGTCTGAGCTTAGCTCTTGCACTCACACCATCTGTAAAAATTAGGCAGTGCCTTGCAACTTGAGTTAACCCTTACAGAATTAACCCTCCATCTCTCAGGCATCAAAATCCAAAATGCTACAACTGATGCAACATGGGTGCACAGACCAAGGTTGTTACCCAGCCCCATGATGAGGGCTCAGAGGGAGTTTGAATCTCACAGAAGATGCTCAGGAAATCAGAGCCACTGCTCCCAAGGGCAGCCCAGCTCAAGCTTTGCTGCATTACTCTAGAGTTTGACCCCAATCACAACCCCCAAAACATGAATTTCTAAGGTGGGCAGATAACACTTTCTCCAAATGCATTGACACTTTTGTTGGCATCTGTCAGCATCCTTAGCTGCAATAGCCAAAGTATCACTATACCCACAGGGTCTAAGTCTGACACTTTTGGCACAAATCTCCATCAGTTACTGAGAGGTGAAAGTCAAGCAGGCAAGTCGAGCTGATGATAGCAAGATAGATGAATTCATTTTCCAGTATGACCAGTGACGATAAATTACCTTGGTTCTATAAATCCTGTTCCTGCTTTTAATCATATTACCACTCCTCTCCCCAAAAGGCATTAAAAAAATTAACTGTCACTCCCAGCCCACGCCATGGCAAACCACCAGAACATAGTTAAAGAGCTATATTTTATGCATTTTTTTTTGAATGTTGACATGCATCCTCATCCATCCATGCACATTGCCTCCTTTTCTACACCAATAGGAAATTGGCTACTTCTGTTCAAGTCTATATATCCATGAGATGTTAGAAATTGTTTTTAAATAATCATGCTGAACATTGTCTCCAGTTCTCCCCCAGCAGACTCTGAACAGTGGTTTTTTGTTTGTTTGTTTTTGAGATTTTAATTCTCTTTTTTGTGAGTCTAAACAAAACAAGACGGCCAGCGACATCGTAAAAAAAGGGAATGAGACCATGTCCTACATGAGTGGACGACACAGGCTTCTAAACAAATACTTAAACAACACTCCACCTCTTGAGAGTCTTTAGGAGGAAGGGAAAAAAAAAAACCACACCCACACCCACACACTAGAGGAGCAGCCTGGTACATCTGACATGGGCTCTTGGTGCTTCAGAGAGCTGCTCCCGTCCAGCTGTTTTGGATGAAGAGACCTCAAAGTAAGTAGCTCAGTAACTTAAGCCTTTCTTGTGAAACAGCACTAGGTACAGCCAGCTCTCTTCCAAGCCTGGCACACAGAACTCCCCATGCCAATGGCTGATTATTTTCTTTCTTGAATGAAGCAGATTGCATCTCTGAAGAATTGCTATGGCATGAAAGCGCTGCTGCTGCACAGACGAAGATACTGGCTTTTTCCAGCTCTCTTTAGTTCCTACTTCCCACGCAGAATATGTATATTTGATGCACACAGGGAAGTCAGGCATAATTGGCTTGGACAAACCTCCAAAGAACATGCAGAAGCAGAAAGATAAAGACATCAGAAGCAGTATTTTGCAAGAGGAATTTTCTGTATTAAGTATTCTCACACCCACTTCCTGAAAATCTACTGCGGCTTCCATACACTGTTAGAAATGAAGATTGTATGTGCTGGCTCTGATCTCTGAATAAGGCTGCTTTAGTCCTACACACTTGGCAAAACATAGGATTGACAGCGTTCAAGCTGCATGAAGCCTTATGTCTGATTTCACATCATTTGGCCCCTACAGTTCACAGAAGGGGCCTCTTAAAATGAGACACATGCAAGAGGTCTCACTAGCGAGGAGCTTACTGGGTAGGTGGAGGTACAGAGGTCTGAGCATGACTCACACGCAGCAGACCAAGGCTGTTGTCTCAGGATGAATTATTGAAGCTAGTGAAATATTAAAGGCAGCTTTCAGCTCTAAATATACATTTTCCCACCTGTGTTCAGTACAGACCTGACTGCATCCAGCTCACACAAAGCAAGGTTTGTCTCAATTTAAAAATGGAAGTAGGGCTCAAAACAAGGACATGCTACAGGAAGATAGAAACGCTTACAGCAGATACCCTACTTAAATACATTAAAGTTCATGGCAAAGGTTCCCAACCCTTTGCATGCCATATTTGCATACAGCCAAATTTGGGGTATTTCAACTCAACCACTTGTCAGCATCCTTCCAGCCAGTTCGAATCCTACTGCCACAGGCTAGCAGTGCTGTGCCCATACATTTGTGGGGACAACCTTGCTTCCCAGCATGAGCCTCGCTTTGGAAAGGGTTGCAGTCCAAAAGGGCTGCAGTCCAAAAGGGCAAGTGTGCAAGGACTGCTGCTGCCTTCCTTACAGCTGCTGTGGTTATAAGCTAGCTAGCACCACCATGGGAATCACAGCCCTAACGTTTCGTGGTCTTTTACCTCCTGAGATGCTGCAAATGGTTTCAAGAAATGCTAGTTACAGGGATGTTATCTGCTTTGCTTATCACCTCTTCCCTCAGCTAGGGAAGCTGAAGATTAACAAGTCACATTTAGAACCAGCATTAAAAGCCACCAGCCCCTGATACTGCTCCATGAGGTTGTTAAATTGGCTGGTGAAATATTCCAAGAGCCCCTTGGCACTGTGGTGCTTCACAGTTGTTGAATTTCTGATGTGACAGAAAGCAGAAAAAGGCACTGAGCCTGTCTCTCCTTCCCTCCCCTGCTATGTCACACACAAAAAAAAAAAAAAAAAAAAAAAAAAAAAAAAAAAAAGTCAGCTGCAGTGGGAATTATAAAAGTCATGACAGGTTTTCTATCATATACCATCCTGAATGAAGACCTACAAGGGAGCTATCTTTCTGAAAGAACATGAGATCATCACCTCTCAAAAGAAAAGCAAAAAAAAACCCACAAAAGATTTTAAATATAACAAGTTTCACTGCTGGTATTGAAAATGCCACATCTGATAGGAATGCAGTTTCTAATGTATGCCCTAGCTTCTATATAGCCACCTTTACAGGCTACATGAAGTTACATGAAGTCACTCAAAGGCCAAACAAGCCACCTCCTAATATTTAGACTATAGCTTGGTTTTAGAATAGCATCAATACTTCAACTTGAAGGGTAGACTAAAAAGGCTTTGGAGAACAGCTCTGCACATCCTGCCGCACAGCATCAAGTGAAGAACAAGTCTTTTCACCTAGCAGCACTCAACACTGCATAAAATACTGTGTGGTGATACAAACTCTCACTGCATTCTCCAAAGCAAGCGGAGCTAGGAGCTCTGAAAACACTGTTACAGGCAAGATGCAAGTCTAGGATAACATTAGAGGAGTGAAGAGACGTGTTCAAGAGTGAAGAGGGGCTGCACAGTCCTGCACGTTGCATTGAGACACTATAGCAGAAGTCCTACAAAAACACAGCAGGAAGCACAACCTACAGGCATCGCTAACCACAGCCAAAAGTACGTGTAGAATATCCTTTGAAACACCTATTTTATTTTCCTTCTTTGGAAGAGTCTGAGAACAGAGTAGTGTTTTTATCAGTGTACAGTCTGCAGCAATTTTTGCTTAATTTGGTGATGGAAGCAACACTTGAGAGTTTCTTGGGGCTGGGGTGCAGGAGGTCAGGGATTCTGGGGGCAGAACTCTGCCAATATTGTTTTTCAGCTACTAATGGAACAGCACTTTGCCTTATGGAGCTAAAAGTCGGTAGGAAAGGCCAAAAGCTGAGACTAGGGTTTGCTCTTCTTCAGCAACAGCTAATAACTGCTAATGCTTCCAAGTCATCAGCAGCACAAGCAATTGCATTCCTTGTACAGATGAGTCTATGGAGAGAAAAAAAAACAACAAAACACAACACAAGAGAAACCTGAAGTTAGGCCACAGATGAAGGAGTAATTTCTTTTCTGCAATGACTGGCAATTAAGATAGTTACTTCAATTCTATAAGCTTATAGATTTGCTATCCTAATCCTTCCAGTTGGTCTTCCTCTACCTCTACCAATAACCACCGTGTGTGGCTAAGCAGAGATTACTCAGCTGTGCCCTGAGCATCTCACTACAGCTGCAGTGAAAGCAGCTGGGAAAGCTTGAAGTTCATTAAGAGCATGAAGGGCACGCTTCCCGTGTAACTAGGATCCTAGTTATCACAGCCATGCGAGCTTTCCCAGACAAGGAGTAGCTGAGCTGACTAGATCTATATGTTAGTGCTCAATGCAGAGTCCCAAAACGCTTCTCAGATTCTGGCTTAAGCATCTAGCTTGTTTGGATTGCTTTTGCATCATGTCATCTGCATATGCACACGTATGTTGAAATTCACACCAGCCTCAGCATCCAAATCTGTCTCATCTCAAGGTTCTGCTGGGATGGGAACTGCATTTCCTAGTGCTTGTGGAAAAAGCAGAAGTATTTAGAACATGGGAAAAAGTTCATGGGAAAAGAAAACTGGATAATATACAACTCTGCTCTAATACTTCATGAGTTAGATCACTAGCAGAGATGATGGATATCCAGCGTTTTAAACACAACTAGGAAATGCTATATTACTGTATTTGTTTGAAACTGCAAGCCAGTAGGCAAATGACAACTCTTCCAGAAGTACCCATTTGTAGCAATACTTATTACTACATTCTTGACTTCAAGTGTGTGAGCGCATATGTGTGTATATACATGTACAAAATAGTTATCTTAAAGATTTTATAACATTATCACAGCCTTACGTGTTGTATTAGCAGCTATTTGCTATGACCCCATTGTTACCCAGGGGCTTCCCCTCCCTCTTAAAAAAAAAGAAAACACCTCAGAAACTTGTGTATTGACACAGCTGGAACACAGCAATCTGCCAAACATGTTTTCAAGAATTGGCACATGTAAAACCACACAGTCATCGTATAATTAAGTACAAGTTACACACGTTGCATGCTTAAAGCAAGGAAGAAAATGCACTACCTATCACAAAAGCAGCTATGGAAAAGTACTGGGCATTGGCCATGAATCCCATGGTGAAGTCCCCATAACGCTCCCCTCCAGCTTCCCCTAAAGCTGCCAAGTCCTGCAGGCTCCCCAAAACAAAAGCACCACTTGCTAAGTCTGCCCATGGCCAACTGCAAACAAAGCATAGAGCCAACATGCTCAAGGTGCTGGCTAGTCCAGGCTACCAAAATCAGGGGGTCCACTGAGCAAGAAGTTGCTGCAGGCTGTACAGGCCAGGCAGCACCTCCGAAGTCACAAAAACATTTGCTGAGGTTCAAAGATCCTAAAGGCCTCTTAAAAAGATGAACAACCTTTCTCCTCCTGCTTCTCTTGATTTCAAGGACACCAAACAGTGAAACCCGTGTGACATGAGCTATGTTCCACATAACCCAGCTCCGCTCCTTGCGGGAACGGAAAGCTCGCAGAGGGCGTGCGCTTTCCTCAGAGGAAGTCTCATCGACCACAAGGATCGAAGCTCTGCTCCGGTGGGCCCAGCACAGCGTGCGAGCCGCCCGGCTGCAGCTGCTGGCGCCGAGCGCGGCACAGCCACTGCGCTCAGACAGGACACGGCCACGGCAAAACGGCTCTCGGGGAGCTGCCGACTTGTATCCCTACACCATCCAGCCCCGTCCTCCTGTGCGAGCCATTGGAGGCACTCAGCTCTTCCTGGAAATACCCATACGCGGGCCATTAGCTAATGGAGATCCTCCATTCGTCATTACTAGGGGTGGCTTACGTGTCTTCCACAGGCTGGGAGCAGCCAACAGGGTGCAACGGGCCCGTTTACAAGTCATTTCCTTTACATTCACAAGACTAATCTTAAAGCAAACACATCCCATGTCTGAGGTTTCTTTGGGGAAAGATGAATAAGCTTTCAGATGGGGCTCAGTGCAATCTTGTCCAAAGATTACAAATTACTTCCTAATGGTTCAAATAACATTACAGACCCCCCAGACCCAGCTGAGAGAAAACAGTTCACATGCAGTAGAAGATAGCCAATGTTCACAGACTAGCAAAAGTCTTTCCTGTTTCAACCTTATTCTGAAGTCTGTCAGGATTGTGGTATCAGCCCCTCTGGGAAGCCCTCAAAACCCCAGGATGAGGAAATGACGACATCAGTGGGCTAGGAGTGATCCTAGGGGAGTACCTAGCAGCACTCAAGGTGCTAACATTAAAAAAAAATACACAAATAAATCAATCACACAGGGAACCCATATTTCAAACAGTCAGCCACTTCCAGGACAGACTTTGGTAACTCCATGAGAAAGCAGCAACACCGTGCAAGGGTTTGAAGCCAAGGCACAAGGGCTATCCTGCATGCAGCAGCAATGCCCATCTTCTGAATGGCCCTTTCCCTCTCCTGGCTCTTCCTCGAAGCTCTCACAACCAAACAACATCCCGGCTCCCTTCATGAGCCAGACTTGGCAGGTGCTCCCTTATCGCCCATCCGGAGGCAAACCGGACCAAACGCTCCGCTCCCACCCCAGCGCGGCTCCACCGCTTTTCTCCAGGGCTCCCTTGGAGCAATGCTTCTCCGGCCACCCTGCAAGCCGTGCCTCCGAGAGCTGACGGCGCGGGAAGCGGCGCCTCCGGAAGTGAGCACGGAGTGACGAAGCGCAGGCCCTCGCAGCAGCCGGTGCGCCAGGCGGCTGCCAGCTCAGCACCGCGCTGTGCTCTGCAAGGACATACATGGGCAAGCAGCGGCGCCGCTGCTCCCCGCAAGACATTACAAACCCGACTAACTTCTGAAGGTTTTTCCAGACCTCCGTCAAATTTAGAGAGGCTTGCAGCCACGTTACTGTGTTTTGTTCTGCCGGAAGCCAGACTAGCCCCATTTTGAACTGCTTAAGGAAAACTGAAAGAAAAAAAAAAAAAGAGGTGTTGGGGTGGGGGTAGAGTTGCCTTCTACCTCTGTGTGACAAGAAGAGCCACAGAGCAAGAGAGCAAGAGTTTTTGCAGGTGGGAACAAATGGAAACATTCACCTTTAGGAAGGGGAAGAGTCAGCTCATCCACACAGAGTTCAAAAAAAAGCCAGCAGAAAGTTTGGGGATATCTGGTTCCCTTAGTGCTAACAAAAAGCTGCATCTGCAGTGCAAGAGGAGATGAGGAATAAATGGAAGCCACTGAGGCTAAAACCTCTGCTGGGCACACGTGGTTAGTGATAAGCACTCTCACACTGCAGAAAGTATTCCATATGCAGCCAAACACCTATGCATTGCTTCTACTCATTCCGGCTTGGCCTTTGGGTAGGAAAACTTCATCTGCTCAAGTGTCCAAGTAGGGTTTTGGCGAGATGGTAGCAAGCATCTGATTTTCCTGAGCTGGCTCAATTGTCTCAGTTTGGATTTAGACTTTAAAGACATATTTAGCCTCAGGTGTTCCTTATAGAGGTAACTATACTGCTTTCAGAGGCTAAAAATACTTAACCAATTAATATCCTGCATTATGGGCACAACAAAAAAGTTCTCCTATTAACATACAAGTGGTCAGCCTGCCCCTGGGAAGTCAGTGAAGTCTGTAGTCGAGTCTCAGTATTTAACCATGTTGCTTTTCTGACCCTCACATCTGTCACTTCAAGCATGACCAACCAAAGCCAGAGCAGGTATTAGCATATTCACTGGCAATACTCAGCAAGGTTGATCTTCTGATGCTATGTTAATTTGCTTTGCTAACTGTTAGGAAGTGAGATGCAGGAAAGCTGTCTGTCTCCATGCATTTCCTATACGTAAGAAAAATATAAATATATAGGAATGGAATCAACCCTGATCAGAGGGCAAGAATAATACTGTCCTTGGGCAAAAGGCTGGAGATTTATAGACCTCCCACTACAAAAGCACATGCATTATACAATCCAGCACCATTTCAAGCAAGCAGCAGCACAGTAAGGGATTACATAAGCCTGCTAGAGGCAGAGGCACATTGCTTACCACTTCAGTGGGGACTCAATTTAGCCTGAATGAGTGTTGGAGACACCAGACTCCAGACGCAAGGCTAAGAGAGCACGCCTGGCACTAACAGCAACAGGGCGCAGCCGTGCCCTGCTGCCAGCAGCACACCCTCCACCTCATCCTGCACCAGCGGCCACTACCCATCCTCGCCCCAATGCTAACGCCATAGAAAGTCTTCAATTCTGGCACACCATGCCCCTTACTGAACATTTTGAACAAGATGGAGCCCAACAAAGCAGGCCAAATACCTTGTGGCTGGTGTGCTGAGTTTGCAGGCAAAACTACAACCCTCTGGCCTCGGCTGCTTCTGCAAGTGTCAGCTTGGCCACAGGGCAGTGGCACACGGAGGGAAGGAACAAAGCAAGCCCAGGGTCCACTGGGTTGGGTTCGCTTTTCCCTTACCAGGGCTCAGAGCACAGCAGCAACACCGAGCAGCCGCCTGCAGACACACATCCCACTCAGGAAAAGGATGGTCTTGCTGCTGGCAAGCTGGACAAGGTTTTAGGAGTTGTCTCCTAAAGAGTTTGAGGAAGAGAACTGAGAAATAAGGCAAATCCTATGGTGGAAGGATTTTTCCCCTCCCCAATTTCCAAGTTTTGGTTACTTCCCTTCCCCTCCCCCATGGTATAAAATTAAACAATGATTCCTTTGTGTATCATTTATGAAGACTTTCATTCCCTGGAGACAAGGCCTAAATGTCTAGCACAACAGGACCCTGATCTCCACTGGCCCTTAGGCACTGCCATAAAAAACAAACAGATCACAGAAGCCCAGGTCTCTGTTCAAAACAGTCTGGATAGTAAATAAGTCTTCGGATAGGTCTGTTAGCTGCCGTACTAATTGCAGTGTTGGAACAGGGCTTTGACAAAAGCATATATGCCCTGAAAGTTTATTCCAAAACAATTTAACTGTGCATATTTGGACAGGTATGTTGAAGTTCCCAGTAGCACAAGCACAGTGCTACATTGCAAAAGGGCACTTCCAGCAAGACCAACACATCTATTAACACATTTTAAGATAACTAATGAATGGAAGTTTTTTTCATCTTGCTTCCCACTCAGGGGCTTTGAGCAAGAATTATAGAATGGAAACAACCCAGCCTGGGTTAAAAGAAAAAAAACACATACTCCTGTAGTCCTTTAATTCCCACTGTGGAGCAGGAACCCTTTTACTTCTCGCATTGGAGATTGATCCACATCCCCTTGTTTGCCCAGGTTCTTCAGCGCACACACACAAAAGCTCTCAGCCCCCAGTCTGGCAACGCAGAGCAATGCAGCCTGAAGAAGATGCAAGCCAAGACCAGGTCCTTCAGGAAGGGCATGCATCACTTCCAGCTCCCCTCTGAATTCAGAATGACCCTCAATGCCAGGGAAAAAATCAGCAGAGCCACCTCCAGAGTACATCAAGCCACAGGTGGCTTCCTTGGTCAGGCTCCTGGCTTGTAACTGAAATTTGTGAAGATGCAAAGCTGCCTCCTTCCTGTGATAAGGGATATTGCAGCTATTTCGCATTTTCAAGCTGTTTTCATACTCAGCATATTTGATTTGGCTGATGTATTTACAACTAGTCCCTACATCAAAGGGCTGCCTGGTATCAACCCTACCAGTATGGGCTGGGGCACAAACCAGGCTTTACTTTTTTTTTTTTTTTTTTTGGAGCAGCCACACATTCCTTCCTGCAGTTCATGTTAGTAATTATCAAGTATTTGCTAGGTAACACAGTTAAGGAAAGTTATTTTTCTTTCTAAAGTTCCTCCTACTTACCCTGCTAATGAACAAGCTCCATATGCTATAGGATAATTAGAATTGGTTGCATAAAAATCTGGAAGTCAGCTTTACAACACAATAAAAATTAAGACCTTCACTCTGCCCTATGAGAATCCAGACTTGATGAGATACTACACGTTAGTCCACACTTTAAGCTGAAGGAAAGTGGAGATTCAAAGGAGATTCATGACTGTTGGGCTTTGACATCTCATCTGCCCTCTCAAGCCATTGGATTCACCCAGATCATCCATAGTGTGCTAAATACTCATCACCACAGTACTGCCATTTAAAAAACTTTAACTACGAACACCCTGGAATTTATTTTAAAAAGGATGATACTTTTTTTTTTTGTCCTGTTTTATTTGAGTAGACTTTGTCTCTCATTCAGGCAAGGCATTTGGCAAGGGGGGGGGGGGAAGAGGAGAAAGGAGTGAGAAATGCCTCCAATTACATGTTCTAGTCAAGTATAGACTCAAGCGCTGTACTCAGCTGAAGAGCAAAGCCAAGGAGTGAGCTGTTCATCTTTGAGAGATAAAACCCCATCTGCAAAGAGTCAGTAATTACATCACTGAGGGACAACTCCATCCTGGTGCTGTTAGGTCAGTAACAGGCTTTTAACTTATCACTGTTTTGCATTGTCACTTCCAGCCTTGCTCACATTCTCCTTCCAACTGTCTCAGGCCTTTGGATGAGCCTGTGCTTATTTATTCGCAGCTCAGTTTTCAAAACGCTGAGACACAGCCAGAAAAGCGTAGCTGGTTCTCCAAATGATGTCCTTGAAATTAACTACAAAAAGTTCTCACTATATAGTGAGGGAAAGCATCCTGTATTTGTTTCCTCTCAAAACTAAAGGAGAATTTGTATTGGATGCAAACATTTCACATACAAAAAAAAGCAAGATAAAGCCTTTACAACAGTCTAATTAGCTTTTTTTTTTTTTTTAATAAAACTTACCTTTAGATTGACTTTCTCAGGATTTCTGATCAACTCCTTGAAGCCACTATTGCAACTGGATATGATTATGATATGATGATGAATATGATTACTCTCATTTAAATACTAGGTCAAGAATAGAGGGTAACAACAATGTGCCTTTGAACACTGCTAACACACCTTAGGGTATATGTCTTATAGCTGCTCAGGTTCCATTTCACTGAGGCAAAGACTGTTTTTGGTGTTCAGCTTCTGAGAAGCTTTGCTAGTGCAGACTTCCATTTAATAACCCCATAGTGGAAAAGACACATGCTAGACAGTGTGAGCTAAGTGACCCCAAATCATTATTTCTGCTGCTGTAGCTATATATTTAAAAGGGAGGTCTATAAAGAACTTTGTATTGCAAACAAGATGATTATCTTTAACCAGAGTCTGAAGTCTCAGAAAAAATGAAATTTCATTCAGATATAGCAAGAGATTTGCTACAAAGATGAGGTATTGATAAAAACAAAAAAGAAATAAAAATAAAAAAGCAGCTCATACACCCCCTGCCTGCTCAAGCAAACAGTAAGTTTAAAGAGAGAGAACAAAATGAACTTTGGGTTGACTCTTGTGTGCTCAGAATTATTCTGTGACAACGGTTTCCTGCTGCCAACACATACTCCAGCTCCAAGCGCGGGGCTGAGGCCGTCCAAGCCAAACACATGCAGGGCTGGAGAGACTCTCTGCAGATTAGATTGCTCCTCTTTGTGCCGATACATGAAATGCATCTGGGGCACCCCATCTATATTAAGGGCACATTCCTTGGCCGAGCATAAGCCTATTCAGCGCCGCTCCAGGCACCAGTGACATTCTTCTCCTGTGCGATACAGGGCTTCCAGCAAACTCCCCAAACAGGGGGATAAAGATCCCCAGGAATAAAACACCCCAAAGGGCTAATATGCTTACTCAGATAAATTCCAACATCTGAAAGACGCCAAAAGCATCCCCACTCTGAATCACAGCAAAGTGCTCAGGAAGAGGCTGGTGGCAGACACCCAGCTGCAAGCAGAGGCAGCCCTTGGTGCTCAGTGTCCCTCCAGCCTCGAGAAGTCTGCTCAGATCTACACAGAGGCAGATACACATCCAGGTCTTGCTCCTACAAAATCTGGTACTTCTGTGGACAAGCTTTTGCCATCCCAAGTGCACCAGCTCTCTAGAGAACCTGTGCCCTCCTGTAACAGGAGGCTGCAAATAGCCCTTTCCCTCCCCTCCCCACCATAATTTCTTGGGGAGGCAAAAGGAACCAAACTATTAGGGAACACTACAGCGACAGCATCATCTGTCAAGGAAATACAGAATGAAATACAGAGTTCCCCAAACATCCATGTCATTAAACATCAGTACACCACCATTTAGCCACTTCTTTGATACTTTCTTGATAGGCAATTTATATTTACATTGAATCAGGTGGCTAATGTTTTTGACTTTGGTTAAGTGCACCAGACTCTCTCCAGTTCATACAAATGAAGCAGCAAGAGCTTCATTAGTACAGCACCAACATCCTATTAACATGAGCAATACCAGCAACATCAGTGCTCATAAATTAGAGGCCCTTTGAAGGGGCAGCAAGAGATTTAGGAACAGAAAGCAGACATGTCAGTTGCCAGCAACCTATTCCCCATGCACAGGGCAACAAGGCTGCTGGCACCTTCCAGCCCCCATGCTGGCCTTGCCACCACACTGACATTTCCCAGTAGCATCAACTTTCCAAATCCGAGGCTTTGTTGGATTTCTAATTTCTAAACATCCCAAGGCAGCAAAAAGTTATGAAGAATTTTAATTTTTTTCCAGACTCTATACCAGGATTAATTCCTTATTCTCTGTTACTATTGTCTGCGAGCTCACTTGACAATTTTCAGCCCTTTAGATTTATAGTCATTCCTAGCAAAGTATTTCATCCACAAATAAATGCAACCATGCTTTTTCTGAAGGCAAGGGGAAAAATATATAGAAAGCACACAGATGTTTGGCAAGTACATCAAAGCTAGACTAGTCAGTACTAAAAACTCACCATGAAGATGTTCTTAGAGTTTTAACAACACAATCAAATGTTAGATATGAACAGAGGGAGATTCCAAATGGGTAAATAACATCTACAATAATAAATTAATTGGAAGTGCAGAGACCTGCACTGCAGAAATCTCTATGCTATAAAAAGTATCTGCGTGTTTTACCACCAGTGGTTTTACCACCACTTTACCATGTGAAGGCCTGAGCTGCACTGAGACTGAGCAAATCTTTGTTTTCCACATTAATATGACATGAGATGAGGTTGGGTAGAGATATGAACTTCTGGCCAGTAGGTATGAACTGACCGCCTTTGGCAAAGTTGTGCTCCTGTTCTCTGCATACCGTATTCTGCAGTTATTTGGCTCCTCAACCCCTGCAATTCACTTCTGACCCATGTGCAGTGAGAGGCTCTTGGATTCTGAGAGCAGAGAGCACTTTTCCCTCCGACAATATTTCATAACTTCAGCACATAATACCTTTTCCAAAGGAGGACAGATGTGCGGGAGCAGTTTTAGTCCTCCAAGAAGTTTTCCATTAGGATCCTGGTTTGCTCTGGCTGCCTAGTCCGATAGCATAAACAGCCTCCCAAGGCCAGAGACGGCCGGGGAGCCGCTCAAGTGGCGTGTGCCAAGAGCCCTGTCCAACTGAAGAGCCACCCGCCAGCTCCCTGGCCTTGGGGCACCATGGCCAGGAGCCCGGCAGGCACCGACCCGCTCACCTTTGCTGGGGAGCCGAAGAACAGTTTGAGCCCAGCTCACATTGTGAGGGAAGCTTAAACCAGCACCCGTTATGGTGAACACTTAGGCGACATATAGGAATATCACATGTGGGCTGGGGGGTGGGGAACTGCTTAACAGGGTAAAGATGCTGAATGCCAAGAATTTCACTTTCAGAAATCCGAAGCCTTCAGCCCAAGTACCCAGACTTCCTTGCTGGCTTAGGGACGTACCGTACGAGGAGAAGCCATTACAGTAGCGAGCTCCCTCACACGAGAGGGAGTTCAATCTCACTTAAGGTCATTTAATTTGGGGCAGAAGCGCCCAAAATTCTCTACAGGGCATCAGCGTCACAGGAACCACCATGGCACCAGGCAGCACTCAGGCTGCTGGGCAGCTTGGGGGAAGAGCACACAGGGAAGCCAGTTGTCCTATTGCACTGGGAGGCATCGGCTCCATGACCTCATGCTCTGGGACAATTGCTATGTTCTTAAGGAGTAGAAACTCCTGAGAGGTGAGGAGGCGGTGCAAAAGGGAAAGCATGACCATTTCCTCCAAACTCCCCGGGAAGCAGGGGTTCCAATAGCAACCTGGAGGAAGGAAAAGGAAGTGGTAGTCACAAGTTAAGCTCTCCAGATATCTACGTGCACCTTAGGAAGTTATTCTGCACATTCCTGCTAAGACCCACTAACTTATGCTTTTTTATTTTTTCTTTCTTTCTTTTTTTTTTTTTTACCAGAAAGCTCTGTTGCTGCTGTCACACGGTTTAGTCGTCACTCAAATTCAGCAGAAACACAACTTTGCCAGGTCTGTGGCTGGAGCCGCTGCAAGAGAGCGGTGTGCGATTCTGCGGCATTTGACAGCTTTCCCCTCCTCTAAGACTGACATGAACCAAAAGCCTCCTATCCAAAACAAAAACGCTAGACAGAACACAACCCACATTCCTCCTGTTTTGGGAAAGTCTGGATTGGAAGCCTCATTTCTCATCTTGAACCCATGTGTAGCTACAGGAGTGTAGTTCAGGAGCCACGTGACATTTACAGCTTACTCCCATGAATGCTATAGAGAGCTCATAAGAGGGAGGAACTTTAGCAAAGCATGCTACAAAGTGCAGCATGGTATAACAGGAGCATGAGCAGTGCCTGCTTCGGTCTACAGCTACTCCCCGCCAAGGGCCTTGCTTTGCAGAGGTGGAAGTGTTGGGCGGAGAGGCCTTAATGACACACTGAGAGCTTGAAAAAAACCTCTCAAGCTGGGTGCTCAACTTCCATTTCACCCAAAGCCTGCTCCTCATTTTGATGAGGAACACTTAAATTTTCCAAATTTTCTGCCACCCATTCAGAAACTGGTTTTGAATACAGACAGCAATTTCTTACTGCTGCCGCTTCTTCAGCCCCAATCTGAGCACACCGCAACATCTCCTGCCTCGATTCCCCTTCCGCTGTCCTTTAAACAGTGATTCCTGAACATTCTTAGGTGAGATTCCACATCCAAAAACTATCATCTTTGAAGGAGAAGAGGACAAATATCCAAATACAAATTGAAAGCACTTGCTTGGAAGACTTCACTCATGTCTCAACAGTTCTGAACCAGCTCCTTTTTAAAATCACTTCTGGCATGGTTCTCAGGATCCCTTATACCAGCACCATCCCATTCCATTATGGATTTGGACTTCACAACATGACTTCAGTCCTCCGAGCAAGAGTCTTGTGAGAAGGTTTCGTTTCTGCCAGCATCCTCATCCAAGCACTCCAGCCCCGGACAGCACAGAAACAAAACAGGATAGCTGCGTAATAGTGGTCAGCCTCCTACGCACTCAGGAGCTTCCTGGCTACTGCTGCAGGAGGAATTTTATGAGCTGTCAGCAAGCACAGCTACAGCCAGTCCTGTGCCCACTGGCTGTTGCAACTGCAGGGCTTGCAGCCCCATGTGCCATTCTAATAAACTACCGCGTCCCAAGAAGAACAGGCACAGCTTTTCCATGTGAGGGAGAGCTCATGATGCTCCACAGATCCCACAGTCAAGCCATGGAAAAGAGCACACAAGTAGGAAGGTCAGCTGGGCACCCAGTTACAAGAACCATCATGATCTGGAACAGCTTGACCTGAGGAAAAGGGTTGTTTCCAGCCACTGACAGACAAAATGTACGAGGTTATCAGCCGGTCACCGCCTCAAAGCTGCTTCCCTGAATGTCAGCACCAAAAAGCAAAGGAAGATGATAAAAAGCATAATCATGCAGGAGACATCCTCCTCCTCCAAACTGAAAGTTAGCACAGACTCTGCAGAGCAATGGGAGAAAAACAGTAGTAAAGGATAAAGGGGTTAGAGGGATACACTGAAGTAACAAATAAAAAGCCAGTTTTAAAGTTATTTTGCCTTTTGGGCCACTAGATACCTCCTCTAACTAATGCACATGGACTATTTTCAAAGACGTTGGCCACATACTGCTCACAAACTTTATGGGATTAACAGTACAGGCTGTGGGATGAATCACTCCCGGATTTTTCTTTTTTTGTCCCATATTAAGATTTCAGAAGGAGAAAGAAGCTGACTTCATTCCAGCAGATGATCCAAAGGCACCCCAAGGGCTGGTTACAAAACTGATTATTGCTGAGGCTCCAAACACATTGCAGAAAAGTTAGCAGCATAAATAGAAGCACCTAAGTTTCTTCACATCTTTAGGCTGTAGTATTTTCAGGTTTCTGCAGACATTCTTTCTATGGTTACTTGCTGCATCACCTGAGGAAACAGCCCATCTGAAATCAAAGTTAGCCTAGGGCAAGCACTGGGTTGAACCTTGCACTTTCTGGGACACTCCTGCCTTTACAAGCCCACTTTCTCCCTGGGAACGTTACTGTTCCGCTTCAAACATGAAAAATAAGCAGTTCTGACCTCTGCTGTGGCTCCAGTTGAACGGGGGAGACTGCAGCTGTGAAATTTGCTATGTTAAGCGATTGCTGCTTTTGGCCATCTAGGTCAGTGCTCAGCAATAGCAAATCTAGGCTCTTCCTGCCAACTCGTTTGCAAGAAAAGCATAAAGTACGAAAGGATAGAGATTCCAGAGCTCTATTGTGGAGGAAGTGCAGTCCTGCTCCGTAGGCCCAGACCCAAAGGCACAGCTTTGGGACACCTACAGAAAGACGCTCCCGCTCCGCACTGCTAGGGTTGATCATGGCAAGACTGCAGGCCCACAGAAACCTTGGATTTTGCTTTCCTTAAACTGAAGGACATACTGCACTACATTTCCTTTCCCAGCTGGCCCAGAGCACGTCCTAACAACAACTTTAGCTCTCTATAGCTCTGGCTCTTCTCTGCCAAAGGTACAAGAGATCAGCGGAAAACAACAACAAAAAACACAAAAGTAGTCACAGAATGGGTGATTTCCAGGAAGGAAGCTGCTAATGCCCACCCTCACTGTCAAGTATGCTGTGATTTCAGGCTTCCCTTCCTGTGCTCACTCTCAATTTCTAACAAATTTACCCAGGGCCAGTCAGATGGTGCATGGGGAGTCTGATTAAACACGAGGCAAAGATGAAGGGGAGGAGGAACAGTTTGAGAACATGGGAGAAGAGTTATTAGTGCAGCCAAGTCTCTAATGCAGCAGGTGAGCCTTCCTGAATCGCCATGGATTTGGTGCTATTATTTAGCAGAAGTTTGCTAGCTCAGCTGGCACCTGTAGCAAAGGCTGCAGATTGCCAAGCAGTTTCACAGAAAGGTTGAGGCTGGAAGGAACCTCTAGAGACCATCCAGTCCAACCCCCCTGCTCCAGCAGGGACACCTAGAGCACAGGGTGGCAGCCAGGTGGGGTTTGAAGATCTGGGGAGAAGGAGACTCCACCACCTCTGTGGGCAGCCTGTTCCAGGGCTCTGCCACCCTCACAGTAAACACAATTCGGTCCAGTCCCCACTTTTGTTCCTCTTGCCACTGTTCCTGACAGCTGTGAACACCCAGCTCCCCAGCCACAGCCTTTTCAGAACTTAAAAGGAGAAAGAAGCCTTTGTGCAACTCAAGGCATCCTTGCACGGTGCCCTCAACACTGGCATCCATCGCTGCATTGCAAAGGGTGGATACATCTCATCTGTAATGGAAGTTTCCCCCAAACCACCAACAGTTTCCCACAAATGCCGCTAAACAGCAATTCCTGTTAACGTGAGCCAAATTTAAACCAG
This sequence comes from Nothocercus julius, assembly GCA_013398735.1. Classification (NCBI taxonomy): domain Eukaryota; kingdom Metazoa; phylum Chordata; class Aves; order Tinamiformes; family Tinamidae; genus Nothocercus; species Nothocercus julius. The sequence goes on along the minus strand of VZSV01000148.1, from coordinate 1,191,963 downwards.
TGTCAGCAAGTATCTTGCAAGCCATCCCCAGACGGGCCTGTCTCCGAATTCCCACATACGCGCTGTGTGGACAGCATCCTCATTAATGAGGCTGGCTGCTATTTCGGAGTGTTTGCAAGGGAGACTCTTCGGGGTGGGGTTGGGAAAGCAGCACTTTCATGTGGCTGCCTCTCAGACCTGCATGATAGAGGGAAACACTAAACTTCCTAGTTCTCAGTTGATTGAAGTGGTTCACACACCAGCCCCCAGAACCTATTTCTATTTTAAAATTTAAGGCTAGGCCCAGGACATGTATGGTCAGCTCCAAACACACAAAGATATATGGAATGATCAAATGTGGAGCTTAACTTATTTGGTACAGGAGCCAATTCTGCTTGTGCTCAGGAGGAGCAAGAGATGAGTTTTCTGTATTACTTAGTTCTCCTGTTTGTCTGGAAAATGGGGACTGCAGAGTGACCAGAAATGGTAAACTATTTCACACCTCTATTCAGTCACAGAAGGTCTTGAAACAAGAAAAAGTCATTTGGAAGCTCACTCTAAGCAAGTTCCCATCCTGTAATTTTGGTTCTCCACAGAGTTTCCATCTCAGTAAGCACAAAAAGTTTTAGACAGGATTACGAGCAAAACTGAGACTCTCAAATTCCTGATGCTCTTTTTCAGAGTGAACAAACCCACTTCACCTCCCTCCTGTGAATCAGTTCATGCAGCCTTCCTCCCACCCCAGAGTCTTCAGAATAGGCTCCATGGCACTGAGCAGATTAAGCACAGATTTAATTGCAGGGTTTCAAAAAAAAAAAAAAAAAAAAAAAAAAAAAAAAAAAAAAAAAAAATCACTGCAATGATTCTCCTAGAGTCACATTACCCACACCAAGTCACCAGCTATGCCTGGTTAAGAAAAAGTGGGTCAAGTCCCTCGTGCAGTTTTTTCTTGTGCAGGGGTGCCTCCAAAAACATCGGGAGGCTACAAAACCCCACGTTACCAAGTTCACAAAGAATGTTTTGATATCCAAAATCAAGCCAGTGATGCAGGTTTTAATAGTAAAACTGCTTTTCCAACCCTGGAGTCACCTCTGTGCAAGGCCTACCCTGTGCAACACGCACGTGCACCCCATCACATGCTACAGTTGGAGTACAACAATGTCCAGGGCTTCCTTAAAATTGTGTCACAGCTTCACCACACCAAAATAGGGCAGACTGCTGTGCTTTGTACGCAGTTACCCAGAAGCCTCAAAAACATACTTCCCTTTTAGGAAGGCAGCAGAGCACCTTGAGACTTGGACACCAATTGAGCAAGGTGTTACCTTACACTCATCAGCCAGTGCAGACACGTGCGCAGCAGCGCTCGTCCAGCTAGTCAAGCTGCTGCTAGTCATGGACACATAGCAACTTATTATTCTCTTTTATCCAAGAATCAAGCCAGCCTGGGATTCCTCCGTGGAGGACGGGGCGCATCGCTGAGGCCAGGTCTGCAGCAGGCGAGCGGGCCGAGCGCGGCTCGTCCCCTCGACCCGCCGCGGGGATCTGCGCTCGCTAAACAGCGCACGCAGCAGCAAGGGCCGTGCGTGCCACGTGCGAGAAGAAGAGAGCAGGAGGCAATTCCCCACACAGAAGTAAAACAGCTTTGCGCAGCAGCAACCTAGGACTGTGTGGCATGCATCTGTGTTACAGGAAGAAATATAAGATACAGACTCAGGCACGGTCTGGGAAATATTTGGCACCACCACCAAGTTTAAGTTTAACTGCATTGCCAATGTAACTGCAGTCCAGTTTCATTGGAAACAATAAAGTGATGTCCCATTGCATGTGAAACTTTCAGATGAAGTCACACAGTATCAAGATACAGAAAAAAATAACCAGCCAATAAAAATAGTAAAGAGAAGCCAGCCAATAAAACAGAGATCCAAGAGAGCCCATCTCATCCTATGCATGTTCCAGAAGTACTTCAGTTAATCCAGCCAGGATCCAGAGACTTTTTGCCACAAAAATAATTAAAGTCTCAGTCAAGAACACTAGAAAGCTCCATGTCTCAGCCCGAGGGGCAGAAGGGAAAAGCAGACATGCACCCCTCTTTCAGACCACCCCCCTAAACCTGATTGCATTACGAGGCTCATAAGCAAGGCAATTACTTTTATAGGTTTTGCTTAATCTAAAGATGGACAAGAAATTGGTTTGTGGGGAAACTGAACTCTTTTTACATTAAAACCAAAAGTAGAGTTACACTGCTGGTTGTAACTGAAACTCGCCTGCTAATGATTACAGCTCCCATTTTGCTGCCAAAGTGTTATTAAAGCTGCTTATTTGCTGTGTAGCTTAGAGGAAAAAAAATCATCTCCATCCTTTATTAATCTTGTCCTCATCTGACACAACAAAATGCACCATCAGTCTTTTGCTTACTTTGACAGCAGGGGCCTGAAAGGCAGCACAAGCACCAAAGCCCTGGTGTCCGATTGCTGTCCTGGTTAACCAGGACAAAGAGCAAAAGACGTCAGTTACTGTGAATTAAGTTTAGGTTTCTTAGGGCCGATTTAAAGCCATCTCAGTGACTTGCTCTAAGAAACTTTGGTATAACAAACTAATGAAGACAATGCCTTGTTTTCACCCCCATTTTTTAAAGGCAGTCATATCACATGAATGCAACCCACAAAGTAATTACAGAACTGATTGGAAGGCCTTAAATATTGTTATATCTTCTTGGCATTAGCTATTTTCTTGCAGCAGGGCTGAGCTGGTGACCTGTTTGGCTGTTATAGGAAACCTAATCATTAGAAAGCTTAAGTATACTAATATGAAAAGCAGATTTTCCTTAGAAATATTTTCTTGGGGAAGGTTTCAGGGTCCCACAACTGGCAGTGACTGCCTAAATGGAGGAGGTAATGAGTAAGGGCTCCAAGCAGGGATGCTGTATAAAATTTTTTCCTTTTCAGCTTGCCATTCAGGGCTCCAAGCAGGGTATGCAGTGGAAACCAGAGTGACTTGAACCATCTGCCTGAGTATAAAGACTCAGTGCAAAAGGATTAAATGAGTAGGAAAAAGGAGGGAACTTGCAGGCAGCTGGAAGCTTCAAGATCGAACTTTTCAGAAGTTTGGAAACATGCCTGCTACTCAAGGGTACCTTGCCATGTTAGGCAGCCAAGTGAAAGGTGGCAACACCTGCTCTCAGCTACTCTACAATTAAGACACATCCCGTTTCCCTCAAGGCTAAATTGCCTTTATAGAAGACAAAGGTTTGAAGTCCAGAGTTTCAGTGGTCACTTCCCACCCTCTCCCAACCAGCCAGACTAGCAGCATAGTCTCAAAAGGGGCAGCAGAGATTGTGTCCAACACCTACCAAATACAAAATCCAGGAAGGCTTGTTCCCTCATATGACTCCTTGAGGGCATCTTAAGGGTTTCCACTACTTTAATCTGTGGAAGGGAGTCTAACTGTAGATAAGAAACAATATTTGGAAGAAAAAAGCTCAAGACGACAGCCCTTGAAACTGTGCTTCTACCACACTCACTGACCAGGAGTGCTTCAGGGCCTCTGATGTCCAGCAGATGAAGGCTCTGCCCCTGAGTGTGGACTAACACCGCCACGGTCCAAGAAAACTGAGGGTCTCTTTGGGCCATGTCAGCACTGACGCAGCCATAGCCACCTCCAGACCTTGGAAGTCTCTGGGTGCAGACTTCTTGACGTGTTGTTCTGGTAGCACACGTCCCCCAGCCCTGAACACAGCAGCACAGGGGACTTCGAGGTCTTTGGTGGCCAGGGGACTCTTCCCAACAGGCTCCAATTCCTCTTTCTTGTGAAATTAGAGAATTTGAGGGCACTGAACCAGTGATTTTTGTTCTACTTCAAGCCAGGTGGAGAGAAGCAGAAAAGAGAACCCAGTTATTTCCATAGGATGCTTAGAAACAGCAGAGGGGAAAGCCAGCTCTGGGGATACATGTTTAACAGATGCAAAGACTTGCTACTCACAGCAATAACCCTTTTCCTTAGTGCTTAGGGAAGATGGGGGCAGGGGTGCTGTGCCAAAAGCATGACATCAGCTAAAGAGAAGACAAACAGAGGCAAAAGTCAAAGTGGTTGGACTTTGAATGTCTCCATAAAAAGAAAAATACATGAGTAACTGAGCTAGCCCTGTCAGAATACCGCTTACCCAAGATTAAGCAAACAATGGGAGTGTGTGTGGGGGGATGTAAACCATACTACACTCCCAGTCATTTGGGAAATTTTGCTCTGCAAGGATACTTTGAAGTTGCAAGTTCATTTTTATCAAGTCTCTATCTAGAGAGAAGTTTCTAATAAATTTAAAAAGCCAACACTGCCTAGTAGAAATTCAACAGAGGCAGTTTAAGAGAAGGCTTTGATGGATTACAAGCCCATCATACCATTGCTCCCTATATACTTTTTCATCCTTTCTCCCTCCATATGAGGATGAAAAACAGGGCAGCATTGCTTGAAAGATGGTCATTAGCTTCCTACTACACCAGGATCTTCCATGATGAGCCTGAGGAAAGATCACTAAGTCAAAACTAACAAGGTTGTAACACACAAATGTCATCGAAGAACATTCAGCTGCTCCCACAGCCAACTTGACTTGGTCCCAAATAATGCAACCCACCAACCGACTGCACTGCACCGTCAAGCAAATAACCCTCCTAGCAGAGCTCCAGGGAAGTCTGTAAGCATCCCGGCAAAACTTCAACAAAACTATGTATTACCAAGATATTTCAAGGGCTCAAAATGAGTTTGTAACAAAAAAGGAACAGCAAATGTGCAATTCAGTTCAAATACGTGGGTCCAAGAAAAAGCAAAGATATCTATGAAAAACAGAAGTTCTTCCTGGAAGGGAGATGGACACTTCACAGCACAATTAAAGGGACTCTCATTTTCAGAGGATGAGCAGGAACCTGTCAGTGTTGGAATAGATATTCCTGACAGAAGAGGAACCCAACTCAAGTCCATTGAAGGGCAGCAATGAAGAAACCACCTTATTTTCCACAGTAACAGAGCAGCTACACACACACACACACGTACGTTAACAACCCCGTTTTGGGTCCATCATAGATAACCACCTTCCAAGCTCTCCAACACACACAGAAGAAATGCATACCACTTGCTATATGATTTATAGCAAGCGAGGAGGAAGACAAACATTCAGAGACCACAGGACAGTAGTGCAGATATCACAGCACACAGGCAACATTTTGCCTTATGCAGCAACCTTCAAATCGCCACGGCCTTGTCAGTACAGTGATGCTCAAGCAATAGGTCTGGAAAGTCTCAATGCCAAGCAGCTTACATTCAAGCACGAGCCCAGGAAAGCTTTGAGCTGCCTCTCAAAGGAATACACATCACAAAAATCTCACCATGCTACCTTCATGGGCACAGTTAAATTCTTGCAAAAATTTAATGTTTCAGCCACACTAACAGCTTTCTTCTTCTGACTACTAAACTTGAAGCAGTCAAAAGCAGCCTCCATTTTTCTCTTGTAAGGGCATGCATTTAACAGTTCAGTCAATTTAGGGGAAAAAAAGGCAAGAAAAAGGGTTTTAAAAAACAGCTTGCAAAACAGAGTCACCAGAGAGGTCAGGCCAGACCATCAAGGGCTGCTTCCAGCTTAGCACAGCTGTTAAAGCAATTACAAAGTGTCACCCCACCCTTGGGCTCCCTGGGGCCAGACAGAGGAAGGAGCCCTGCTCCTCATCTCCTGCAGGCCTGGCTGTTTCTGTGCACGTTCTCCATCCATTCAGCTTTCCGCATACACCCCTGGAGGAGGGGGGGGGCTGTTTGCAGGGTTGGCCAGTCGCAGAATTCCCAGAAAGGAATGGATCTCCAGTGACAATTTAGCTAGAGCGAGTCATCCCATCCAGCTCTAGCTGTCCACTCATCTCTAGCTTCTGCCAGAGCCAGCACAGATCCCAGAACAAAATCTCAATGTTCCTGTCCATCCCATCAATGCTCCATTGATCCTATTTCTATCAGCTGCTCTAAAACAAGGCATCTCAGCTCCTCCACAGGCACCTGCTTCCAGACAGCTGAAGCTGGAAGCAAACCCTTACCTCTTGCAGCCAACAGGGCCCATTTTGATCCCAGGAACACAAACACACAGCCCAGCTGGCTGCTTTCTAGGTCACATTGCTACAAAACAAGGCTGGAGAACAACCAGTCTTGATCACCAGCTCCAGAAAGCTGGAAAACAAAGACGAAACGCTGCTACGATGAGATGAGCAAGCACCATCGGCATCTTTACCCACAACATGGAGTTCTCCAAAGCTTTGCCGGGACACAGAGAAGCCCTTCTCCTGCCACTGGGCTGTGAGCTTTTACAGGAGATTAAAGCATTTCTGCTTTGCCAGTATTGTACCTGTTTGGAGGGGAAGCTTCAAGAAACCCATTATTTTTTTAAAAAAAGGATATTAATGGCTTTCCAGTAACTTCTAGCCAAAGTCCCTGATCACCCACCCTGCCAGGGTCTGGGTCCACTTTCATGCACTGGGCAGAGAACTGTGGCAGGGCAGGAACTGATTCATGAGAAGGATCAAGTGTCCTGTGCCGCAGGGCTTGCGGCCGGCGCCACAGGGCAGGGGGGATGGCAAAGCAGCAGTAAGTTCAGAACAGGCTGTTTGAGTCAACCTTCACAGCTTAAGTACCGGCCTTATTTTTTGCAAAAGTAAAAAATTTGGCAGATCCCTCCTTGAACTTGGCCCTGTTAGAGAATTACAAACAGGGGAGTAGTTACAAGGCATTCAGAGGTGGCCACTTATGGAAGCCTGTCCTCTTGGATGAAACCGCCAGTGCCAGAGGAAAGGTGTTTGACCTACTTAAGTGTTTGCTTCTCCTCCTAAAATTCCAGTCAAAGTTCAAGTAGAACCAGTGAAGAGGAAGGTTCATTATGTTAGCTGCTATTTACTTTTTAAGCAGGGCCACAAAGCTTGCAATTTAAGCACGTATTTTTCCATGATGGACAGGAGTAGAAATACAAAGAACTGAAGGGCTTTCGCAGAGCAAGCAGCAGGGCAGGGCTGGATGTACAAACAGGAATGAAGTCCTGGATCACATCTGCCAGACCATGCTCTTAAACCTTTGTAAGGAGGAGAAAAAAAAAAAAAAAAAAAGAGATTCCCAGAGCAAGCCAGCACACACAATTGCACCTGCAGTAATGCATGATATCGGCAGCTAGGCAGACCGTGTTGGGCTGAGCATCCGGCCACTGGATGTGCAGCTGTTGACGCTTCCTGCACGACACGGTGACTGCATTTGCCATTTGGTGCAGAGCTCCCTCCCCACGCGAAGCCTACACAACTGCCAGCGCATCGCTTCCGTCTGCTAGAGCGGACCGACGAGCGCTGGGTCTGGGCCAGCATTTGCAGCAAGCTAATGCTGCAAGCCGAGACGTTTGCTAGGGAGCTCAGTGCCGCGCTCCCCTTGTGCACGCAGTGCGCGAAGAGGGAAATGTCCCTGGGGGCTAAAGCAGCAGAAAGCAGAGGTGAGTTTGGAGTGGAGAAAATCCTGAAGACTGAATCAAGTTACTGCTTTGAAAATAACTGGAAAGAAGATAGGGATAAGAAGTTAATGCTTGCTGCAAAGGCAAGTGTGGCAGGAGGGTTAGATTTAGGGCTGGAAGCCTGATCCAGGAGAAGCAGACTGACATCCTCTGCTTTGTTATGGCCGCTCAGAGTGAGCCTGTAGCCAAGCTGGGGTAGCTGATCACAGAGAGTTGTCTTGGTACCCTAGAAGTGTCATGAGCTGCTGAGAAGCCCCCAGCCCAAGAGGGTGTCCATGACAGCAAATTCAGAGTCGCAAGGGGGCTGCAGCCTCTGTCTTCCTGACTGCATCTGTGGCAAGTGCCGCGCAGGAGGGACACCCAGCACCAACCCAGAGCATTTGCCAGGTCACACAGTTCTCCTGATGCCACAAGGACACCCAACTAGTCTCAGAAAGCCCGTTGCTTCAGGCCTCCCTGGGGGCCACACATCACATGCAGCTGCATGATGCCATATCAGAGGACAGCAGCCCGCGCCCCACAGATCCCTTTAGGTCCCAGTAAAGTTTCACTAGCCCCAGTAGCTGTTTTACGTACTGGGCATGATACAATAGCAGAGATCAGTCTGCAGCCATCTATCTGCAAGGGAAGCGGCTCTGGGCTCGCGTGGCCCAGCTGAAGACGCCGCTGCCCTCCCTGCTCCACTGGGGTGGCTCCCGGTGGGCTGTGAGGGAAGAGCCCCCATCCTGCTTCCGAGCGGCAGCGCTACGGTGATGGCTATGCCGGCCGGATGCTTCTCCTCCACCGCCACTCAGGTTTTCCCTTGCAAACACCCCTGCCACAGTTTATAACTTGACCATTTCAAGGCACATCCAGGTGAAAATCGGCAAGGAGGGAGCTGCTCAGGCCCAGGCCCTCCCCTTGCCATCTTAAAACACCTATATGGGGACTCATGCTATGAAACCAGAGCATTTCAACTCCCCAGGGCAACTAAGGAATCCTAAACCAGACCCCCACTTTTTTATTCTGCTTTTTTCCCTCCCTTCCATCAAGCTTTTTTATTAGATTACAAAGCATTTTTGACAGACAGGACTCAGTGTCAACCATCCACACTGTCATGCTGGAACTGCACAGAGATGACAAGACAGCGCTGGAGGATGTGGCTTTCAGCAAAGCCCAGCTATGAGCAGGGACCACAGCCTGTTCCTACAGGCTGCGCCTACAGGGGCTACCCGGAAAGCATGTGAAGTCATGCATTTGCATTAATTTGTGGTCATTGCAGATTTTCCCCCACTCAGCTAAGGAATATGATAGAATATTTATTTTATTAGACATTCACATAGCACAAAATGGGACTTCTACTCCAAAATCATAATTCAGAGGAAGATCTAGGGACAACTTTCATTGAGGCAAGATAGGTATTTGTCACAAGAACCAAGTTTCAGAGACAGAGTTGCTACATTAAGTAATTTGTCTTGAAGTACAGAAACTACAAGTTTTTCAGCCTAGAAAAGTTTGTTGCTGTAGCAGTTGTAGCAACAGTCAGGTTAGAGTGACCCATTGGCCTAATAACAACGATAAAGTGTTCCTGAATTTGTCACAGATGCCGCACTGACCTTACTTTTCACTTTAGTATTGGGCAGAAGGCTCAACAAAGTGATGTCCAAACCATGACTCAATGGCACAGTGACTATCTCATTCCAGCTTAGTGGAAAAGTAAACCCAGGATGAAGCAAGATCCTATAGAACCACAGGTTTGTGCATATCTGACTGCAAGAGGCCACAAATCCCATCTCAGATACAGCAAAAGCAACACTGAGTAATACCTTACAGAAGAAAAATAAAATTAAAAACACCTCACAAAGATTCTTGAACCTCACTGTACAAAAGGTATACAGCTTAGTGGGAAAGAAACACCTTCTCTTTACTGGCCAGATGGCTCTGCAAGCCTGGCCAAGGCAAGGTTTCCCCTACTCTGAGGAACAGAAGAGCGATTACTGTGTCCCCAGGTATCAATATGCAACCCTATTCAGGCAAGACTTAAAGCAGAAACAAAACAAAAAACCCACCAAGCAATGCCTTTTCAAATCCAGCTTCCCCAAAGTACAGTTAAAAACCCCACACATATACCACCAAAGCCAGACACATGCTATGTATGTGCACACAGGAAAGATACAGGCCAGCTAAAACACCATCACATTCAGTCCATGACATTCAGATTGATGGGACTTCTCATGCAGCTGAGAAGCTCCCCAGCCCTGTTTCCAGAACTGCTTTCCCCTATGGATAATACAGAGCAACATTTCCATTTCCAGCAGGAGCTGTCACTGCTATAGATCAGCTTCCTTCATTTCTACTTACTTGGACTAGGAGAGGGGCAGGCCTAACTCGCACAGTCAGGTCTACGCTTACGCAAGGCTTATCCCCGCAACATAATGCTAGATTACACAGGAGGCTGAATTACTACACATGTAGTCCAATAATCTCATTCTCCTAAAAAGCTCCTCCCCATAATGGTAGAAGTCATACCCAAATCTTCTAGACATCCTTGCCTACACTAAACTAGACAAATTCAAACAAGTCACACATTTTAAAAAAGCAATACTATGGAAACTCTTGCTGGTGTCATTATGTGCCACTATATGGTTTATGCCTTCAGCTTTAGCTGAAGGAACAAGAACTCATAGTGTCATGGCTGTGGTATCCCTATGCCAGGAAGGTTTGAGTTTAAGAAGCCTGTTCTTGGAAAAGCTAAAAGATGATTTCTCCAACACGAAATGTTAGACAAGCATGCAAAGCAGGTGAGGCTCTGTCCCCAGTGGCTTATGTTTTTATTTTATATATGCATGGAAGAGGGGCTGTTTCCTATTTGTCTTTTCAGGTCAATTTTGAAAGTTAAGGAAAGCAAGAGTACAACCTCTCACATTGTTATATTTCAGTGGCTGTGTTGCAGCATCAAGTTATAGCAAGGCACTGCATGCTTATGTGCGATCTCAAGGGCAAGACCATGAGGCTGGAGGTCAGAGCTCCAGGCTTCCTTGCTCTGTTGCATGCACGTTAAGAAGGCTATCTGTTGAGCATCAGTATATGGACTTAAGGACTACAACTCAAGTTCAAGGACATTTCCTAAGGACAGCCACATTTCTGGACCCCTTACTTTTAAATTCTGACATCCCCCCAGTTACATCTTCACACACCATGTGGTTCAAGGCAATGTGATGTGAACAGCACAAAGCAGATAGGCCACATGAGAAGCATTCGGAACTTCAGACACTTCTTGCATTAAAGAACCCAATTCCCTTGGCTCCATAAGCAAAGGCAGGGATATTATGAGTATGAATAAAAGTTGCCACAATAACCAGGCTTGTTCTGACAGCAGTAACACCCAGTATTGACAATGAGGAGCCCTCAGGCATGGAAAGAAAGAGGCTTCCCTAGCTCAGACACCCAATACATAAGTTAAGGCATTTTTTCCCCTTCAGCTACAATAATTTCTTTTAAAAAACAGGGCACATGAACATTTTAACCTCTTTACTAGCCTTGCAACCAATGCATTAGCTATCAATATCCCCAATGCAGCAATTCTGCTCATGCTCGCCACTGCGTTGCCACACACTATCCTTTTGGACACCACACAATCACTGGCCAAAACCAGATTACATCACTGAGCCAAATAAGCATTAGCTTTTTTTTTTTTTTTTTTTTTTTTTCCCTCCAGAAAAGTTATCATGCAATAAAATAGCAGCAATAGAAAATTGCAAGGCATGGCCATCACTGTGGATGACCTGCCTCAGTTTTGGAAGGTGTACTTTATTCCCCAATTAGAGTGTTCTGTCTCCCCTAAATTTTAGCACACCCAGAGTGCTACAGCAGCCAGCCATGGATGGCCCCGTGTGCTGAGTTACCACAACATGAGTTTTCATCTGAAGGGCTCCAGATGCCAGCAGCTCCTGCAGCTGAGGACCGGCAAGTTCGGAGTGGGCTAGGAACCAGTCCTGGATAGCAGCTTTGAATTAAGGGCACAAGAAGCAACAGGGGGGAGGAAGGGGAGTCCCTGAAGATAGATGCTTATTTAAACCAGCTGTTAACCCACTCTAAATACTCACAAATATGAACAAATGTATGAGTGTAGAGTGACTAAAAGCTACCAGGCACCCATGAGTTAAAGTACACAAAGGACATCTATACAAGCACTTGCCAAAAGTCTCATTTTTCCAACTTTAAGCCTGGCTAGTCCATGGATGGCAGAAGGGTTTTATCTGCTTTTATGTGACAGGCTCTGCCTCCTTGCCTGAAAATTTCCCAATTAACACTTCTACAAGAAGTCTGGAAGTCGTGCACGGCCACGTATTTATCTACGCACATCCCCTCCCCTCCCTACTGAGTTCTGGGCCACGGGCTATGCTGTCAAGCCAAGTTTCATCCTGTGCAATTTTTAAACACTCATCCTATAAATCCTCCAAAAAAGGGAGTTAGTAATGGAAATGCTGACAGAGACTTCAAGTGACAGCAGGGCAGCTGTATCATTCTGCTATACATCAGTTTCATTAGCTGCAGATCCTTTTCTCCTTCACCTTAGTTTTCCATTAGTGTACTTTGGCTAATTAACACACAAAAACTACAAAACATTCTTAGAGTGGAAGGCAACATTTGGCCCCCAGCCTAAATCAACACTGAGAAACTTCAACATCCTCAGCCAGACATAGTGACTGTACCAGATGGAGCTAACATACAGCTACGAGCAGTGATGAGGGAAAGGAGAGCAGGGGAACACACACAAAATCTGACCATTAGAAAAAGGAAAAAGCAAACTTGTCTTACCGCTTTCGTTTTTCTCTATGACATCCACGACCTCTCCAGCCTGGAGGCTAATTTCAGAGTTCTCCTGCTTCTCATAGTTGGACACCACCACATATTGCTCCAGGATCATGGGTTCAGAGCTAGCATCAGCACCTGGGGAAGGGAAAAAGCAAGCTGTAAGCCAGCTTCCAGCCATGGCTCCTCGAGAGCGACCTCCGTCCATCCGAGTCACGACAGGCCAATTTGTCGCCGGAGCCAAGCGAATCAGCAAACAACCTTGGCTCGCAGCATATCCCCAAATGGCTGGCCATATAGAAATAGCCTCCTCTGGCCCACAACCCAGCAGCACAGAGGGACATTGGAGAAAAGCAGCAGCAAAAGGGGAGAAAAAAATGAAAAAAAATAAAAAGGAGCCAAGTAGTGAATTAGTTGCAAAGTTTCATGATGGATTCTGAAAATAAACCTCTTCCCAACATGGTTTCCACAATCCTTGCTCCCATTCAGAAAGAAAAATCCTGCGTAGAAGCAGCATAAATCCACAGCTGAGCCATCCCCCCAGTAAACCAAAAGAAAAAACAGCTCTCCCCTTGGAGTCTCAGCTCCTTCTCCACTCTAATGGCTGGAGCTGCGAGTCAAGAGGGGGCTGTAGATGCCAATCATATTCGGCTGCACTACAGTCCTTAAATAGAAACACATGAGCAGGATTGAAAGAAGGAGGTGGGGAGGAGGGAGAGGGGAAGGCGGGGAAGAGTGTTTACTTGAAACAGAAGAAAAAAAGGAGTGAGCGAGCGCCAGAGCCGCACTAGCGCGGCCACCCCCCTCCTGCTCTCCGGTTCCGCATTCCCTGCAGAAGAAACAGCCCCTGAACACGGGAGCCACCGACGGGACAGGCGCCCATGGAGGGAAAGCATGGTCCGGCTTCCCATCTCCTTTCTGTTGGATTTTGGGGCATTTTCAAGCAACTTTTCCAAGTGTCCTGTTCCCCCCTACCTTCCCCCATATGGAGGGGTTGCGGCTGCTGGAGCCCGTTATGAATGGGTGTAGGCGCTAGTGAGCACGGGGACCAAAAAGGCACAAAGTAACTTTGCCTTTCTTGCAGATACTCATGCTCAAGTTTCCTTCCTTTTGTGAGAGCAGGGGGACTCTTCCTTAAAAGAAATAGAATAGGGCATTTTGGGGTGGAACAGAGACCAGGAGTGTTGCAAACCCAGAGCGAGACATCCCGCGCTGCCGCCTGCCGCTCCAGACAGCCCGGGCTGCGGGTGCAACATAAACCCGGCCGCTGGGAGCTCTCCCCCAGTGCCTGCACAGACACCCCACGGACACCCTTCTGCTTGGGAACTGCCACGGGAAGCCCTGCAGACCTCTCGACAGGAGTTTTTCTTAGTTTGCGCTACAACACTTGAATGCTCTTCGAAGCGTTAGGCCAGAATAAAAAGCATCTGCATCGGCTCTGTTAAGAGCCACCAGACATAAGATTTATTACAAGAAAAGTCTTCTAGGTTTCCTGAATTACAGCACTGTCTAAGGCTGGACAGTTTGGGCCAACAGTACCTTACACATTTTATATAGCAAGAGATAGTTCTGTCTCTCTAGACTTCAAGGCACAGCTGGAAGAGGAGACAAAAGCTGATGTGGGACTTGCTCAGAGTCCCATTGCACGTGACAGGGGTAGAGCCAGAAACAGAGTCCAGGTCTCTTGAATCTCTGTAGAGAAATTGGCCAAGAGACAGGAAGGAAGCAGCAAGGCCTAGCAAGCTCTCCACTGTGCAAACCAGGGGACCAGGGGCCAAAAAGATGATTAGCACTGTACTTCCAGCAGCAATACACGTTCCTGTTTGCTTGGGCTGAAGATGTCTGTAGAATCACTTTACAAATAATTAGTAACTTCGCCAAAAGAAAGGTAAAGAGCACATCAGCCGTTAGAAGGGCCTTCCATGAAAAGACAAATCCAAAGTTGTTTGATCCAACCTTTTCTTGAAGTCAAACACTGTCATAGTGCCTCCCTTGAGGACAAATTTCAGAAATCCAGAGAATTAGACTCAAACTCCCTAAATGTGACTCTTAGCACAAACTAAATCCACATAAGAGGAGTGTTCTCTGTAAGACTGTTTAGCTCTTCGAAGGATGGTTGAACCACTCAGTGGCAGAAATGGCTGAGAAAAGATAGGTGTGGCAACATTAAAATACAGAATCAAAACTTCCACCATAGCTGTCCGCTGTAAATAAGTATTATATTTCTGTTCATGATACTTGACACAGAAGCTTAACTTCTATGCCCTGGTTTAAACCACTGCTAATTGGCTCATTTGGAATGCAATGAGCTGCTTTTCCCATTTCACACAGCTTCCTGTGGAGCAGCTTCTCCAGGGTGGAGAGGGACTGTGTTCTTGCCTTTTTACCCATCTATCCATGCAGATAGCCACTACAACCCTACCCAATTTTATTTTCGAAAAAAATATGGGTTCTCCAACTGCAACCCCAATCTGTCTCGGCAGTACACACTTGTACACTCATCAGCTGGGAATTCGGTGGGTCGAAACGCAAGAGGAGGTACTGAACAGTTGCAGAGCAAGAGACAGGACAGTTACTAACCACACACCCCTAGTGTGTCTTATTTCCCCTAATCTCCTGGGCAATTTCCACAGGGGCAGGAAGAACAGTGAAAAAAGCCCCACATACATAAGCAGAGTGCTGGGCTTGGTGGCAGCTCACGTCCCACACCGGCCCTGCTGAGAACAAAGCGGGACCACGTGCACAACGCGGGCTGGCAAATACGCCGCGATCACTCCCCAGCATCTGAGCCAGGGAACAGATGCCAGAACAGTCTTGCCAAAAAGCTGGAAGACGCAGCATTTCAAAACTACTTCCTCAACTCCCTCTCCAAAAAAAGTAAATAAATAAAGCCCAGCAAGATAGGTTATATCTGCAGGCGTGTATCTGAAGCCCAGCAGGACTTTACAATGTGGTTTACTGTATCCTGCCTTGGAAGGATAAAGCCCTCACTGCAGGAGGATTTCTTTGTTACTGCAGCAACGGGTGTTACACATGCAATTAAGAAACCAGCTTCTGGTAGAAAGGTCTGAGGGTTACACAGTTCCTATTAAGAGATTTATCACCTGAGGAGAATGGGGTGAAAAATTCCTTGGTCGAGGAAGTAACCAGGATCAAAGGAAATGATTCCTTTACAACAGCAGCAGACCCTGCCCAGGAGATGCCTCCTTGGGAGCAGTGGGCTCTGCGTGCTTCCCACGCGATGCTCCCCCGTCCCCCGGAGCAGACCTGCTGCTCACAAGCTTTGCTTCGAGCCCCTCCAGGAACACACTGCGCAGCAGGGAAGACTTCAGCAATGCCAAAGGAAAGGAGGGAAGAAAGGAGGAAAAGAAAGGGCTTCTGCCAGTACTCAGAAGCCTCATGCTTTTGGAGGGAGGGCTGGGGGGAGGCTATGCTGTTACTATATTTCCTCCAGACATAATCAGTAAAAACTTTAGTCCTCCTCAGCTGTTCCTCCCTCCCAGTCATCTGGGATAGAGAAGCCTCTCACCTCCGTGAGCCCCAAGCTAACCACAACACATGGGAGAACAGGCAGCACCATCAAGAGCGCAGCACCCAGGTGCACCCACCTGCCAAGCACTTCCAAATCCCTGCCATGGCACCGCTTGGGATGGAGCGGGCTGCGGCTGCTCGAGACATGCCGGGGACGGGAGCGCTCCCAGAGGAGTGACATGCACGCGGTGCCCCATCACAGCCTGCAGCACACAGGTGGCACCAGGGCAAAGCAGGGGAGAGAATGAGGCCCATGTGCTCCAAAGTTCCCCCTCCCCTCAAAATAAACAAATAAAAGCAGAATTAGTGTTTTGGTTTAGAACCCACTTGCAAGCCCTCCCCAGAGCAGAGCGCGCCGTAGATTGCGGGCTGAAATAAGAGTTTGCTTGCCTCTCCGGTTATTTTTGCCTTGAGTCCGTTTCCTGGTTAAAGTCTTGAGGATACCCCTCCTCCTCTCCATAGGGCTCCAGTTTACAATTCACGCGCTCCTCACCTCAGCGATTACCTTCCCGGCACCGGGCAGCAATGTCATCGGAGCTCGTCCACGCTCCTCGCAAGGAGCTGGCTCGCTACGAAGTGACACGGTTGCACCCTGCACCCCGCGCCGGGGAGTGGGAAGGAGGGAACATTATTTCTCTTGCAGCACTTGGGGACCGACAGCAACCGTTAGAGCCGCCTAAATAAGAGCATCGCGTGCCAGTTCCAAGCAATTCCTTCCTCCTCCTCCTGTGTTGCAATAGCTAAGACCTATGATGGTTTTGCAATAGCCAAAAATTCAAACCAACCGGACGCAAAAGAAAAAAATCGTCTGGATATGGAAATTTGAGAAGTCTGATCTTTGCCAGAATATTCAGTTGTTATCAGGCTATAAACATGTCTACTCTTTTTGGATTAAAAGCACGCAGGTTTTCATACTGCCCTTTCTGGATAACCAATCAAGTGTTTACAGATTCAGACTAAATTAGTTAGTCCCAGGCTGGTCAATAAAGATTTTTAAAAGAAGCCCAAACCACAGAAACGGCCAGGGAACGCCACAAGCGTGATTCATAGCTGAGTAAGCAACTGGCAGGTAGCGCCGCTTCTTAGGCCGGGCCCTCAGCAGTCTCAACTGCTGTTGACACACACAAGATTTGTCCATGGATATTTGGCAAAATGCCTCACTGAGAGTGTTATTTTTCATATAATGAAGTCAGAGCTCAATTTTTTTTCTGCATATAGTGAGAAGCAACAGTGATCTTAGATTCAGATCTGTGGTTACTCATTAAAGCCAACTCTTCAAGTGCAGCCCTTCATGCATCTTTGGACACTCCTTCCAAAGGAGAAGGTTGCTTAAAATGCCCAAGCCATATTATCCCCTCACAGCTACCACAAGACCAGCTCCTCAACAAAGTAGACTTGGAGGGTTTATCCCATGACGAAAGATTTTTCCTTGATTGCAAGGATCACACAAGTATTATAAAAGCACATGTTCAATCTGAATGTTTTCTTTGGCTTTCCACCAGTGATCTATCCCCAAATATTTTAAGATAGATGGCTTAGATCTACATAAGAATCAAGTTAAACAGCTATTGCATAAAAAACCCACCCAACCCTACCTGACTGTATCAGGTAAAGCAGACAAGAGCTCAAAAATCTCTCCATGGACTCAGAAAAGCTCAGCTCCTAAAATAACCATTTTCTACAATAAGCAGCAGGGCAAGACAAGTCTCCTTGTGGACTCAAAACAGGTTTGTCACTCCAGGATTTCTTGTCTCCTATTCAGTTTTCTTTTTGTGCTCTGAACAAGTAATCAAGCCCTCGAGTGCTCTCCTGGATACTCCTCTTCTCTATAGCGTTGCTGCTCAGCCTTCCTCCCACTTCTCAAATTTCAGACCATAGTTTCACATCAGTTATTCCTGCATGTAGTGGGCCTCTCATGGGTTATGGCAATAGGCAAGTATGAGCCGGCTCAACTTTCTCTCAAATGGACCTTTGTGGTGCTGTGCAGGAGACCTTTACATATGCAGACCTTGACATATACGTGTTGTGTGAGAGGAACAGCCACCAATTATAAGTATTTGACTCCAGAAATCAGCACTTCTTGATGCAACAGTCTTCAGGCATGTAACTTTAAGGGCAGAGCTAGAATTTAGCACTGTTTGTGACAAAGGAGTTCAGTACCATTTCAATTGAGTTTCAAGGTCATAGTAATATAACAGTACTGGCAAGAAAGCTCTTTCATTATAATCTTCTCCAAATACTTAGCTTCCTCTATCAAATGGGTTATTAGTACATTATTATAGTGAAGTTGGCCAAATAGTACCTCTAATAAGGACAAGGCAATTCTGCTTTTTCAGAGAAGAGTTTCAGAAGCAGGTAAGATTCTTCTACTAGGCAGAGATGAAAAGCAGAAAGGAAAAGGTTTGAATTCATCCATTCAAGTAATTCAGAAGAGCCAAATTCAGAGAAATTTGTTAGATGAGGTTTCTAATCCACTGTCTCAAATTGTCCAAAAAATAACACAAGGTTAAGTGCTGTCCACCCAGTGGTGAATAGGTCAGCATGCAAGCAGACTCATCTCAGCTTAGCAGTAATAAGTAATACACAAGAAGTTTCTCAGAAAATGAGATTTTTTTTTTTTTTTTTTTTTTAAATAAGCCATTACCTACATGAAGCTAATCCCACAGGCACCCATGCACACACCCTCCTTAACTCCAAGGCACTTGTGTCCTGCAAGCATTTTCAGCAGGTAGGGCAGAG
The DNA here is from genome assembly GCA_013398735.1 of Nothocercus julius. NCBI lineage: Eukaryota > Metazoa > Chordata > Aves > Tinamiformes > Tinamidae > Nothocercus > Nothocercus julius. Next base: position 1,173,410 of record VZSV01000148.1, on the reverse strand, counting down.
GCTTCCTTGCAGAGCAGCTCAAACTCCATACTTTCTCATGATCCTGCTGGCTACACATGCAGAAATGTGGTAAAATCAGGAACTTCGTGAGCTGTATTAACTCCCTCCTGGCCCCCTTGGAGGCAGCTCCAAGGAGATGGAGCCAAGTGCTGCGTGCATCGTTGGCAGGAAGGGAACACAGCCTGCCACTGCGGCTGCAGAAGTTAACACAGCTCTTGGACAGATTCCCAAACATAAGGGGTGCACAGTCATTTCTAGCATTTATAAGACCCAGGAGCTGGATAAGCCTTCATGAGCTGGAGATAAGTGGCAGCCTTAAGGTAGACCACAGCTTCCAGCACTGAGTACATGCTGGACACACAGATAGAGCCAGCAGCTTCCACTGGGAATGGGTCAGGAATGAGCTTGGCCCATGGTAGATGGCCAGAGCTCTCCCAAGCAAGTGCTCCATTTCAGTCTCTTCCTTCTTTACAGTCCTCAGCAAGTTTTCCAACAAAAATCTTGACAAACGGAGAAATTCAGTATTGATTTTTGCCAAGCGGAGCTTGTTAGTCCCAGTTTTTTTTTTTTTAATTTTATTTTTGATCTGCTAGGTTTTAAGACAGAGCCAAGAAAAATTAGAAGCAGGAAGGTAAAAGAGGAAAAAAGAATCTGAATTCTCTTTCCACTCCTTCTTGGAAAGTTGGCTGTCTAAACAGCACTTCCAACCAACTAGGTTACAGGTAGCAACAGTTAAGAAGAAAATTAAGTATTTTGCACACAAATCTGCTAAACCACTTGGAGATTTTCACACAGCTGCTAGACAGTGTTCTCCACCAAGGTGAAGTCACCTATATATTTTGGCATTTAACCTAGTCCTTAGTGCTGCAATGTCTCCTCATTACTTCACATAGCACAGAAGTGGCTAGTTGAGGAGCCCCCAACTACCCTACCAGCATCCAGGCTGCTCATAGGGGATGGAAAGGGAGGATGCTTAGTCAAAGGTCTGTTTTTCTGGTAATTCTGCAGATATCTACTAGGTTCCCACCACAGTCACAGCACCTCTTGGGATCAAGCTGGATGGCAACCACCTATTTTCAAGCTATAGACCTGAATTACAGAGTGCCTTCCACACCTCACCTAGACCTCCTTACTTCATGGAGCAGCTTCAGTCCCAAGGCTGGAGCCTGGGCAGCACCAAACTCCCTTCTGTTCTAGTCTCTTGACCCCCAAGATGGGCTGCAGATGCATACTGTAAGGGTAAGAATCACACCCAAATCCAGACAGCCTGCTCTGCCGGCCTGTCATATTGCAATGCAGTACACAACAGGACTGAAGCACAGCCGGGCTGGAAGCAGTGGGATTACTTTGAACAAGACAATGTAAACTGGAATAGCGTGGGGAGCTGGAAACCTGGACAGATGCACCGCAGGACTCCTGTATAGAATGCTATCAACATCCTCCTTAATTGCACTGCATGGTGCTGTGAAAGAAAAAGCCACTTCCATTTGCCCTATAATGCACACTTTTTTTGAAGCCAAACTGGCAACATATATTTAACTAAAAGCCCCTGACCAAAGGGAAGGAATATCAGTTCGGTTTTTACCTCCTTGCCTTTAGGAGGCTTCAGAGTCTGAGCATTTAACTTGCTATTTTACAGACGGCAACATGCTTTCCCTCCTGCTCACTCTCACCCTGTTACCCTCAGGGCCCTCTGATCTGTTACCTACCACATTCCTGTGACTGAACACTCCAGACAGGTTGGTACTGTCATATCCAACTGCCACCTTGAAGTCAGACCTATCATGCTCAGGCTGAAGAGAAAAAGCCCCCCAGCAGCACATTCAACTTCTTCCTAAGACAGCATGTTTACAGTGACAGTAGTATTGCTCTCTGAAAACCACTAGCACTCATCATCCACCAAGGGTGGTGGGATTTTGTTTGCACACTTACAGCAGGGCATGAGCTCAGATATCTGCTGAATCAGTTGCAGAAAACAGCAGGAGTTTTCCATGCTCAACTGTCTTGCAGCCTCTGCTGGCCTGGCCACCCAGATGCTTAAGGCCACATACATAGAACAAATGTCACTTCAAATACACAGTAGAGATGGAGGGGCAAGTTACCCATAGCCACGAGAAAGTTTAATTAAACAATTGTTATGAAGAAGGAATTGTTATGAAGAATATTTTAGAGGAAGAAGCCATTTAAAATACAAAACTACTACAGTAGTATCATAGCTATAGGCACACAACATTCACATCTCTGCACAGGATCACAAAGTAAGCTATTTGTTTCTTCAAGGGTGAAAATCACAAAGAACATGTCAGAAAATGCCTACAGCTCTTAATCCTTTTCTAACTTTGAAGAGAAAAGGCTTCTTCTCTAACAGATCATACAAGGTAACAAAGCTTTGCAAAGAAATTGCCTGGATTTCTCTGGTTCTGCTACATAATCAGGAGATGTAAGCTTTATATAATGGGGAACCTTAACTTTTGCCTTAGATTAGACTATTTTTTCCCCAGATCCATGGGATTCCTCACCTAGAAGTAGCTTTCCTGCCCCATCTTTTCACATCTCCTTGAGACAAGGAGCCCAAAGCTTCCACAAAAGCTTTGCAGCTGCCTCAGACTCTCCTATTTTCCATAGGACAGCCTTTCCATGTCTTCATCCTACTACAGAAGGGCAGTAGAGCAGCATTTCAGAAAAACAAGGCCCATGTCACCAAGCTCATCTCCTTCAGGAAAGGAACTGCTTTTGGTTCTGGCTCTGGCATTGGCCATGGAAGAAATAACACAGCAGATGCCTGCCTATTGCTGGTAACATCAAGGTGAAACAGGCATCAGACAAACAGAGCTCTTCAATGTCAAAACACACAGCAAAAGGCTATTACGTAAGTAGACTACAATTCCTAGATATCTAGAGTCAAACTTACATTAAAGAAAATCCTCAGGAAAACAGTTTCTACTGCAGACTTTCTAAGAGCATGCAGAAAAAGAAACAGCAATTTACCTGTCACACACTTTTTTGGTGTCTCAGACAAACTGGACATCCAAACTTGAAATCCAAGAAGGCAGCCACAAAAAGAAAGAGTAATTAGAAAAAAGGAAAGGAGTCATAAGTCAGAGCAAGTTTGAAAGTTACTGTCAGAACAGCTTTGAAAGAAGTGTTTATTCTCTTTATAGAAATGTTGGAATGATGGGGACTTAGCCAAAGGGCAAGACGTAACAACTCTCCAGTCAATTATTTTGTTTTAGGTAACTTGCAGGACTTACAGAACTGACTTCTTGTGACCTAAATTGAGATCTGGGAATAAAATATGCTCAGAGTTTATTCCCAGTAGAGCAGAGAAACCAAGAGACATTTGACTCATTAGACCTTAGTCCTGCAAAAGTACTTAGCTTTACAACTGTTAATGATCCCCATGAAACCAACAGACAACTCACAGAAATGGAGCTTAGCAAATACATACAAGTACTTTTAATATTAATATTAACTTTTCTCAAGTTAATATTAGATAAAAATAGATAAGCCACACATGACAAAAAAGTTCAAAAGTCCAGTAAAGGCCCATTCAAAGCATTAATGGAAACATTTGTTAGACAGTGGGCAGTAGGAAGAAATCTGGTTAAGGAGAACGCTAATACAGTTGTCAACAAGATGAAAAAAATTCCCTCCCCAATGCATAAAATGAGGTATAAGTATTCAGCTTGGGATTCTGGGAATAATCTTCTAGTGTTAGTTTCTGCTTGAATACATTGGACATTCATTTTAAAAGTTAAAGATCACTCCCATTTCAAAGTAAGAACCAGTATCACAGACAAACATTGTTCCTGTTACATGGGAAGAAGGAGCATAAGGAAATCCACTGTTCTCACAAAGCCTGGGAGATGAGTCAAGTGGAAAAGAGAGGTTTATATGGTAGGCTAAGAGCTTCCTAAATTCCAAGGGAAGCAATTCAGGAAAATGAAGTATTGCAGAGTTATTTGCAACTTGGAACCCAAACTGTCAGTTTAGCAGCAGGTAAGACACACCCTTCAACCACCTGAAGGGGAAAAAAGCAACATATAGTTGTAGACTTGTATATTTGATATGCTCTTTGCCTTTTGAGTAACAGAATATCATCAAGACAGCCAAGAGCAGTGAGAGCTTCCTAGTATGTGCTGCAATTTCTCAGTTACATACTAAAAAGAACATAAGAAAGAACTTTCAAGCATTCTCTTACTGAGAAGCAGAGGTCAAAGTAACACTTAGCTATATTTCATCAGCATTAAGGTAACAGTGAGGCTTTGAAATTCTTTAAGATAGACCCACAATTTTCAGTGGGTTCAAGCAAAACTAGGACTCAAATGGATTTGGCATTCTGCTTAGGTTTCAGTCAGTTCTCAGTGGTGGCTACTAGGAAAAAAAAAAAAAACTCAAGATTTTCAGTCACTTAACCCCAAAACCCATGCATTGCACTGCCACAATACACTGGGATAAACATTTAGATGATTCACTTCAGAGTGGGATTACCAATTCCAGGGCAAGGATCTGCATTGGTAGAGTGCAGCAGGAAATCATCTGGCAGAGGGTGACTTATGCTCTAGCTTGTGGAGGGAATACACGGCACGTTTCTATCACACGCTCAGGGCACACACAGCGGAGGGTGTGAAGGAGCTGTTGTCAGCAACTCGCCTATCAGCTTTTGCGTACGCTCCCACTGCCCTCAAAAGAGGATGATGAGCTTCTGTCTGGACAATCTGACAGTTGAACCTGACCATGGCAGCAATAAATAAATCTCAAAACACACTGCTGAACAACCAGGAAGATTTCAAATAAACAGCTCGCCCCACTCCAAGCTGGCAACAGCCCACAGCTGAACACAAGGAGGGAACAGGATGCCTCTAGCAGGGGTTTAGGGCTCTACTGGATCTCTTTGCCTGCACCAGAAGGGAGGGAGTTCGAAGTTAGATTCACAGTAGCCCTGTCTACAAACACCCCTCTGTGCAAGAGAGCAGAGTTGATATCAAGCCAAAGCCTCCATAAAAAAACTAAAAATTCTCCCCCCCCCCCCCTTAATATTTCTCCTTCTTGTCAAAGCCATTGATCTAAACCAGCGTAAGAAGTGCAATCCAAGCAGTAACCAGTGAACGATGCTGCTGGTCCCCAACACGGGCTCCCCAGCCCCAGGAGCGGGGCAGAGGAGCAGCACTTTGCAGCTGCCAGGGCCTGACAGCAGTAGATGTGGATGAGGTTGCTTCTGAGGCAGAAGACAGCTAGCATTTTTCAGCTGCTCCTGCACATCTGCTTAGCATTAAACTTCCTTCTTGGGGACTTTTTTTTTTTTTTTTTTTAATTCCAAGACATTTAAGCTCTAATTGCTACCAGCTTCTAAGAGTTCCCCTACAAATAATAAAAATATCAGACATTAGTGATGGATTCCACTTCACAAAGAGCTCAAGGGAAGAGCTGTGGAGGGAGCACGGGTGCAGAGGGGAGGTCAGAGGCCCCAGAGGCACACTGTGCCTGCGCCAACAAGACACAGGCTTGAAACAGCCCTGGGTTTCCCCTTTAGGACAGGGTTTTACTGGAATCCAGCACAGGGCTTGGAATAGTTTTCCAACGGGATTGGTAACAGTAAATGAACAAACCCTCGCTTCCTGCCCCACCACCTCCCTCTGCTGCGTTGCAGAGAGGCAGCTGAGCTCAGATGACTTAAAAGGGAGGGAAATCTTGGTACTTGGAAGGGAAATTAAAGTTGCCTGCTCAAAGCAAGCTGCTCCTAAGGCAACGGCAGCCTGAGCAAGGTCCTGACTCCGGCCCCCAAGATTCTTGCTGCTGCTTTCAGCTGGAATCAAAACTCCTCCTCCAAAGGGAATTATTTTTAAAAGCTTAAAAGAAACACAGGTCCATAAATTACTGTTCAGCCAGGGAGCCCAGGCAGTTGCAGAGGGTGTTAAGGAGGTTCCCTCTTTAGAGCCACATTGCACAGAAATAGCAACGGAGCAGGCAGCTCTCCAGGAACATCTGCTGAGTCTGATCCTGCTCCAGCAATGGGAGCCTGGGCACAGGTCAGTTACACTGCTCAGGTGGACAAGGGAAGAGGGGCAAGCGCTTTAAATACTTCATTAAACTTGCTTTATCCTTCTAGTTCACCACAGCAACCGACTGCTTTATTTAGGTTTCACCAAAAGCTTTCTTACTGTCACTAAGGCTGGTTTGACTGCTGCTCCTCCCACCCCTGGCAAGAAAACAGGCGCCAGACAGCCGGGGACAGGCACTGCGCGCTTGGGTTGTGGTCCTACTCCACTCATTTTAGTGGCAGATGATTCGTCTTGCACACAGCTTGGGCAGAGTGAGCTTTAAGAAAACCTACAGGAGCTGGAGCTGGTCTGGAGTTGACTATATGAGCTCACGCAGACCACAGTTCAGAGGGTGTCACAGCCATGGTTTACATGGATATCACACACTGAATTCACCCCTGGCCCAAGAGGCCCCAAGCAGCTCCCGTGCTGCAGCCCCTCTGCTAGCAGGCTTGGTGCAGGGTGGCTTTGCTGACACCAGCTCTTACTGCACCAACACTCAATACCCAGCCTGGCACCTGAATGGTAATACTGCTGCTTAAGGAGCATATGCCTAAAGACTCACAGGCTGCATTTGCTGGGGCTGATGCCGGTGACTTTCCACCAGTGTCTATGTAGCATTCTAGCCTATAAAGCTACTGCTGTGAAGCTACTGCCCAGCAATAACCAATTCCTGCACGGGAATGACCATCCTGGTCATGAGTGTCAGCACAGTCTTAGTTCTGGCCTTTTGGGCCCTGAGCTCTCCCAAGAAGTTGCCTTCCATAACAGAATGTGATCCCAGGTCCATTTAATTCAGAGCCCCTTTAACATTCCCTGGGGATGTCTGGGGTGCTTCATGCTAAAAAAAAGCCCCCCTGCAGCTGTCATGCTGCATGTTAAAGCATCAAAGAAGATAAGAACAAGTGACCTTGCTGAAGACATGCTGACATCTGAAAGGCACTGCCTCTTTCTGAGACTGATCAATTTGATAGGGCATTGGTTCTCCCCATGCAGAGATATTACCAGCTTCATTAGCAGAGGACCACAGCACAAAGCAGCTGACCATTTTGTAAATGAATTTCCCAAACATTCATCCTTGCAACCCTAATTATAGAGGAGGGGAAGAGACTAGATGGCAGTCTTCAAGTAAACTGAAACTACACCAGCTTCCTGGGAAGCTGATGATTAACACTCCTCCCCAGCCCGGAGGGCTTCACTGGTGGTCCAGTGAGCAGCAGTGATTCCTCATATTGGAATGGGGGGAGGCAAGTGCTTCTGCTACTCCATCAAAATAAAAAGGCACTAAGAGGGATGTGGGTGTTCTCACCCCAACAGTAGTATTTGACAAGTCAGCAAGAACAAGCTGCAGGAGTCTGCTGCTTAGAAGCTGTCCAGAGCCTTATTCTTCATCAGGCCCCCCACATACAGCAGAACATGAAACTGAAATTAAGCTTTCATGTCAGCCCAGCTTTCCCACATCCATGCAAGATGAGTTGGTGCAAGTGAAGTGCCACATCCTAGTCCTGGGTGCTCAGGTGCGACAGCCCCAGAGCCAGCAGGGACCTGACCTGAGTCCAGGCTGCCCTCAAGAGCTCCCTAGCTATAAAAACCCTCCCCAGTGCAAAGGGCAGGGGCATTTCCTTAGGCTAGAACAGGAGAAGGAGAAATTTGGTGCATTGCTAATTTCCCCCCAAGAATAGAAGCACAAATTGAGTTACTCTGATACAGAGTCTACATGCAGCTTTACAGGAGGAAAACAAAAAAAAAAAAAAAAAAAAAAAAAAAAAAAAAAAAAAAAAAAAAAAAAAAAAAAAAAAAAAGAAAGAAAAAAAGCACCTCCTTCTGAATCAGCATGGTTTTCATGCATTTGTGGCCCACACAATTGACTCATTCAATTAGGCAGAAAACAACAGATAGCCAGAGAGGGGGGCGGGTGGCACAGAAAGGCTGCAAGCCCTTTTCTGATCTATTATTTCACTCATTAGTGCCCAAGGCAAAGGGATCAACTGTGCCACTGATGTCTCTCCCTATGGGATCCAGAGGGGCCCAAAACAAAACCCATTTCTGCCCTGAGCCTGACACAGGGTGGGCCTGGCCAGGAATAGGGTTTCCAAGGTACCACAGGGACAGATTTATTTAGCACTGCAAACACTGCAGAAGCAGCAGCAGCCAGATCTGTCCCCTCACAGAACTGCTTAAATAAGCTTTGCTCTCTCCACAGGACTGAAGCAAGTGATGGAATATAGAAATAAGTTTGAGCCCTTTCCAGCTGGGAGAAGTCACATGTATTGTGTCTACCATCCTTTCAGAAACATCTCTCCCACATCAGAGCACCACCCACTGCCCATATGGCCTGTTCAAGAGGTACCATCTTTAAGAGCAACAATTAGCCAGGAATACGTTTAAAAAATGCAGGTATTATTCACGAAACAAATCCAACTAAAGTGCATGAGAGGAAGGATTTGACAGTAGAATTAAACAAGGCCCTTAACTTTTGTCCTATTCCCCGATTTCAGGCTCGTCCCAAGCAGCTCGTGCAAGGTTTGTGTTCCACGGCAGCACTGCAGCGTTTCCAGGGGGGCGGCGCAGCCAGACGGAGCCGCAGCCCCGAGCGCAGGGAGCATCTTCCCTCGCCGGGCAGAGCGGCGGCTCAGCCAGCGCGGGGCCGCCCGCGCTCCCATCCACGGCCGCTTCCACTCGCCACGTAAGCGGAACGGCTGCCGCGTATTAGACCCACACACACTGCTTGGAAAACGCTCCCATCTGGCTTTCACGTGACCCAAGCGTGCCTCAAATTCATCATCTGCATAACTAACTCCTGCAGGGGAGGAACCCACAACCGAAAGAATCCCTTTCCAGAGGGAGACAGGAAGAGCAGGGCAAGAGGATCACGCGCTCAGCACAGCACAGCAAGGCTGCTCACCAGCTGCTTTCGGCAGCCTCTTGCACCCCCCTGCCCTTTCTGGAAGTATGAACTTAAACTGGGTCCCAATCCTTTGCTTTACTCCCTGTTTACTACTCTATTTACTGCTGCAAAAGCCCATCCTAATCCCATTTGTGTACCCAGAAGTACACAGGATTATTTCAGTTTTGGTGTGAGCCATACCATGTTAACTCCTTCCATGCAGGAAGGGAGGATTGCTTCCTGCAGGATGGCTGTGCTCTCTGCACGCATGATATTGCGGGACTCCCCAGTTCTGCTGGAAAGTGCCTAGACTATCCAAATCCCAATCCACACCCACAGCTGTGCTAACCAAGAGCATTGCTCATATAAACAAAAAACACAACTTTCAACATTGCCAAAAAGTAGGGCAGAAAAAGCCACTTAACAATGAAAGAGTCACAGGTATACATGTACCCTAAGGTTTGTACATGGCTAAAGCCCTCAAAGAGCCGAAGTTCAATTCCAGCTGTGAGGAAGTCATGCTGCCCAGCACAGGAAACAGGCAGTAGCGCTTGCGTGTCCGGGGAGCCTGTTCTAAGTGGCAGGAGCCTGAACCAGCCAACTGAGGAATATTCTGCCAGCCTCGCTGAGCACCTTGTGGGCACTTCCAGCCACGGCAGACTGGACAAGCCACTCCACCCAAAGCTGGCCCTTTATACGTGCCCTGGCTCACACCAGGGCTCTTGGGGACACTAGTTCGGCAGCCAGGGCTCTCGACAGCCCTGCCACGCTCGGTCTGCCTTGAGGCTTCCTTCTCATGAGCCTCTGACCAGGACAAAATATCTGGATAAGAGGTCTGCTCCTTTCAGGGAGCGCCTGTCTGCCCCACTCAGACTCCTGCAAAGGCCAAGGAGCATCAGCTCCCTCTGTAACACCTAAAGCTTCTCACCTGCCTTAGCACACACATGTGGATCTGGACCCCATGCTGTGCTGCTCTCCCCTTGCACAAGGGCAGAGGAAAACCCTCACAAGTAGCATCACTACCCTCTGTCACCTCACCAGGCTGGGGAAGAAGGCAGGATAGGAGCAGGCAGAGAAGAGAGGCTTCCTTAAGCCACCAGAAGAGCTGCCACCCTCCCTAGGGCACCAAGCACTTCCTCAGCAGGCAGATGTGGCTGAAGGGCCCCCAGGCATTTGCAAGGGCACACGCTGTCCTGCTATCGCTGTGCTCAGGCCACACCTCATACTTTCAGCCCTTCCCTTCCCACCCAGCCTCCGTGACCGGCATCTGCTACACGAGGCTCTTTGCACCGAATTACCTCTGAACCGGGAACAGCAGGGAGCACAAACACATTCCTCTCCCTAATCCTGTGCCCCATCCCCACACTTTGGTTTAAAAGTCAAGAAGCAAAACAAAAAAGAACCCACACAGCACGCAAACAACCCTCCTCCTCTTATCCCATCTTCCTCCCCCAACATATGGGCCACCCAGAAGAGGACAGCAATCCTATACATACAACAGGCCACATCTCATCATAGGAAAGCTGAAGCAGTGAAGAATAAACTCTATCTGCTCTTCTCTTCAAGATCCTCAGGCAGAAGTCCAAAGCATTCATTTTAAACACTGACTTCAAAATCTGGTGTACCAGGGAACAGTCAGATCTGTTTCCCTAGGCCAGAATACCACAGGCTGGATTTTGCATGTGGGACTGGACTGAACAGATTTAAAGATGCAGAATACTGCATCACACATGCACCCAAGAATATCAAGACTGTCTGATGCATCTAATGTCTCTGAAGTTCTCCCAGTGCACCTGAGCATATAACAACTGCTCCACTTACTAAAAATGCAGCAAGTGGGTGTTCTGATTACGTTAACTCCTAGACTTGCAAAGCAAGTCAGAAGAGAAGAAAGGAAAAATTAAGTTAGAGGATGCTTATGTCATGTGTAAGTCAACAGACTGAACAGTAGTTACATTTTAGTAAAGCCACTAGCTTAGGAGGAATATTTCTCCCTCTGGTGAGGAAAAGGCCCCATGCCCAAGGACAGAGGAGAGGATGCACACTAAGACCATTTGCCTGGCTCCAGAAGGAACGAGCAGTTAAATTGCACATCCCCAGTAATTACATAAGTTTTGCTTGCTCCCTGGTTGTTGTGCTTCTGCATACTCTCTATCTTTATTAAGTCTTTTTATTTTCCAGTTAAAGAGGAAAAGAGGAGGGGGGGGAAGAGGCACTGTGAGAACCAAAGTGTTCTGCCAGAATCTGCTGCACTTTTGAAATTCCATGCGGTAATTAGTACATACAGCCAGGAGGGTTAATCATATGGTGGGAGAAGATATCCTGGCTCCTGACAAAGGGCAATCCTATCAGCACACATTCAAGAAGTTAACCAAATCCTAGTCAGCAGACACCATGGTCCAACCATCCTCCTTGACCAGCCAAGCAGCACTAGAGCCCTGGTCGCCATCACTGCTTCCACACGAACTAGTTGCAGAAAGCAACACAAGGAATACAGCCCACACGTGTGATTCATCTGGACACAAACAACAGCACGTGCCTCAGTCTGCAGGGATCCTGTCACACTGCAGATTTCTTACAAGGATTGAGACACCAAGCCCAAGCTCCATGGTTTAAGACATTGCTGAGACACTGTCATGGACTTGGGCAAGTTTAGATTCCTACTCACTACCCTGGAGGACAAATAAATAAATTCCCGAGCCAATGCTCCCCTCTTAGATGTTCTATACAGAGACAGAAACAAACAATGGGAAGCGTGACACAGTCACATTTGGGTTGAAAACCACATTGTGGCTTCACTGCTCCTGCCACCTTGGATCAGATTCATTAGGCAACCACCACTTGCCTGCTTCCCTGTTCACACAGCCAGCACAGGTACCCCCAGGCATCTGCTGCAGTTATTACCCCAAGGGCAGAAGACAACATGTTCCTCCACACCAGGACTCACCACATTAGTTAACTATTCCTCCCCCTCGCAAGGGTCATTAATAATATGTTTCCTAGTTTGGCTCCCTTAAGAACTCATTGGGAAAGGTTGGGCTTCCTCAGACAGAGAGGGGGAAATTTAGTTCACTGCTAAACCTGTCTCGAGGCAGCATGCCCACACTATGCTGACAGCTGTGTCCAGAGCTTTGCTAGCACTAGAAGAGCATCTACCACTTGGGGTGAAGTCCTATCCACACCGCAACAGCCTCAAGCCCAAGGAAGGGCAGTCCAGGGTCTCTCCCACAGAGATCCTCCCTCTCCTTCCACATAGAGATCTCCCACATAAATATCACAGAATACCTGCCAGGGCTGGAGGATCCACGTCCCCTCCTCTCCATGCCTCCGCATAGCTCTGACAGGCGCTTAGCTGTGAGCTAGCGGAGGGCTCCACGTTCACAGAACCACAGCAGAGCTTCATCCCCAGAGCCAACGGCCTGGCTCTGAAGCAGGTAGAGAGAGCTCCAACCACACAGCCATGCTGCTCCAGCTAAGGGGTCCCACGCTGGTGACCCCATGGAATGATTAAGTGCAGAGGGGCAAGCACACACCATTCATTTTCTGTGCATCACCTCAAAGGAGGCAGGTCAAAACAAAGTTAAGAAAATAAAGCTCATCTTAAAAAAAAAAAAAAAAAAAAGGAAAAAAAAAGTCCATGGAGCTCCAAGCACAGACCAAATATATAGTGCAACAGGAACAAAAAAGCTTGAGCTCTGAAGAGATGGGCATAGCTGTACTGCATAGTCAAAAAAGCCACAAGTTAAGCTACTTCCATTTAGAACTACAAAGGAAGAAACCCTGTCACTGATAACTCAAGGAAACAGCCATTAAGGCATCTCCTTTAAGCTGATAGGACATATGCCCTCAGCTTGCAAAGGGGAGGGTTTCTTTAATAATCATTAATTAGATGAGCAGAAAACAGCTCTTCTTGCCAGCAGCTCCACCCATAGACCCAAAGCAGCAATTCCAGACTGAGCCATGAGCACAGTTGGGGTTATTACAACGAGCTGCTTGTTTTTCACTAGGAGGCCCTACTTCTGCTATTGTTCCAACTCTCAGCTCTATTTAGTTTCCCTTTTGAGGAAAAAGGGAAGGCTACAGAGATCACTATGAAATAGACAAAGCTTTAAGAAGGGTTTCAAGCAGATTCTCTCTAAAGGTTTCAGTGACCCACCCAACTGAAGCTTCTTGCCTAGTTTTAGGCTACAGAAGGGGAAGGAAAGGGTGGTTGTCTGTTCGACAACACTCTGCTAGCTCAAAAACTTGATGGGGAACCAAGTTTAAGGACACTTCACTAAGGAAGCCAAGCCTCATGAACATCCTCATTGAGGCAACATTGGTTTGGACCACACTGCCAAGCTAATACTTTAAGTGCTCAATTACAGAGACTATTTAAATAGACTTCGACTGACAATTCAGCCAAAGCAAGGCCAGCTCAACACAGACAGCAACTGCTCAGTTAGACAAGCAAGACACTGCAGTACTGATGTAACCATGAAATTTTTCATTTGGTTCTTCTCACTTGAAGGGGCATCTTACCACACAGCAGCAAGGTGCAGCTTCTTGCTTCTACTTGCTTCAGCTTCTGGGCTGAAGATCTGACAACTTCTGGTGTGAAACCAGACAGGAGGTACTCAACGAGGCAAGAAGGCAGCAGCATCCTGCCCCAGGCATCCAAAACTTGCTTTAGACTTCAGAGAGACACCTCATAAGAGGCAGACACCCTCCAACCAGTACTGGAAGCCACATGGGGATTAGCTGATGTCTCAAGCGTTAATTAGTTCACTATGCACAGATGGTAGCTAGTAGGGTTTGGAGAGTGGATTAACCTAATCTGGGGTTTGTAAGGGACCACGCAAACATCCATTACTAGACTTTAAGCAATTCTGCCCTTATTTTGACTTGTGGAGAAAAACCACACAATGGATGCTTGCATAGAAGTAATGCCTACTTTGAGTGACAAATGAGTTTCTCTTCACTTGGTTAATATGATTGCCAAATTCAAGTCTGTGAAGCAATTCCTTCCCTCTTTGCTACAGAGGATCTTTAGAGAGAGACCTAGACAAGACCATTTGTTATGGGCACAGAGAACATACCCACTCTAACCACTCCTCAGAGCTGCGGAGGGGCCTCTCTGACACTAACAGATGGCTGTAAAGCAACAATTCAATTGACTGCAAATATTAAGACAGCTTTCCGAAGCAGCTCTGCAGCATGTCAAGTAAAGCCTCACAAATTCAAGGTAGCAGCACATGTGGTAGCCTAGGCCACAGCAAACACCCATGCCTGGACGGAGCCTTGGTTTCTCCAGGGATGCTCCAGGTCTTGGGCTGGCCGCACATTAGAGCATTTCTAATCAGCCCGTGTCCCAGTTAGGGACTGCATGTTTACATAGCACTTAGCACAAGAGGAAGCCTGGCTCAGGGCTGGCATGCAAAGATGCCTTAGATGAGTGCAAGCCTCACTTCTGTTTAGCTAAGGAGGTACCACGCTATTGCCTTCAGTTCAGAAGGTCTCAAGTGTTTACAGCCAGTATCTGCTGCAGAGATAAATGTTTCCGTAACTCCTATTAAACTCTGAACTCATCCAATCCCTCCCTGCTTTAAGGGGTAAGCAAAAGACTAGCCAGACTCACAGACTCACTGGCAAGACGGAGGTCAGGGTAGAGGTGGTGCTGGCTGTTGGAGGCATTCCCCAAATGTTTCTGCAATCGGCCACGCTCATGTCAGGCCCACACATGCCTGAAATGCAGCAGCTGTGGGATTCCTGCTGGACAGTGTGGGACAGCCGTGCTCATGCCCCAAAGCTGCCTCCCAGAACATCTTCAGGCAGGACAGAAGATGCAATTGCAGGGCTGATTTGTCAGAAGGTGGTTGCTCTTAATTGTATCTCATTGAAGATGGAATAGCATTTGCACCTGTGCAAAAAAAGCTCCAGGTTGTTTGTTATCTTGGAAGGCTCTTACAAGACATCCTGGAAAGCTGTTATTTGCCCCATTAATTGTTCAAGTGTCAAAGTTAGTCTGTGGAAGTCTGCAGAAGTCTGCAACTACCAGCTCCCCAGTATACTGCTTAGCTGGGTGCATGCTGCCAGAACAGCCATCTCCAAGCTGAACAAAACATCCCCACAGCCCTAAACCAGAAGCAAAGAACGCAGAAAACAGAGCCCCTTTATACAGCTTGCTTTGCTCAGAGAGCTGCTTCACATTCCTCCCAGCACAGCACAGGAGTGCAAGAACATCCCCAAAACTCAACCCTTTCCACATCCTGCCTCTGAGCAGGCAGAGACCACATGCCAAATGGAGAATGGGAAAGGGTCCTAAGAGGAGCAACTGCAGAACATGGAGGTGCAGTGGCCAGGGAAGGGGATCCAGTTTCTGCCCTTTGGTCTAGCAGGGATGGAGGAGCATGTCACTTGGGATGCCACCAGAGCAGCACCCACTGTCAGCATCCAAGCTGCATCTACCTAGCTTTGTCCCTCAGCCCTGCATTGTCAGGCAGGATCAGCACTGGCCACAGAAACAGGTCCCTATATCCCAGGGAAATCCCTAGCACCTTTCAAGAGAAAGGTGGTAATTCCTGCACATCAGCCTAGTTTCCCAGCCATGCTCTAGGTCAGTGCTTAATCAGGTTACCCCAGAGACTTCAGCAACATTTTGTGGAAGTCCTTCCACAGCCTCACACCCCTAATGATCTGGATGGGACTTTGAGCCAGGAGCTCCCACAGCAGCCCTACTTTCCACAGACTTCTTTACCTCTGGAGAGGAGAGCTGCTTGCCAGCTTAACTCACAGGGCAGGGTGCACAGACAGATTGCTTCGCCTTATGGGTGAGGGGTGCTAAGAATGCTGAACACACCCATATCTCTAAATTTGATTTTTAACTCAGAAGCTTTGCAGAAAGATGAAGTTTGTTGTTTAGGTTCTAGTATCAGGCCAGCACCTGGTACCACACCTGCATCTCTGTTAGCACCACTCACCTGCACTTACAACACCTGCTAGAGGACTCAGGGGAAGCCTAAGGGAAGCAGAGTGCAAGTGCTGGTCTGCAGGGGCAGCAGCCAGTTAGTGCTCAGGAGGGCAGGGTCAAGGGACAGCTCCCCATCACGGTATCACTTAGCTCATTACAGGATTGCAGCGTAAAAGCTTTCATTATTAGCCAACAAATCAATCTAGGCAGTGCCATTCACTGGCGTTTACCAAATATTACATCTTTCCATCTCTCCCAGAGACTAAACCATTACACTGCTTCTTCAAAATCTTGCAGGATGGGAGGAAAAAAAAAGAAAAAAGAGAAGAATCCTGCACTCTCTTGCATACAGGCCAAAGGTTTCCAGGAGTCACTATTGGCTTGACAGACCTCTCTGGATGCCCTGAACGTGATTTGGGGCACCCAAGACTCCAAGCAAAGTCAATGAGAGTTACAGGTGCTCAATGCTGTGGGCTAGGGGGATGGGACACCCTAACTCATCCAGCCCAGAGCAGCCAAATCCAGAGGCTCATAATTACAGGTCCCTTCTGAAAATACATCTGTAAAAATCACTAAGAGCTGCGAGGGGAGGGGAAGAAAAAAGCCCAACACATTTGGATCTATCTAGTTTCAAACCGGAGTTTCACAAGACATTCAAATACAGAGTCTTAAAAAGAAAGCAGTGAGTTAGAGCCTTTAAGTCAGCCCAAATCTCAGACACAGGCACCAAGAACATTTTTGAATGAAGATCTTCATAAGAACCTTTTGAAAAGGCACAGAAATAAAGATTCAGACTACAAGAGAAAAAGCATTCTTTCCTTTGGCTGCATTTTGACTGCATGCTCAGGTAAAGATAAGTTTAAGGGGAAAAAAACAAAGGAGAAAACAAGAGATAGGTTTTTAAACACAGCTACCCTCCAGGAGTGGAGTCTGTATAAATACAGTCAGAGGGGAGCAGTCCTTTAAACTGCAATGCTACATAAGGTTCAAGGTGGGGGGGAAATAAAAATTCTGCTAGTCTCCAACAGGCTTGAACAATAAAAAAAGTTAAGCTGCTACAGTCTCATGCAACACAAAATAAAGGAAGGTTTAACAGGAAAGTCCTCTCTAGTCATGCAGTACATAGAAAACAGGGATTCTTACCTGATTTCCTCTTTGAAGATCCATAATCCCTGAAAAAAAGACAACAACAAATAGACATGGTTAGAGCTGGAAGCGGTGCTGAGAGGGCAGCTATATCCCAGATTTCCACCCATGTGCTCAGGGGCTCATCTTGTGCGCTGCTCCCTCCTTTAAAGAGCAGCCGAGGGCTGCGAGGCATTGACGGGCAGGGGCCGGCGCGGCTCCGGAGCGGCTCCGGCTCGTCAGCGGCCGCAGCTGGGGCTGCTGCGGCACCGGGGGCTCGGCGAGCATGTGATCAGCTGGCAGAGCAAACCATCCACCAGCAAGGCAGGGGAGAAGGGTGTCGTTTCTTCCCCCTTTACATCGCGCTATTAAACGCACAGCGCCCGAATTAACCCCCGAGGGCGCCCTGCGGAGGAAGGAGAGCGCTGCCTGCTTGCTGAGGGCTGCACATACCGCGTTCTGCCCGCACGGCTCCCACACGGCACGTAATTTTGGCATAACCTCCGGACCCCTCTGTGTTGCCGCTGTCAAGCACTTGTCCTCCGCAAGGAAAAAATCCCCAAACTTAATCCTTTCATTTCGGGTCCAGGATGGGCAATGCATCCGTCTTTTTGTAGAACGATTCAAAGGGTATTGGCACCCTTGCTTGCGACAGAACTGCCGAAAGCCCCAAAAGCTGCTGCAGACCCGGGGATAAATCCCAGCGCAGAGCTGTGAGAACCGGCTCGGGAGCAGCAGAGCTGCAGCCAAAAATGCTTCCCTGCGGCCGTGCCCTCCCTGCAGCTCCCGCGGCGCCGCCGGAGCCAGCGGCAGCGGAGCTGGCAGTGCTGCACGGGCACCACTGCATGGCCACGCGCCCCTGGCTGCCTTCGCACCCAGGAACGCCACCTGCTAAAGCCACTGAGTCCTGCTGCAGCAGCCGCTCTGTCTGCAGGGCCAGGCTGCCCCGGGAAGAGGGGAACCCCCAGTTATCCCTGTTATTTAATGCCGAGGGAATCTGGGGGAAGCAATGCAGCAGAGGTACGTCTACAAATACCTGTGGTTCCTGCCAGCACCCTGCGTGCATGCTGTGCCTCACACACTTCGGATTCGCTTCCAGGGAGGAGTAACTGCCTGGGAGTTTTTTGCAATCTCTTCAACGTTTCCAGTGTTATTCCTATTTCAATTAAATGCCTGTTTTCCCAGCTATGTCTGCAGTTGTATTTGATGGGAAGATGCTGCTCCTGAATAGGCTGTTGCTTCAGCAGAAATGATTTCACATGCAAGCAATAATGCCAACTATATCGTGACCAAAACAGAGACCTCCTCAAGAGCTGGCCAGGGAAGGCCCCATAAAACACAGTCCTGGGCCCCGGCCCACGCCAGCCTGGGGCTTGCAATACATGCTCATCCCTTGCCTGCTTGCAAACATGGTTCTGATGGTTTGGTATGGTTAAAGCAAAAATGAAACGAGATATTGCTGGATGTCCCTCAGCCCACCAGGTCAAAGCTGCTACTCCAGTTTGGAAACGTTACTGGAAGAAAACGATCTGGCTCTGCCTGTGTGGCAAACGCCACAAAGCGCACAGATCCAGCCCTCCTTCCTGCAGCCTCTCCTGGGCTTTCCAATCCGACCTTTAGCAGCTCGTCAGGGCTGCTGTGACAGACTGGGGTACAGTTTTAAATAAAGCCGGTTCTCTAATTTTGAAGGATGACTCATTCATGTACTTTAAAGAAAGCAAAGATTTTTTAAAAACAGCAAATATTAGAAACTCTTTCCTTGTCTTTACATGCAAATCATGGGCTGACAATGGCCCTTACTGCATAAAGATTTTTTTCCCCATCTGCTGTATTTCTGCTCGGCTCCTTGGTAAAAGCACATCATTTATGGAAGCGCTCCTGCCATTAAAGTGCCTCCCGCGAGCCCCGCCACGGGCAGACACGTCCTACGTGACGCTGCGAGCTCAGAGCAGCGCGCCGGCCCCAGCGCCAGCAGCCGCCTCTCGGGGAAGGGCAGGCGCGGAGCCAGCGCGGGCAGCTCCGCTCCGGCAAGTCCCGTCCTTGCTCATCTCGGGGCTCGTGCGCCATGAAACGGAGCCTTTGGATGAGTCTGGAAAGTCTCTCACTGATGCGGGCACGGCCCAGTGATCTAGGGCGAGTTGCGTGGGAGAACGTAAAGAGGATGGGGCCAAACTCTTCTCAGTGGCGGCCAGTGCCAGGACAAGGGGTAATGTAAAAATGTTTACAAATTAAAACACAGGAAGCTCCATCTCCACATGAGGAAGAACTTCTTCCCTGTGAGGGTGGCAGAGCCCTGGAACAGGCTGCCCAGAGAGGTCGTGGAGTCTCCTTCTCTGGAGATCTTCAAACCCCGCCTGGCTGCCACCCTGTGCCACGTGCTCTGGGTGTCCCTGACGGAGCAGGGGGGTTGGACTGGATGATCTCTAGAGGTCCCTTCCAGCCTCAACCTTTCTGTGATTCTGTGAAGCAACCAGCAGCTTTCAGCAATGTCCCCATGGGATCAGGTGGGACACCTTGCGCTCACGAGAGGGGCCACCTGCAGTCAAACCCTTGCAACTCCTGCATCATGATGTGAATTGCAGCTGGGCTGTTTCGGGGCACCTTGGTGCCAAACGTTAGACACTGTCCCTGTCTGCTCCCCGTGCTCTGCCCTGCTCCCCTCCTGGTCCTCTCCAGCACCCCCATCCCGCAGTGCTCCCCTGCTGCACCCAGGATGTCCACCCAGCTCACGCTGCCACATTTTCTTAAATGTCCTTCTCAAAATGCACATGAAGCCCAAAATGAAGATGGGAACCTCCCTCGGTCAAGCACTTTACAAACCCATATGAAGTAGCAGCTCCTGCCCCGACAAAACTATAACCTAAAGACTTAAAGCAAAGAGAAGATGGGAGCAGGGCAGGTTACACATGCTTCACTGAAGGGAAGCGGCGGCAACTTCTACAACTTCTTAGCTCCAGTCTTAATCATAAAATCACCCTTCCAGAAGAAATTAAATGATTATTGCAAAATATTTATTTGAATCACCCCCTCTCCTAACTCCCAAGGCTCCCCACAGAGAAAGCCAAGAATCCATCTATTCCTGGACAGGTTTTCATTCTTCTTTTTATTCTTTTGGAAGTTTTAAAATCAAGTTTTACCAAGTTCTGATTTGGGATTTCCAGAAGCCCCTGCACCCTATGTCCCCCTATCTTGCAGGCTTTCTGTACACCCAGAACACACTCATAAAATCACACAGCCAAATAAAATAAAATGGAGCTTGAAATAAACCCAGTGAAACTCTGAAAGCCAAAACTTGTTCCTCCAAGCTAAAATTGGGGAAAAAAAAAAAAAAAAAAAAGCATAGCTGAAATAGAAAGCAAAGGAGGCGCAGCAAATAGCCCCTGCGGCTGGGCGAAGTGCTCTCTGCGCACGCGCGCTTCTCCTGTTGCCTGCCAGCGAAGAAGGCCTGTGCAGCTGCTTCGCACAGCGGCAGCGAGGAGCCATGCCTGCTGCCACGCTTATTTTTAAAATCCCGCTCGGGTTGTGAGTCACTGGTGTCTTTCCTCTCCCGCCAGAGACGGCCTAGAAGGTGAATACCTCTTAGCCTCACTGTTTTCGGAGGAACATTATACTATGAGCCTGAAGGATCAGATATGTCCAAGACAATAAAGGAAATTCTTTAAGGGTTTCTCTTGAACTGTAGCAACCTCCAGGTAGCAACTGTGATCTTCTCTTGCCATACGGATTGTCCCTACCAGCTGCTCGCTCTTTAACCAGACAACAATTGGCCTTGCAGAAGAAAAACTCTTTCGTGGAAAGGTTTGCTCTTGATCATTTTATCTTTATATACACATATATTTCCATTTTGATTTTTTTTCACTTCTATTTGAGAATAGTACAGCCAACCTTGTCTCACTTTCAATTATACCTATGGAGCAGCAGCAAAAGCAGCAGGTAGAACTAAGAACAGCGCTGGCAGATCCTTTCTTCATTAGTCAGATTCACTCTGAGCTTCAGCAAATCCCTTTCGCAGAAAGAGCCAGTTTCCAGCATTATTCTCACTGGAATATAACAATTTTGTCTAAAGTCTCCCTGTGGGGCAGCACCTTTCATGGACACTGAAGCTCATTACTGGCATGAAAGGAATTTCCTGCTGCTCCTGATGTTAGAATACTGCTGGTGCCCGGCGTGTCACACACTCCGCACACACTCTCCTGCTTCAGTGACGAAGGAGAGGGAGCGGGGCTCTCCTTTCCCATCTGCTTTACACCAGGGTAACACTGGTGATCTGACTTACCCCGGTGAATGTGAAAGGAAGGCCACAAGTCTTGGTATAAAACTGACTGCACTGCCGATTGCATTCAGCTACTCACAGCCAATAATTCAGTGAAATATATTAATCACTGAATTTATATGTCCCTTGCAATCCAATATAATCTACAAGGTTATACTAACAATGTTACTGAAATATTTTATGGCACATCCTTCCTTAGGGACTGACTTTGATGCTATACTCAATGAAAACTATCGAAAGGTGTGCGTCTGTATTTTAATCTATTTAAACATACATAGATATATACAAACGAGCAGTGGCACAAATGGAAAGCTGCTTAACAAATAAAGAGTATCCTGACATTTCTTCGGTAAAAGCCTAAATAATGTTCCAAGCCAGACAGACGACTGGGAGCAAATAGATATTTCTGTAACGGCCTGAGCATATCTTTTCAGCCGTAAGTCTTATGCAGTTTGATTTGTGCTTGGCCTGGCAGGTTTTTCCTGCATCCCCTATGGAAATCCAGCAGATAAGCAGGTGCCTTGCACAGGAAGCAGGGAAGGATGAGGAGCAGCCCTCTGTAATGAAGGAGAAGGCTGAAAAGGGGAAGGCTGGGGAAGGGACATCACAGCTCACGGAGGAGCGGGGCCGCAGACACTGCACCAGGCAAAGCAGAAGCCAAAGGAAAATAAATCATCTTTCTGTCCATTTCCCAGTGTTTGACATCCAAAGGAGATGAGACAGTGAAAGACTCAGAGTAATGGAAGTTAATCTGTATCCTCTAGAGCATTTTAATGCATAAATTAAAAGTGTTCCTTATTTGTTGCCTTTTGCTAATTCTTGTTTAAATACATTGTAGGCCTTTATGTTCCCATGCTCCTTAATTTCTAAGAGTCTTTAGGGCTGTGGGGAGCCTGTACTGGAGCTGTATGACATTTCAAACAAACAATTCAGATTATCATCTAATCACCAATGATTCACCAGCCAGACAAAAACACAGAAATGTTTTAACAAGGAGGTTTGCTCCACCCTTTCCAGCATTCATACGGTTTGCAGTCAGGACTAATGAAGACATTCTCCAAAACTGTTTTCCTTATCACTACTACAGGATGGTGAGACAGTGTTTTTAAAGTAAAATAATATGAAAATACATTGCTACTGCCCTTTTCCTTAGCCTCGAGAATGTACTTGCAACTTGAAATTTTCCTGATTTTACGCAACAGCCAGACTGACCTTTCCTATGTGGCTTTTGAGACAGAAAAGACAAAACCAAGAGCAACCAAGAACAACCTTTAGGTGCCTGCCTTTTACAGTGCCAGGAGGAGCACCCTAATATGTTAGTGCTATATAAACATGCAGGAGCTGCAGTGTTACACAGTGCAAAGCAGAAATTCATATCTGTAGCGCTCCAAGTGCATGAGATGAGTCATTTGCACTAAGGGATCTCCAGTCCCTCCGAGCCAGGGGATGGGGACGAGTAGCCCCGAGTAAGCTACGTCATCCCTGGCGCGTATGGCTCAGGAATGCCCTCCAACACCCCGATGCACACAGCTCTCCCCCCCAACACACCGTCCTCAGGAGCCATACAAGCACAGCCGCTCTCTCCCTCAAGCCAAACAAACAGACGAAGGCTTTTCTTTTTCCCTTTAGAAAATATTCTGTTCATTTCCTGATATAAATCGTTGCATTGTGGAAACCTCTTGAACATAATCTGTCCTTTCTGCACAGAGGTCGAGCTCCTCGGTCGTGTCAGAAAGGCCCTCATTGTGGCTGGACCGAGACGCCCCAGACTCCAGAATTCCTCCCCGCCGGCAAAAAGGGACTTGAGGGGGAAGATGAAAATCTGGCAACCTGACTTCAGACACAGGCATTTCTAGTTGGCTTGAAAGGCTGCTGAGCAGGGTAAGCCAATATTGTGTAATCAGCTGCTTAAGAGAAAGGGGACACTGCAAAAGAGAGAATTTTGCCTTCCTGTCACCTGTTTTTGTTGCCCAGTGACTGTAATGCTGGTAAAGAGCAGAAAGCCCCACAGCTTTAGGCACTAAGTATTTCTCCTTAAGCTGCAGTGATTTCTTCTGCATCATCTAAGAACTATGGCCCAGTCTGTTCCACCAGGACCTATCCTGGGGTCCTTATTTAAGGCTGATGTCTGACATCTCCCTTGGAGCCAACAAAGTGAAAGTTAACTCAAATTATCTCTGCAAAAGTCCATGCACAACACTGGAAACTCGTCTGTATCCATGTGCAGGAGATCTTCCCTGTACAGAAAAGTCAGAGTTGGAAGGAGATGAATATTGTCACTTCTCCAGCAAAACCCCCTGCTCCTGAATACGGGGATGAAGGAGAGGTCCAGGGCAAGGAAGACCACTGTCCTCACGCAGAGTTCACGTGTTCATGCGGAGTTCAGCCCCCAGGAGCACAGCGTGGCTCCACTCGAGCTCCTCTAACAGGCACGAGATGTGGGGGACACAGACAGCCAACAGACACAAACAACATTCCCATGGACTGTCTCAGCCTCACACAGACCCACAGCCTCTGAGGGGTGGCCATTACAGTTGCTTTTCTGGGTAGAAATGGTATACAAGGACAAGAGATGGGTTCAAGGCATCCCGCCTCTTCCCATTCCCCTAATGACTGGGAAATGACACAGATTTCCACCCCAAGATTCTTCTGTGATGAAGTTGATGATTTGGCTCCAGAGTGAAGTTTCAGTATTTGGCTCAGGCTGAAGAAATACAGAATTAGCCTCTTGATTTTTTTTTCAAAACTGCATTTCATTATGATCAACTTCTCCTCCTGGAGGAAGGGGAAGCATTCAAATCCCCTGTCCTCCCACTGCAGCAGGCAGTGAGGAACAGGGCATGGCACAGACAGCAACCCCATCCTCCCCAGCTCCGGCACGGTGCAACCTGGAAGCAACGGGCAATGAGCTAAAGCCATGTGATCCTCTATTGCAAGGCTTCAGCGGCCTTGAAAAAAGACAGCACGAATGTTTATAGCAAGCTTTTCCTTGGAAAGAAGTATAAAAACAAGATCTTGCCTAAGAGTCCCATCCTCATCTGTTTCTGTTTTACCCTGTTTATCTGTTCACTTTGCAAATTTCTCTGCAGGACAGAAAGATGCATTTACCTGGCCAAGAGCTCTGGCTCGAGGGGCTGGCTTTGGCTCTCCCTTGCCGGAAGCCTGGACTTATCTCTGTTCCAAGGTGACCAAACGTGACACTTCATTATAGTAAAGTATTTATAGCCTAAATGCTGACTGATAAAAACAAGCTAATAAAATTAATCATTTTCATGTGCAGCTTTTCCTGTTGTGCTCCTCACTTTGGAATTTAAATACACAGATCTACACGTACCCCCAATTTTTGTTAAAAGATGCAGCTAATCACAGCTAAGTACTGTAAGCAAGTTAAGTACTGAACATAAGAACTGCAAATTCACGTGCACAAATTACTCCAGCTAATAAGTTCTGATGTAAATTATGGCAATTTGATTAAGAGTTAAGAAAGCAGCACAGGGTTCGTATCGTGCTAACTGAGCTGCAGCCCGGGAAGCGCAGGGGCTGCCCAAGCGCTGGGTGTTCCCTGTGCTGGGCACCAGGCAGCTGGTTGCTGGTTGCTTTGTGTGGATGAAAGGAGGAAAAAGGGGCAGAAAGGGTTCCCCAATGCACTTACTGGGGCTTTCTGATCTGCTTGAAAAAGTATGATCATCCCTCAAACTAGATTAACCTCCTTGTTGGGAAAGAGCAAATGTATGAAGAACCCCCAGACTAGAAAAGAGACAAATGAGTTGGAAAAACACTAGGCATCTATACCCAACATGAGTAACTCAGAGAGGGAAAAATATTCTCTATTTCTTCTAAAAAAAAAATATACCAAGCTCCTTGTGGTCAACCAAATCAAATTGTAACATGAGCTTCTAACACACCTAAACCATGGCATTATAGGTTGTGTTCACCAAAACAAGATCTGGGTTCAAGAGCAATGACATAAAATCATGAGAAAAGGATAAATGGTGACTTCTGTACTTCATGCTCTGGATGCTTTGACTCATGAAGTCCCATAACCTCTGCATATGAGAAGCTGAGAGGATGTGCAAGGGAAGCTCAGCCTGCGTATGCTCTGTTTTCGTACTGGCTGTAAGCCACTGCTGGAGACAGGAAGCCAGATGGGTCTCTGGTCTCACCTAATTGTGGCCTTATAATATATTCTGCTGTAAAAGATCAGACTAGATTAGGATAAATCACATCCAAATCTTGCTGCATTACTCAGCACATTAAACAGTCCTTAATCACACACTTTGATGGTCTAGGCTCCTGCTTAATTTTATCTCCTGTGTTTACTTCTGTGCCCATTCTGATGAAATCACTGCTGATTTTCAACTATAGATAGCTAGGCTACAATGAAAAGCCAATAAGGCTCTTTGATCAAGCTTTTTAATGGGAATAATCACGGGGACACACTCTGCTGTAGCAAGATGGTTTCCTCATCCTGTCTCTTTCAGACATTTTCTGTGAGCCTTTGAAAGCAATTTAATCCTGAATTATGCTAGCTAAGTATTTTTTGTTGCACATGTGAGTTACAAGAAAAGGGCTCTCATCTCCATTTGCTATATGGTTCAGGAAATTAGTTTTAAATGCTGTAATGCCTTCAGTGTCTCTCACTGCAACGCAGCGGAAACTAGCAATTTGAGTAACTACTTCATCACTCCCACTTTCCCATATGTTACATCCAGCACTTGATAAGAGACAAGCTATAGGATTCTGTTTGATAAATGGTCCTGTGTTTCCCCCATCTAATCTGTTTACATTGTTTCCAGAAAATATTCAAGGAAGAAAGAAGCAGCTCTTTAATAGACAGCACATGAAACATGTTAATGATGAGCTAATAAAAATGAGCATGCATTCACGGCAAGTGAGTCACCTCATCACAAGTTCAGCAAAGGGAGGGAGGCAGAGATGGGGACCATCCAAGGCCACCAAGTCAGGGATTTAGCAGGAGCCCCAAATTTTGGTGGCCTGTTCTGCATCCCCCCATGGCATTCATCCAGCCCCTTGAGGTGAGAGCAGGTCTCACCTGGGACCATGGGACGGATGCCAGCAGAAGGGCAGAAGCTGCTGTAAAGTGGCACGTGGGACAAGCTCTGCCGCAGGTGCACTGCCAGGTCATGGCTCTGCTCTGCTTGGCTCATGGTGCTACTGAAAAAGAAATGCCCACAGGTGGTAAATGCCTGAAGTAAAGGATATCAACCCCAAAATCAGCTCTTGTCCCACATTTCCATTTGCCAGAAAAAAATAATGATGGTAACTGCTAAGGAAATAAAGAACTGTTTTCTCTGTACTTTCTTCTATTCACAAATTTGAATCTTCCAAAAACAGTTTGTGGCCATCATTCCTTGTTTGCGTTGTTTGCCACTACCTACATACTACCTCCTAAGTGCAGAGAAATTGGCTCCAACACCTTGGTAATTCCCCTTGACAAAGCTGTGGGTTGCTACTAGATCTCCCCTTAACCTCCCCTTTGCCAGACAAGTAACAGAAAGACAACAACAACCAAAAAAAACCACTATTTTTTCTCTCATTTCTCCTCAATCCTCACCTTGGCGCAAAGGGACAGAAGAGAGTCGTGACCCAAATGATAGTGAGCAGAGTTCTCTTCGTGCTGCCCTCCCCTCTCGCGTGCTGGAAGGCCTCTGGCACGGGCCATTCCCTTCGACCCATGCACCTGCATCTGCCATGTGCTACTTCTGAGCATGTTTCCCATGCCGAATTTGTTGGGGTGGTGACACCAAGCCTCGGGGAGCCAAGGCCTCTACCTGATGGCAACTGCAGGATGAGCAGCCCACAGAGCTCTGGAGAACATCTGGGGGACATCTGGGGTGATCAACATCCCCTATCCACCAGGCACCACCAAAGTTTGTGCCTCCCTTCTCCACCTGGCAGACCAGGCCATGAGGACAGCCAGCAACACAGCCTCCCCACAAGGGCTCTCCTTTGCCTCTCCCGCACGTGCCTCGAGACCACCCTAGGTTTAGGGCCCCAGCTCCGGCCACGCTGCCTCGCTGGCCCCACAAGGGCTTCCCCGCGGGCCACCCAAGCACACGGGAGGGCCTTGAGTGACAGCTGGCACCAGTTCACATGCTGGGGCTCCCACAGGGAATGCCTATGGCTGCCACTGGCAGTTCTGAAATGTTAAAGGCTCTAAATTGGCAAAATAAGAAATGAGTTACAGGCATTTCCAGACAAGGCCCAGGCCCTGCAAGACCTCCAAGTTCCCGGCATAAAGGAGAGCATGCCAGATGCTTAGTATTATATAATTTTGCCTTCCTTTCTGGTACTGTTTCTTATGGTGCCTAGCACTTCTGCTTACTCATGTGGCTTTTTATTAACATGCTGCCTGGACCTCTCTGCCTTGTGGCTCTTGCTCCGCATGCAGTGGAAGCAGGACCCTGAAAGATTAAGACAGCAGTGGGTATAGACACCAGATGGCTATTGCAGCTGCACTTACTTTACACTGCTAAATACCCTATTGCCCTAGCTAGTTCTACATCCTCTTTTACTGGTAGATCTTCTCTCTCCTGACTTTTTGAAAATCATCTGTTGTACATATGGTCCTAAGAATGGTAAATATTTTATTTTCGGGAGAGACAAAAGTTTGCTTATAAACATGGGAAGTCAAGATCAGTCCCCCAGGATGAATTCTGACTTCTTTATTTGGTGACTTAGCCTTTCTTTTCCTCATTACATATCCTTCAGTCAAAATAGCAAAAATTAAAACCCTGTCATTTCCCAAATTTGCTTCAGTGGTATGTCCTTAGTTAACTGTCTTACAACATCAAATATCTTTCCAGTGCGCTATAAAGAAATGTAGTTCTCTATAAGACACCACTTTTATAAACCTTGGAATTGTTTCCTGCCTGTTTCTATGAAGTGACACATGCAAAGGTCTTTCAAGTCATTGGGTTCTTCAATTTACTAGTCAAGAGACATAAATCATAGCATGTAAGATCTACCGCGAGTTCATGAACTCCAGAAAGTTTTTTTAATCACTGTCCTTTGAACTGAGCATTTTCAAAAACTGTAGAACTGCAAAACATATCTAGTAAATGTGTCTAGTAAATTCTCCTGGATCGACAACCACTAAAACCAGATTGTCTTTACCGATTGCTTACTAGCACTAGGCACTCTTAAAATATACCCCTTGATTCTAACATTAAAAAAAAAAAAAAAAAAAAAAGGGCTTGGACTGATCTTGCCCAATAAATATCAGGATACATTAAATAATTGTAAAGTATTCACAGACACCAGCTAAACCAGAATACAGTTTGTTTCCCCAAGACAGAACTTTTCAAACACTTGGTTTGTTTTCCAAGGGAATGAACACCGCCTGCTTCAAATACCCAATGATCTGCTCTGAGATCCTACTCTTCTCTGCTCCCCAAGAGGTTAGAGAGCTAAATTATGTACCACTTGCAAAGAAGCATCATGAGTCTTTCCTATGTACCCTGGAAGTATCAGACCCTTTGAGCAAGGATGTATTCTGATAAGGTTGTTTCAGTCTCAATGCTTGATTCATTTGGGGAAGGAAACAGAGGAAAAATAGCATAACTGTTTCAGACTGAACTTACAAATGACCTTGTACAGATAGAGGATGTTTTTACTGGTACACATATGGGTCCATGCTAATACTTCCTTTTGAGCCGTACTCTAAGAAAATGGCAAACCAAAAAACCACACTGACCACAAATACATGCCTATATCCTTGCCTGAAAACACCCCAAATATTGCCAGCTGATTTTCTAAGATGACCAACATTGAACACTAAATACCTGTAGCAGATAGAAGAGGAAATCATCTCTTTTTAAGTGTTCAAAAGTACATTGTGCGGAATGTAAAAAGCAACAAGATTTCTTCAGTACAAAAGTACCATCTGCACACTGAGAAACAGCCTAATGCCTGAATAGATCAAAACTGTTGCAGTCCAGTTTAGGTCAAATTTAGATGTTGGAGAGGGTTTTTTTTACACAGAAAACAGTAAATTTCTCCCTGTCCCTTTTTTGTAATTCCAGTGCAGATATTAACTCTTAGTTTAGCTCATACACCTCTCAACAGGATTCAGTTTTCTTGGGTATTTATTTCCAGTATCTTTTTTCTATGTTTTAGGTTCATAATAATGAAGAGGTCTAATGGATGGATCTAATAATTTACATCCAATCAGCTGGATTGGATGAAAGAAGACATTCATAGAAGAACACATTTTAATTTGACTAAAAGAAAAAATTACTCGCTCCTTCAAAATGAACGCTGGTTCAGGAAGTGTTTCTGGTCTGATAGATGAAAGGATCTCTATGTTTTCTAGGCTAAATGGCCAGTGACATTATTACTGCTATAACAGTGCATGTTATCTATACATCTTGTCAGATGTGGGCAAAGAAAAATGTCAGGAATTGTCAGGAATGAAACCCCCTTCTTTTAAGCTGTTGCTCTTGCGTGCTCAGTAGTTCATAAGATCAGTGTGTCCAGGAGGCTCTTCTGAGCTCATGTCTTGCAAGTGGACATCCCCTTTCCGACCAAGGGCACATTCCAGCTGTTGTGCTGCGAGCTCCACACGTGGCACCGCGTCTGCCCCAACCCCAGGAACAGCCCTGGGGTCTCTCAGAGATTTGAGTATCCTCTGGCCACACAAGATCACAGCAGATATATCAGACAGTGAAACATGTTGGGGATCGTGATGTACAAAAACAACAGTAAATGTGAAAAGCAAAGCTCTGTGATGCTGTTAGCTCACAGTAACTAGACTGAAATCAGTGTTGCTCATATCACTACACAAACATCACTGTCTCTGCACAAAAAAAGCAGCCCTTAGCAGAGCAGCAGCACCGTGTGCAATCCTAGAAACTCAGCTCCCCGTTTGACCCAGCTAGGATAAAAGCCCATCACGCTGTGCCATGCATCACATCCATTACAGGAGCCTGGGGAGTTGGACAGAGACCTGCCTCATGATTAGATAAAAGCTTTCCCTCCTAAATCACTGCCCAGAAGAAACCAAAGGGCTGGAGTGCTTAACTCAATGTACATTAGAAGCCAAACACAGCCCCTACACGGGCTATTCATGCCTCTCTGCTGTATGTTGAGGAACACAAGGTTTTGTGTTAGGAAAGCTGTTGCTTTATTTATTTATCATTACTAGTGACAATAAGACCAAGACTCTTTTCTCAGCAAAGACAAAAGAAAAAGGAAAATGCTCCTTTTTACGTGGAAGAAACATTTTAAAACAACATGGTGAAATGTTGGTCCACTGCGCTACATGTACCAGAGCACATCTGGGACGGTGATGAAGAAGGAAGGTCAGGGATTTTTGGCCACTCCTCTTGCCCTGCTCCCAGGAGCCTGACGGCCGACTCATGCCGAGCAGGTCCCAGAACTGCTCTAAATAGTGGATAAACAGCTCAAACTGAACACATTAGCCCCCGTCCCTGACCCCTCCTTCGCCTGCCCCGCCATCCCCTGGAGTCTCTTCAAAGTGGAGGAGAGGAAGCTGTGGAAGGCGCACAAGTCCCCGAACACAAAACAAGAGGATGTGCGCACAGATGTTCCCCGCCGCGGGGCCACGGCGCACGCCCTCTGCCCGGACAGCCCCTGCCCCCCAAGGAAGATTTATTTAAATAATGGAAACAATGAGAAAAAAGCTGCAAATGTGTCTCTCGTGTGTGCTAGTTTGTCATTGCTAAAAGTCAGAAACATCTTAGGAGCAAAACAGGAGTTCAGGCTGGGAGCTCTTGCAAACAGCTGCTTTGAAGACTCCCGTGCATCCAGCTTTGAATGCTGATGTGGCCACAGCATCTTCGTACCTGAGCACTCCAGAAACCAGCATGGGTGTCCTGCCTCAAACACCAGAGAAGCTGGAAGGTGCTGCCAGCCCCGTGTCACAGAAAGAAGGTTGAGTCAAGAGCACATTTCCAACCAAAGTGTCACCAAGGAAGAGCCGAGGCTGAGGTTTAATTTCTCCAATAGGGCCATCCATCACCTCACGCCATAGAATGAGTTTAAAAATACACCGCTCCTCTTGGAAATGTGTCACAGCTTTTAGAAGCAAGAAAATCAGGCTGTGAGTGGGAGGAACCACATTGTGGATATATATATGTGTGTGCATGATTTTGAGTGATAACCTTTTAAATACCACTTTACAAAAAGCAGACTTTTTAGCACTTTGGAAACTGAACACATATGTATTATAAGAGGTTTGAAGCAGAACCATTTAAAGAGGGCCAACTGAGACAATATGAGCATTAGAAGATCTAGCATGGGGACATTTTCCAATACAGGAAAAGAAACTGCTTGCAATGTGTGATGGGCTTTGAAAGCCGTGATTTAGAAATGTCCATGCTTCCTTCCAGCGAACGCTACAATAACAAGCCCAAGATGAATGACCTGGTGCCTCCTCAGAGATGTTCACAGGTCAGATAAAACGACCGCACCGTATCTGCAGCATCCGGACATTCAAAGAGGACCCTGTTTGAGCTTCTCCTGGGCTTTGATCCCTGCAAGCCGTATGTCAGCACCATGCTCCCAAGCGCCAGATCCTGCGGAGGCCTTTCGGCCAACGCATCTTCAAACCTCCGTGACACGGACGTCCTGTCCTGTCCTGTCCTGTCCTGCCTGCTGCCCGCCTCCGTTCGGGGCTCCCTCGCAGCCTCCTGCATTTCGAGGGAGCAGGGAGAGAAGGACACGCTCAGCCCAGCGCAGCGGCTGCCAAACAGCTGCTGAAGAGCGACCCCGGGAAAACTGACATTCAAGGAACCGGAGGGGAGATTTGTCGATTCTAGAGGCGCAGGGTGAGATCATCTATTGCCTTCAGTTGTCTTTTGGCCGAGAGAAGCAAACTGACGACTAGATTGCCCAGGATTGTGCATTTTAAGATATCCACGGAAATACGTGCGGCTCATCATCATGCTGCATTTCTCTCTGCTGCTCCGAGGCCTTCCCCCAGCTCGCTCGAGGGTTTCCAAGCCTGTATCACATTCGCAAACACCTGCTGCACTCTGTTAACATTTAGCACGGAGCACAGCAGTGACTGCTCTGCTCGGCATACTTTGTGTCTCTTTTGTTCAGCAACCTTGGGATTTTTTTCAAAGTTCCACATGATTTAAAATTATTAGCTCTATAATCTCTGGAAATACCTGTGGATTACTGACACGTAGGATGCTCTGAGGATGCAACCATCTGAAATGGAGCCATGGGAGCTCCTCACAGCTCCCACGTCGTGGTGCCAGCCTGGACTGGCTGGTGATGCTGCTCGTGGATCAGGGCACGTACCCAGGGTTTCAGCAGCAGCAGCTGCACTTTTCAGTCACTTTGTTCACTATGGAAAAGGCTTAATTTCCTGGGAATACTGTAACACTCATATTCCCTCTCAGAGACACGCTACCCTTGGAGCCACTGCACAAGGATCACCCAGGCAGTCCTGCGTGATGCAAAGAGAATGTCTGTGGTTACTTTAAATAACTGGATCAAGAAACAAGGTTTTGCTGGGGCTCTTCCACCTGTCTTTGCACACACATGGTCAAAATGCCTCCCAGGACATTGCAGAGTGCCCACTGAAGTTATTCAGGCCTCGGGATTAATTGCAACCACTTCTCGGGTTTTCATCAGTTAGGTCTGTGACTACACCCTCCATACACAGACACAGCCATGTACCAGGTGTATTTGCATGTGGACATTATCCCGTTAAATCTTGGCTACCGGTTGTACTGAAGTGACCAGGAGATGTAGTCTTATCACGGCCCACAAGCCTGCAAGAGCAGCCTTCTATGTTCAAACAGAATTGAGCTCAGATATAATGCTCAGATATAATTCAAGACCAAATGCAGCCTTACTTCCTGAATTATTTCATATATCTGCTTGTCATTGAGATGGATCTTCTGTTCTGCTTTAGCTGTGAAGCGATTAATAGAGTTTGCCATAAAATATGTGAGTAGGACAAGACCATAAACCAATGAGATTAAATGGAGGTACCAGAGGAAGCTTAGCCAGCAAGTCTACTGGGCATCCTTTGTGCTGGCACGTGGCACATCCTTCCCTTTCTCCCTGGAGCCGCTGCACAGCCACATCAGGTCTGCCTAGAGATACATAGCAAGAGACACGGCGATGCTGGTCCTCCCTCCCTGCCACAAGCAGCCGAGGAGCAGCTGATGCCTTGAGGAAAGCTAGACCAAGGCTCGCTTCAGAGCTGACCTTCACCACACTGGTCTTCCCCTTCCTCAGCATCACTGAGGACATTTGCATGAAGACTTAGCGCTTCATTCCATTATTGCCCATCTGCTCACTTCCCACTGTCTGTTCAACACATCACAGCAACTTGGAAATGACTGCAGGACAAGAGGAAAGCTGCGAAACCCAAAGTGACACTAATCCTGTTTCCATACAGATGTCTCCAGCAGCAATGCCCATGAGGAGGAGCACACAGATAATGGAAAGCAGAGACACAAGATGGTTTTTACAGGAAAATACTCCAGCGACGTCCCCAAGGAAGCAGCGGCTCCATACGGTGCACGATATCCGGCTGCCTCCAGAGGAGGGCTACGACAGCTCTTTCTGACCAGCGCTGCAGCTGGGCCTGCCCCTACATTTTCAGCTGTTTGACAGCTGGGGACAAACACGCATCCCCCCTCCTGGCGATGCAGTAAGATCTCCCAGTGCACGACACGGTCTTTGCAGCAATCAACGCACTGCTGTCTGCTGCCACGGCCCTGCCAGCAGCTCCCGAACCCCTGTCGCGTTGAGGGCACCGGCCTTCGCGCTCTGCGCCCCGCGGGGCTGCTCGACGTCAGGCCCCCTTCTCTGCCGCACTCAGCAAACCGGTACCGGCAGGCGTTGAGCGCGTCACACCAGCAGAGGGGCAGCGGTCCCAGGGCCCGCGCTAACTCTGTGCCTGCTCTCTCTCTGCACTTGGTTTTCGGACCGGCTTTTGCCTTCCAGGCCGGCGGGAGCTCACGGAGCCGCTCTAGAGCCCAGCCGCCCGGTGCTGAGGGCTCACACACAGCCTCACCTCGGGCATCCTTTTCCCTCTCCAAGCGGAGCGAGCCGCAGGGAGCATGGGCCAAGCTGGGGGACACACAGCTTGGACGCAAGCCCAGGCGCCGAGGCTCTGCTTTATCTCTGCCTCAGAGCGGAGCGCAGCAAAAAGCAACCCCAGGGATACTGCAGTGACCCATTAAAATTAATGGGGTTAAATCATCCCTGGTGCAAGCCCCTGACTTCAAAAGAATTACACCAGGGATGAATCTGAAACCATTACTTTTATTTTTCATGCCTTTCAGAAAGATGATCTACTTTCCAGACTCCACAGCTCAGGGAATTCTCTGGTCAGCCAATCTTTCTAACTACAACTGCCCTCTCACCAGTCTCTTGCTCTGTGCTCTCATGCAAACACTTCCAAGAACTATTCGCTAGCTCTGCTGCTCCCTGTGCAAGGCGACCATCGCATACTTCCAACTGCTCCAATCTACTTCTATTCCCAAATAGGACAAATAAATAAAATACAAAGAACAGAAGTGAGGTTTCTTTAGGGAAAGCGGGAGGGTCATGCTCACACAGGGTACATCTTCTCTCCACAGGCCGTTACACAGAGGTAAAAGGAGCAGGTACCTGTGCAGCAGAGGGAGGGAAACGTCCTGCACTGAAAACCGCAGCGGACAAAATCTGGCCATGGCTGATACATGTCACGTATGCTTTTCTGTAATTAGAAGCACTTGTTTTAGCTAAGGAAGTGCAGGAGATCAATGAGACAGGCAGAGAAATCTCTTCTGTAAAAGATATAAACTCCCAGCTACCCTGATGTGGAAGCCAGCCTTGCTCCTGAAGTGCCAGCAGCGACGGCCTTCAACACTTCAGCAAAGAGCTCAGTAACCTCAAAATCATTAATCGAGACTGTTAAAACTGGCAGATTATTTGATAGGATGAAGTTGCCGTGTGGAGACTGCTTTTTCTCTGCCAAATTCACCCAGACACAGATCCACACATGGATTTCTAACCTATCCAGGTTTCAGTGGTGATTACAGCAGAGGCTGTGGTATGATCCATGGTAGAAATATTTAGGAGATTTGATGCGTTAGACGTAGGCAGTGAAAGAGCTCAGGGCGTATTTGACTGTGAGTTATCCCACCACCTTCGTTCTCAGGTATTCAGCTCTGGGGGTTTGGCCCAGAAAAAAAGTACATGTGAAATTCAGATCCTGAACTGGTTTCAAACACAGCTGAACAGCCAGACGGGTTCGGATCTGGCATTTTGACTAGCAGCTCCCCAAAGAGGCTGCTAATTTCTCAGGGTGAGGCAGCAGAGGATGGAAGGAACTAGTGTTATTTCACTTTGTTCTAAATGCGGTGCAACCATCTGTGCAGTAGCTAAAGCACTGGGCCTTGAAGGAGCTACAAAACTGTCTGACTGCAACGTCCGTCACCGAGAAGCAGTCGCTGCTGGGCTGACACAGACTGCCGGTACTCCTCAAACCCTGGCAGAAATGCCGCCCGACAGCTGGTTTCTCTCTTCTGCTTTGGCCCCATCACGTCCCCACTAGAATCTCTTCCAGCCCTGCTCAGACACCAATGGCGCAGCGGGATGAGTAACGGGCTAAAAACAAAAATACGGCGCAATCAGGAGCTCCACGAAGCTACTTGTAAACCTACTAGAAGTGGCATGTTTCCATAATAAACAATCCGTTATCGCATTGCTCGGTTCCCGCTTAGGCGCCTGCGGGAGAAGGGAGGGCGCCGGGCTCCACAGGGCCGTGCTCCCTCTGCCGGCCGCTCTCCCGTGCCCGGCGCCACCGGCTCTGGCCGAGGCCCCGTTAATTCCTGCTTGCACTGCGGAGCGAGACCTGCTCTGCAGGGATTTACGCACATAAGGAAGGAAAGCAGCAGCCCCCATGGGAGCCACGATGCCGACGGGCGCAGCAGAGAGCTGCGAGGAAACACGGCCCGGCTGGGAGTGAGAAGTCGCTGCCCTGCCTCTTCCCCGGCTGGGCTCTCGGGGCCGCGGGCCGCTCCTGTCCCTCTGCCGCCGCTGGCATCCCTTGGAGCAGGGCTCAGGCAGGGGCTTCTTCGCTCCCCATCCACGCGTGCAGCTGGCTCGCTGCAGGCTGCAACCGAAACGTCTGCAAGGGGCCCCGGGGACCAACCGCACCTTGCACCGCCTGGCTCTCCGGATGGAGACCGGTGACGCTCACCAGGGCTGGCTACACTCCAGGTGTCCAGGGCTCCTCTGCAGGCAGTTGCTGCTGAGAAGCAAGGGCCAAGTACAGCCTCGGACATTAACTCCTGGGCCTAGGAGCAGGCACCGGATTCAGGCAGCTCTGACAGGGGTGGCCTGTGTTGCTCATCGCCCGCTTTGCAGCCCCGCAGGGCCCTGGGCCGAGCGGGAGAGGCAGAAGTGGGTCTGGCAGCGGCGCAGTGACAGGTCCAGGAGTCACTGCAGGCCACAGGGCACCCCCTGCCCCGGGCTCCCCGCTCCTCTGACCGGCGGGACTGCGGGACGCGAGCCCTGGCGCGCACCGAGCGGCACGCGGCGCGTTGCGCTCTGTATTCGGCGCAAAATGCTCGACCCTGCCGTGGCAAAAGTGGCAATACCTGAAAATACTGATGTATACAGATGCTACCAGCATGGCAAACAGAGATGCCGAGGCATGTAAGTCTCTCCACGCATTTCATGCTTGTAAAATGTATATTTCCGGAACACAGACTTAATGACATTATCCGGTTACCAGTATTGCTTTGGAAAATCTCATCCGAGGAGCACAGAATCACTGCATTACCCATCAGCCGCAGGCAGCCACTGGGAGAGGAACTGAGAGCTAAAATACAGACTAAAACAACCCCAGAGAGATGAAGCAGCTCACGTAAAGCAAATCTGAGGCAGAGGGAGAATCTGAATTCAGGACTTCTTGGCCCCATTCCTCCCACTCATGCCATGAGTCCTGCTGCATCCTCCATGCAGCGCCATCCGGCTAAGCGCTGTCCCTGCCAACCCAGTGTTAATGGAAGGTGCAGGGCATCTAAAACCTTCACTATGCAACTTGCTTCCTGCTAATTAAGACTGGAAGATTAATGAGCTTTAAAAAGCAAATTCTAGCTTTTTATTTTTCCTATATTACATTTGAAATAATGGGGGCAAAACAGCTCGCATAAGTTACCAGGCAATTGCTCTTCTTGCTTCTCTGCAGACCTCTAACCAGACATGAGCCTTTTGATGTCCTGCCTCATGTTTTAGAAGGATGTGGCAATCATGACAGTTTAGAAATGTGCATACAATTAATATAATACAATAAACAGTGAAGGGCTCAGGCTTGGATCACAAAACCAGCTCTCTTCCAATTCCAGCCCTCTTCATCTTCCAAGGAAATAAGTCAGAGAGCAGTACAAAACTTCAGTTTTAAAGAAAAAAAAAAAAAAAAAGGCGCCCTAACACTTATATGAAAAAATAGACTAACAGAATTATTTAAAAAGGATGGACTAGGTGCTATCAGAGAGATTAAAGACATGAGCAGTTCTCTAGCTTTTAGATAGATGGGTCAAATTTCATGAAGCTCAGGGCAGAGCTGGCCTGGAGATGCAGAAAAATGGGAACAGTGGCGGACTGAAGGTGGCTCTCAGTGTGGCTTCAGGACTGCTGCCTGTCCCCCGCACACAGCACACGCAGAGCAAATGATGAAAAATGCATGACCAGGTTTATTGCAAAACTCCCACCAAGGATCAAAGCTGCCGCCCCCAGCAACAAACTCACTGGCCTGAGCCAGCTAGTTGCTGCCTTTTTGAATTTCCTAACATGGGAAAATATATCAAAAGCCTTGGAAGGAAAAAGCAAATCTTCAGGGAACAGCACCTTAAGCAGGCAGCCTCTGTTTGGAAGGAAAGGGGTTTTGTCAGCATTCCGCAAGTACCGTAGGTACAAAAACAGCCAGTTTCCCCAGCCAGCAAGAAAAGCTTTGTTTGGCCAAATCCAGAAGCAATTAGGCCCATGGCAAGCTGGCAGTGTCACAAGCACAACAGAGGAGGCGGCAATTCTCTGCACTTCCGAGAATAAACTGATTACTATAAACGTAATGGCTTAGAGTAAGTGAGGGTGGTGTGGAATAACTATTCCTGGCAGGGAATAACTCAGCCTGGCTAGCAAGGGACCAGCTGCTGGCCACAGTCGGGGCCACCCAGGGCAGAGCTGGGCTGGGGAGGCCTCTGGGGGAAGGACCTTCTCCATGCTTTGCTACGGAGCAGCGGCCCACGGAGAGGCCTCGGCAGATGTGGGGAGGGGTGTTTAATCCTCCCCGGGTCGAGCGAGCAGGCCAAACGCTGGATTAACATAGTGTGCAAGGCTGCACACGCGGCACGCTGGCCATTGCTATTTGGACTGCAGCAAATATCCAGATTAGGTGCTGACAACTCCCCTCACAGGATGAGGCACGAAATCTGGCCCGAAGAAGAGCTGTGATGCTGACTTTCACAGCCAAAAATGCAAGCAAGCCAGTGACACCTTCCACAGCGAAGCTCAGCCAAGTGCCACAGCACAGCGAGTACTGCGGAGGAGAGAGGTTTCCTTCTGCGGGGCAGCCCTGGAGCGCAGCAGACCTGGCCCGGGGAGAGCTTGGTGCTCAGCACAGCCGCCAGTGCTTGGGGAGCTGATGCAGTTCAGCAGCGGCTACTGAAGAGACAATTAGATAATATTCAATCTCTTCCAGGTGTTTACAGATGTCAGATCCAGGTGTGGCTCTGGAGATGTTGCTATTAATGTCCAAGCCCGCACGTCTGCTTCTTTCCTGTTCCATCATCAAGTCTTGGGGGCAAAGTTATTAAATACAGAAAAAAAATGGCTATCATAAGACAAATGGAAAAAGATAGGGCTGTAACACCTAATAAGAGGCCAGGTGGAAAAGCTGTTTTAGGTCTGTTCACAGCAACATGTCACAGCTTTCCCACTGTTTTCCAGAGGAACTCAGTTTCTCTAGGAAGGAGAAGCCAAGAGGAGCAGTCGGTGGCCGCGGATGAGCGTGGCACGGGGACGAGGCAGGGCCCATCTCCGGCAGAGCAGGACGAACGGCACCGCTGTGTCCCTCAGGCACACGAACCAAGGCATCTTTTCCATTTTGGCGTGTGCCTTTTGCTGAAGGGCAAGCGCGTGCGAGGCGCCGTGTCCCCACACCGTGGCGGTAGCTGCCCACGGAGCCGCTAGCCTGGGGCCTCGCAGCGCAAAGGGCTGCCAAAGCACAGGGACAACTGGGGTGGCACAGGCGGGAGGAAGCGGCCCTGGTCCCTGCACCAAAGGGCCTGTGAAAGGCGAAGGACCTTCTGGCACGGTCTGTGTGCAAACAGCCCCGACGCTCAGCGCTCCGCCACGACGTCGCACACGGAGCGTTTTGCCTCTGAACGGCTGTGGCTGCCTTCCAGCACGCTGAAGTGTGCTGAGAAGTCCCTCTTCTGCTTTTCTGGGAAGGGAAGGAAACTGGGCAGGTGAAGCCCTGCCTGCCACACTGGGAAATCGGTCCCGGGCCAGCTTGAGAAGAAGTGGATGTCAGGGTGAAAAGAGTTCTCCCAGGGGGAGTAAAAGAGAGGGGAAGGATGCTGGGATGGTGAGTGATGCTGCCAGCATGAAGTGTCCGCTTCACCCTCAGGTTTCCGGCCCGCAAGAAAAACTCTTCCAACTTTTTGAACTTTATGCTGCTCTCTTCAGCCCTCTTTTGCAGAGCAGCAGTCATGAGATTACCCCTCTCCTGGCACCGCTCCTGGAGAATATCTCGGCCCAGCCAAACTGCAGGTGGAAAAGCAGGGCCTTTGGGTGCCCCCATGCTAGACCTGCTGGGAGACCAAAGCGATTGCTGCCACCTTGGGCAAGAATAGCAGTTGGAAAAAGACAACAATAAAAAGGCAAATATGGGGTGGAGATATCAAGGGGAGAGAGCCACAGAAAGCGGGGCGGGTTAACACAGGATTTCAAGGCAGGAGAAAGGCTGGAGAGACAATGAAGGAGCAGTGTGATTGCCCAAAGACTGGTGACTGACAGCAGCTCTGAAGATGCAGACCTGGTCTGGCCCTTTGCCTCCCTCAGGAAGTGCTTGGGAGTCTTGCAAGCACTCCTGATGCTTCACCTGTGCCTGCTGCTGGCACATCTGCATTCGGTGCTGCATGGGCCACTCGCTATCTCCATACTCCATGTCCCCATGTGGGGTGAGAGAGCATGTGGCATGCAGCTGGGCACAGTGACCCATTCAGGAGCAACCCAAAGGACACAAGTCCACCAGGATCAAACTGCGCTGCATTACGAACCAGTTTGTGGTGCCACGGTCAGCAGACTGGCTTCAAAAGCACACTCCTACTCCAAAACCAACCACCACTGTCAGTGCATCCTCTGGCAACCAGCCCATGAAAATACAGCTTCTGCTCAAGAGGCAGACTTCTGTGCTCCAGTGCCAGCTTCAAACGTGGCAGCCGAGTCGAAGTTATGGTATTTGCCTGTCAAGTGACATTAGCTCAGTGTTAGTGACCTAAGACTGAACCGCCACCTTCAACCAGCCAAGTTCACACGAGAGGATTTACAGACTACCCGCTGCTCCTCGGGCCCGGGCGGCTATGGTGGGTAACCACTCTTACCTCCACCGTTCCTTGGCATCTGCCACCCTCACGCAGAGGCTGCTGTTCCAAACTCCATCTGTGCTCAGCTTTTAGAGGTAAAGCACTTTTGGGGGCCACCCCTTCACCAGCAATACAGAATCACCCTCCACAGGGGCTGCTGTCCACTCTGGCTTTGGTGGGGACAGTGACATCTAAACCCCAACATAATCACCTTCCTACCTGCTTGGGTAACCTGCTCCTCTCCCTCATGAAGGGTGGGAGGAATGAGCGTGTGCTCCTGTCTCGTCCACCTCTCACCTCCATGCACAGCCCCTAGACTTGAACGAGGAGCGAACTCTGGTGAGATGACGTTTGCATAGGGGCAGCCCTTCGTGTTGGCCTCCGGTCTTTGCAGGAGAGCCTGGTGCTGCCCATGGAGCTACCGACGAGCCGGGCTCTCACGCCAGGGTTCCTGCAGGAATTCAGCCGCCGTCTCCTGCTCAGGAGCGCGCAAGCAGCTCTCGCCCCGGCGCGCGGTGGATGGAGCACAGGAACACAGCGAATCCGTTCTTGCCAGAAAGCAAAGCGTGAGGAGCTGCCCTGCGCCCAGGCCAGCTCGGCCCTCCCCGTGCAGGGCCGGCAGCCGCGGGAGCCCTTCACAGGCCGCAGCGCTCCCAGGCAGCCTGGTGCTAACCGGCCTCTCCTCTCCTGTGGCTTGGGAGGCACTTCCCTCCCCGCTGCCATCCCGTGAGCCCTTGTCCTTCGGGAGCGCTGGGGCATCTGCAGGCAAAGCCGGCGGGGGGTCGAGGCGGACGCTGAACCGCCTGCCACGAGGCCGGGAGGCTTCTGTGCTGAAGGCAGGCGGCAAAATGAGCATGGCGCGAGGCCCGTGAAAACAGGACGGCCTCGCCACCGACTGCCCTTGTGGGGGCTGTTCACTTGCGATAAGGATCAGCCCCAGCGCTTGGCTCCAGAGGAGGAAGTTTGCTCCCGTTGTCCCGTTTCCCACCTTCCTCCCCGCTCTCTCCGCAGGCCGGGGAGGTCACAGCCCCAGGACGTGTGCAGGAAGGAGGCTCCCGGGCAGCGAGCGCGGTGCCCCTGCCACCCTCCTCCTTGCAGCCCCTCTGCCGGCAGCACCCGCTGGCAAAGTGTTTGCAGAGAGGAAAGTGTAAGAGCAGCTCCGAGTGCATCGGTGTCTCTGAGGCCAACTTTGCAGGCGTCTGTTTGCAAACAAACAAACCAAGGCACTACAAATCCTGTCATTTGTTCCCTTTCCCACCCTTCTGCTGGAGCGGTTGTCTCTGCTACCCCGGCGGCGCAGGAGCAGCTGGTTCAACATCTAGCCAAGAGGCAGGCGGGGAAGAGGTGGGAACTGGAGCTGCCTGGACTCGACGCAGAAGGTGGCAAACAAGGTTTGTTTTCACCCTGTGAGCTCCCCTTGAAGCGCATCCCCCTGCAAAGCAGCATCCCCGATGCTCCCTGCGCACTCTGGGCCCTGCAAAGCAGCACATTAGCCGTTCTGGGTCTTCTCCTTCATCCTGCGAGGGAGAAGGAGCAAGTGGGCAGGAATGAGTGGCTGAGGATGAACCTCTTCAAGTGATAATAGAAGGATAAACAGTCTTAACAGCCTGAAGAGCAACTGGAAATGGCTTAAGGCAGCACATCGCATATTTAAATTCAGACCTCTTGTTATTCACTTTTGCTTCCCGAAACCCAAGTGGGTGAAAGAGCTGTGCGGTCCCTCCTGCCTCTGCGCTTCAGCATCACCCGCTGAGGCCACCTCACGGAGAGGGCAGGAGAAGGGAAGCCACTCCACACAGTTTACTCCAGCAAAGAGCACTCTCTGTGACACTTCACCGCTTACTCCCTTGTTCTCTGACATGCTCTAGACTTTGCATACTTAGCAGTGCTCATGATCTGCAGATGCATCTATTGTGTAAGGAAGCAGGCTGCCAACAAATCAGAGAAAGGTGCTTTTCACATGCTCAACACTTGCCATGCCAGAATTTCCAAGTCCTCCGGTAGCCAAATAGCCAAGTGGATTCCCAGTAAAGTCCACTAGTGTCGGCAAAGTCAGATGAATTTATCCCTTTCTCTTCATTTCACAGGAAAGACTGGAAAAAAAAAATTAAATGTACTGCTGTGATGCCTTGTGCTGCAACCCTGACGAAGCTCATCGCAGTCTCTCTGCTCAAGGCTGAGACAGGCTGTGGTTATTCCTTTTCCCCAGGGAAGACGGGAAGAAGGGGCACGGGTTTGGTGGCAGGAGAGGCAGCATCCTCTCTTCCGAGGGGAGCAGCAGGCCCACGCAGGGGGCTGCGTGAGGCCAGGGGCAGGTTTTGGAGCTGCGGGGCCAGCACTGTGCACCGCTGGCCGCTGCCGAGCAGCCAGCCCTGCACAGGCAGGGTTGAACCCTTCCTGCAACAGCAGCAGCAGCAGCAGAAGCGGTGGAAAACAGGATGCTCCCAGCAGCACAGCCCCACCTCGCAACTCCGAAAAAACCTAAGGCCGAACGAACGCCCAGGGTAACCAGCACCAGGGCCACAGCATATGGTGTCTGCCCTGTAACATCACACAGTTCCTAAGAGGCTGCTCACCGTGCCGAACACCGCGCTCACAACCTGCAGCGAGAATCAAGAGCTCGTCGCAGAGCTTCCCGAGCCCGAGGCTTTGCTGGTGTCCTGCAGAGCCAAAGCATGTGGCCTGGCCACTGCTTCAGCCCCCAAAACTCCTCACGGCAGGGCTGAAGAATTTGAGGGATGTGCAGGGTTTGACTGCCATTTCCCAGCATGGCAGAATCAATTCCTCTGACAGGGAAATACTTCTTGCTTTCCTAATTCCACTGGCTGGAGCAAAGTGAATCTGTCGGCGTCACGCAAGCTGTTGCCTGTCACAACCAGAGCACTAGTGCTACCAGCTGTTTACATGTCCCCTTCCTGAGTCTCTCTTTGACCCAGGAGATCAACAGCCTCCAGGTCTAAAAGAAGAGGTCACAGCAGAAAGGATTTCTAGTAGAAGTGACCTGACACCAAACGTATTCACGTTTGAGAGGTCACAGGATGAACCTCTCTCTGGAAAACACTGGTTTGGAGGGTCTGCCAGGCTGGACAGACTCCCTCTGTCCTTCCTGTCCTTTTGGATGCGTCGAAATACTTGAGCATCATTCAGCACCTCCTGCTCTGAGGATCAGGGTCTAAAGCACGAACACTTGCAGTCTCGAGGGAGCTGAAGTAAGCGCTGCCATTCCT
Source organism: Nothocercus julius (assembly GCA_013398735.1). NCBI lineage: Eukaryota > Metazoa > Chordata > Aves > Tinamiformes > Tinamidae > Nothocercus > Nothocercus julius. Next base: position 1,129,319 of record VZSV01000148.1, on the reverse strand, counting down.
CTTTCACACATGAGGCTGCCTAAGCATCCGCTCTCTACTAAAAGGAGTCCTAGGAGTGCAGTAACCCCGGCCACCTGAGGTTCCGCTCCTATCTTAGCCGAGCCAGCAGTAACACGTGCTTTAGTCTCCAGGCTGAGGCACTGAGGAGGGATTAAATAAGGAGAGAAAAACACCCACTGCATTTTGGCTTTACAGCCATGACCACTCTAGCTATGGCAGCAGAAGCACTTTTTCTTCGCTTTCTCTCTCTTCTAGCTCTTTTTCCAATGGATCAACACTTGATCGGAGATACCATCTGAATTCTAATCTAGATTAACAACCAGCTCGCTCTTACCTTCATCAGCCTCTTCAACAGTTTTGAAGCAAGCAACAAACTAAGAAATGAGCACCGAGTGACATTAATGCAGATTCTGCAAGGTCAGATTCAGATCTCACTGCTTAAAAGCAAAGGACTGCCTGAGACTCCCAGCACTTTTGGCACTCTCCTGTTCCTCACAGTCTTCCCTCCATCTGCCCCTTGCACCTCTTTCCTGTGTGAAGTCTCCCTAATTTCAGCGTATTCCCCGACAGAGGGAGACATTTTTGATGATACGTATACAATATCAGCCCTAATGGCCAGCCCAAGCAGGGAGCAGCTGTCTGTCCCTGAAACGCAAAACTGACTGTTTCTGCCTCAAAAAGCTGGCAGTCTGAACAGACATCTGGGGCAGGACAGAGCGAAAGCCCAAGCTGAACCAACGCAGAGTTGGCAGCAAGTACAAGATAAGTTGGTATTTTTGCTGCAGCCAGAGTGGTCGGGGTAGAAGTGAACTGACCGTGATAGAAGGGGAGGCCGGAGCAAAAGGCCAGTTGGCCAAGCACAGAGAAAGCCCATGGCTGAACTGCAGGAAGACCTCTCAAAGTCCCAAGGTCTGTCTGCTTTTCCAGCTGCTTGGGATGGCTGGAGTCTGATGCTCTTTTCTCCACAGCTTCTTTCCTAAGGCCAGCTGGGACCAAAGAGAGCAGGGATGCAAAGCAGCACTTGGAGCCTGGTGCTCCCACGCAGCCGGCAGGTTCTCCCCACGCTCCTGCTGCTAGAAACGCCCTGGGAGGGGAGGTGGACGGGGCTGGCGGTGTTCACACACGCACCCTCCAACACAAGTCCTGCGTGTGCCTGTTTCTGCCTCTGCTCCCTCTTGCTGGCTTGGTCTGGCTGGCTGGTGTTTGATCTCCCAGATCAAAGAGGAACGTGGGCTCGGAGGGGCAGGGAGGATCCTGCTCGCCGTCTGGCCGGGAGAGCAGCACAGCCTTGGCTCCTGGCTGGGCTCTGCAGGTGCTGCCTCCCTTTCAGCAATGCCACTGGCTTCTACACCTCTATATACCCCCCGGGCCTTAAGGGCCTCTCCCGAATCCTGCGGCCCACAGAGCAGACTGCGCCATAACAGCAGCACAGAGGACACAGCACAGGCAAAATCCAGCCCTTTTTTATGAGAGTTTCGGAAAGGAGAGATTTGCTGTAAGAATCCTGGACTGAATCTAAGAAACTGCTACTCTTTGCTTTTTAATCCCCGCTACGACTTCAGATCAAGGAGCATTAAAAAAAACCCAAACAAGTCAGAACAGGCCAAAGCCACCAGCCCTGGAAAGCTGAACCCAAGAAACTCATCTCTAAACGCCGGCTATGGCTGCCCCAGCTCTAATGATTCCCTCAGAGGCTCTTCTGCATCTCAGCTAAGCACAGTTATACTGCATTACATTTATTCAGACCATATGTAATACACACAAGAGCCCATAAAAGCTTAAACAGCACAATAAACATTTGGAAAAGCACAGTGACCAGATTTACAGGGTTTGGAGACCTGCCAACATGACCCACCAGAATCCAATCCTTAAGTTTTTGTGTAAGCAGAAGATATACGTACACACACACCAAGAAATGCCCTGTTATGCATGAGAAACGATGAAGGGCCCCTGAAGCCCATCCCCAGCACTGGAATATGAGGGCCTACAAGTGTTCCTGCTTGGAATTAGTTTAAATCAAGGCCAGAAGGGAGGTCTTGGCAAGGAGGAATTAATGTAGCACTACAAAACTCTATCCCCGAACACACAGTAAAATTGAGAAAGAGAGAAAGGCAAGATTTACATACTTAATTTCCATTAAAGGGAAGATGTCCTGGTGCAGAAAGAGAACCGGGCTTTGCCAAATTCCGAGATACATTTTTGCTCATTGTCCTTCAATGGATGATGTGGTGTTTTCTATACCACCTACCAGGCTGGAAGAGGAGGAACGGTAGCTTGACACAAGGGAAGAAGTGACGGTGGCTCCCAGGGAGTGTAAAACAGCAACATTTCTTCCCAAGAATCTACAGGCTTAAACGTTCAACTTTCACTTGTACAAAGCACTTTAGGGTACAGGAACAGCAACACACTGGTAGGATGTAAGAGTTCCCCTAATTCCCAAGGTAAAGAACAGTTTCAACTGTCACAGACTACTGATTTCTTGGGCATCTTCTGATGCAATATTTTTCTGCTCTGCTTTTAACAAAAATAATGGCTACAATAATTGTTTATGAGAGTTTCAGAAACTTTGCACATTTTTAGCCCCTTTTAGTTTGCAAAGATACTGCACAAGCAGGAATTAGTATATCTACAAGTATCTGGTGCTCAAGACAAACGCCAGGCTCCCTGTTTCCTGCTCTAAAATGTATCCAGGATAGAACCTCATCTCCAGATTTAAATCAAAAGGAAAGAGATAAAAGAGCAGCACACGACACTGTTTTTGGGAAAGCTGTCTCTTTTGTTATGATAAAGGAAATGCAGCAATTGAGTATTAAGGATTAGCTTGCAATACATGGAAGGAGTTGCCCACCTCCCACGCATAACTTCCCAGAAGAGGTTTCTACAAGTTTAAGATGAGCTGCTACATAAAGCTACACAAAAGGGAGGCAAAAGCCTGGCGACAGATTTACTTACATGAGGCTCAGTACTTGAGGATGTCCTTGCAGTTAGAGAACGAGCGCAGAAGCTCTGCGCGGGTTTGCTTGTTAAAAGGCACAAAAAGGCTATTTGTGCCCGTGTGCGGCGCGGGGAGGTGGGCTGTGCGTCGCAGCGGGGAACAAAGGCCACATGCAGCGCCGCATTCTCGCACCCACTGGCACCGTCACGCTCCGCGGCCGCTCGGACAAGGGCCAGCTCCAGCGGCCACTGAGGACGAGAGAGAGCTGGGCGCCCTGCTCAGGTTGCTGCCCGTTGCAGAGTGCTGAAGTGACCACACATTTGGTGAACGCAGAGCCCGGCGATGAGCCACAGGGCGGTACGGTGTCCTGCCTCTGCAGTGAGCGCAGGACTGCGTGGGTAACGTAGCACACGCCAGTGAAAAGCCAGGCAGCTAAAGGGCTCCCTGAGGCAGATGTGCTCACGTTAGCTCACAAATCAACAGCCATCACAAGGGCTTGGGGTGGGAAACACAGGACAGAGGGACGGGCAGGACATGATGGTGGCAGGAAGGGCAGCGTGTCTGTGGCACATCCCGCTCCCACCTGCTTGGGGAAAGCTCCAAGGACACAGCTGACCGACTGCTTGGGCAGCCCCAACCAAAACCTGCCAGCGCAAACTCTTCCTCCATTTCCTGGCTGGGAAACACGTGCAACCTGAGGGCATCTCCAACACAAGCATCTCCATCAGCCAGCAGGGTGGGTGGGATGCAGGGAGCAAACTGTAGAGCAGGCAGCTGCAGTGGTGGGCAGAGGACATCAAGAGACGCCTAGAGCTGCCTTTGGGCTACAACTTGCAAAGGCAACAATCTAGTAAAAAAGCAGAATTTGGGGACAAATGCCTTCATTCTGGATGACTCTTGGTACTTTAATCAAGCTCTGTAAGTGCCACGAGGAGCTGGGTCTGCTGCACCACACGCATCTGCCCGCTGGGCGCCACAACGCAGGGTCGACCCCTGAACAACCTGCCCTCTGCAACACACTGCTCCCAGTGCTCCCACCTTGAGGAAGAAGAGGGAGACCCGGGAAAGCAGGTGCCCTCCTCCCTTACTCCATGCTCACATCCAGCGCTGATGTGATCTTTTCTCCAGAGCTGCAATGGGCAGAGCCTGCGCATGCAAGAAGCTGCCGCAGCCACATCCGCAGTGCGGACCAGCTTTGCCTCTCCTCCGCACAGGTATCTGATGTTCACCTCAACAGAGTGATGACAGAGGAGGTAATTTACCCCAGCTGGGGCTGGGAAGCAATGGGGTGACTTAGATCTTGATTTAGAGACCCTCCTTTTCACGAAGGAGAGAAGGATGTGTGTTTGGAGGGAAGAGGAGCCAGTGGGGGAAGCCGAGAACCTAACAGCATCCTAAATCCTAGGGCAAACTACTGCAGTGCCTCTTTGTCCCGTTCACCTCAAATAAAATATTTTAATAAAAATCAATTAGGGATTTGACCCACTTCTACAGTTCTGGGGACTGGTGTAGCAGTGAGGCAACCAGCTAGCATGTTAGCGATACTGCTGAAGCCGGATAAGGGAAAATCTGCTGATAGTCACAATATGAACCTAAAAGTCAGATCTTCTGGCTCCTGTTCCAGGCATAGTGACCTTTCAAAACCGCTTTAATACTTCTGCTTCCCTAGTTCTAAAATAAAACCAGTTTTCCACAGTCAGGCTGAGAGAACTGGTTCACGTTTGGGCAGTACTTCGAGGTCTATGGCAAGAGAGCTCTATAGAAGGGCAAGGCAGCACTACTGCTCTTATCACTCCAGCATGCTTCACATGATGCTTTCTGTTCAGTTTTATTCCTAGGAAAAGTCCCTGGGAAGATTTTGGTTCTGCTAAAAAAAGAAAAAAAAAGATAGATTTAGGCAGCTGGGGACAAAAATAATCCCATTCCCATGTGTTTTTTTGCTATTTAAAGGGACATAATACCTATTTTTGAAAAGACCATCTCTCTCCAGTTTCTACCGCCATCTGCCAGCATGAAGAAAGTTGGGGAGAAAAAGAAAAGAAAAGAAAAAAAAAACAGCCTTAACATTATTTTTGGAAAGCTTTAGGCGTGCTTGGAATGAGCCCAAGTATGAGAGTGGGGGCAGAGGCCGGTCCCCAACCTCAGGACAGGTTGTCCCTCCAGCACCACCGAGGCTTCCTAACCCTGGAGGAGGACGTGGGCCGTGAGCCGTGGGCACGGGGCACAGCACGTGGGGCGCAGGCGGCGCGGGGCCCCTCTCTGGCGCGGCGTCCGCTGCCCCTGCTCCGCTGGAAGGCACCGCGATGGCACGTACGCAGCAGCTATTGCAATTTCACACCGCACGCCAGAGTCTCCTCTACCGAAGTATCTGGTGCTTGGATAGGAGCCACTGAACTAACAGTATTTATCTTTTGCAACGAACAACAGTTTAAAGCCCTAAGGGAGCAGCGGGGATTTTAAGCCAATGAAGTACCTCTTTCAAGTGGCCCACGTATAAAACACTCAGGCTAAGCAGACTGTCACCCGCAAGCTGTGCCGTCCCGTTGGCTAAACTGAAACTGCACGGACGCAGCTGATAGACTGGGAAAGCCTCCTTCAAAAATGTAACCAGAGGGAATGGAAGGGCGGGCTGAGAGGGGCTTGGGAATGAAGGAGTGCGCTGTTTCTCCTGCATTCCCAGTGCACTCTCCAGGCCTTCCCAGGAGCACCAAGCGGGAAGGAAAGACGTCTGCCCGGGCCTCAAGGCGCAAAGCCGGCTGCAGGGAGAGATAGAGCTGGACAGGGAGCAGAGGGAGCAGGGCCCGGCAGGAGCAGGAGCAGGAGGGAGCAGCCGGGAGCACTGGGATCTCAGAGCACCCAGGAGGGCAGGGCAGGTGCACGTCCTGCCCCTCGTCCACTGCAACACCTATGTCCTCCTGGACTAAACCTGGAGGGAAGTTAGGCACGTACGTAACATGGAAAATCCCAAGCCGCAGAGCCTAAAGTTAGTTCAGGTGCATTTCGATTCCGGTGCTTTGCTTCGGGTCTGCCTCAGACTCCAGCAGAAATGCTGGGTAAGAAGCAGCTCCGAGCAGGGCAGCCTTCAGCCCGTGCTGGCGCTACCCGAACAGCTACTGGCTTGCTCTAGCATCCGCTGGGAAAACGGGGAGAGCTCTCTCCCACGCACAGCATCTTCCGTGGGACACGCTCACCGAGTCATCTCATTTCTCTCTCATTTATCCCAAAGACTTAACCTGAAAGGCCTGGGTGAACAGCAGCTAGGACAAGGCTGAACACAGAAGAGCAAACTCGCTTTTGTTTGTCTATAATATTAATAGGCGCATTATGTAATTTCCTTAGCTTACTGATGCAACAACTCTGGTTACAAGACGGGATGGGATTTCCTTGAGGTCATTCCCCCAAACTGTGTGAGTTGTTATTTTCCTGGCTCACCCACAAACAGAGCGGTTTGCTTCTCTGAAACGCTAATGTCCGACTGTTGAAAGGTTTTGCCAATCAAAACATTGTGGCCTTACCCCGTTTTAATAATCCAAGGCATCAATCTCCCCCTTAGCATTTGTTTGATGTGTGCTGCTCCCTGCTGAAATATCCCCTCCAGACCTCCCTGAGCTCATGCTCTGATTGAAGAGAGATGCCACGCATCAGGCCTGCAGCTTTCTCTATGAAGCATTTAACAGTGGAGGGTGGTAAAATGTATTTATTTTCATGTATTCAGGAAAGACCACATATTGCAGCCTCTTTTTTTCCATCACTCAGAGATGGGCCCGAGGCCAAAACGGTGCTGCTAAGCTTGTTTTCTATTTAAAACCTTCATTTTTATTAATAACCCTTTACAGCCTACACACCAGCACTGCGGGAGTTGCATTTCCGTGTTATGTCATCGTGGACCGTTATGTATTTAATTCCTGTACCCACAAACCCATATGGACATCATTAAACACGCACCGTACAGTATTAAAACTGTGTTCCATAAAGTGTGATTTAAGAAAAAAAAGGCCTATGAAGTGCAGATTTTTTTTTCCTAAGGTCATGGGAAAATGAAGAAGTAGGGGAGAGAGAAAAGGTTCAGCGGTGCTGTGCGTTAGCTCACAGATCTCCGTGCCTGGAGACCAAAAACCCAGCCTGTCCTCTCTGCCACGAAGATTAATTACCCAGTAAACGTCAGGGCAGAGATGACAAATTTCTGTTTGGCAGCCCACAGAGAGAAGTGCTACAAAAATGACAGGTTGCAAACCGGCACAAGACCTGGAGGCTTTTATTTTCCCCAAATTAGGCTTCCATCATTTGCCCTGAATTTGCCTGTAGCGGGAAAAACGAGCAGCTTTCCCTCTTTACCGGGGGCAAAGTTAATCAGAGACCACTGGCGTATGCCCCGAGTGTGCTGCTCGCATGGTACCATAGGGTTTGCCCCCCGTTTCCGTCCCCACACCAGCCTGGCCTGCCCGGGCTGTAAGTTACGGTGAAACCAGCACCGTACTCGGGGCAAGGTCTGCAACGTCCGACGGGGCAGAGCTCTCCTCAGCCCTGGGCTGGATCTCTCCCTTCAGGAGAGCCCTGGCACCCCGCTACTACCTCTTCTGCAGCACAGGGGATGAAAAGATATGGTGTAAGTGTAAGGACGAAACAAATCCATCAGCAAATAGACAGCACCAGTGGGAGAAAAAAAAAATAGGAAGCAGGGCAAAACACCCTGTGGGGAATAGAAAATATCCAAGAGTTGGAAGGAGAACAAAAAAACAAACAAACCTTGAGACGGTTAAAAGCAGCAGAAGAAAAGATATACCAGTACGAGGCAGAGAAGCGGACACAGCCAGGGACACTAAGAAAGCAAAAGAAAGCAAGTGCCCCAGGAGCTGGTGTTCGGGAGGGCCACAGAGCCCAGGGCCTTTGGGCCTTTGAAGCCTTTTCAAAGGTCTTCTGGAAAGCTGAGGGGTCCCTTCCACCTTTATTCACTATTGTAACATATGCAGCCTTTCCTATAGGGTACCTTGGTGATCTTGTCACAGCAAGGAAAAGAAAGGGGTAAGTGCATGTAAAGCAGACACTGCTCTGGTCCCCATCCCCTGATGGCAACCCCTCCCGGCAGGGCGGCCCCCTCAGGCACCGGCCTCTCTGACCGCGGACGTCCCTCCGAAGGGGAAGCGAGAGGTGGCTGAAGGGAAAGTGCCACAGTGAAAAATGGTGTCTGACAGGCAGATACAGACATACACCTAATCGCCTGCAAGCCCTTTCTGGTTCTCTTTATGAAGTATTAGGAAAGCCTACCTTTTTTTTCCTCAAAAGAACATCTAGGGCACATGGCAAGTGTCCGCTGCACAAAACCTCTAAACATTCAGGACAGTTGAGTCTCCACTGGTTTTGTCACATAACATCTGTGTTTAGGAGTCTCTGAGAAGAGCTAATCCCTGGAAAACTGGTGACTTGGTTCAAGCCAAATTGACGTGCTGGCCCCAAAGCCGGTGTGCAGGTACGCGTAGACATGCCAGTCTTCAGGCAAGGGGGGAGAGAAGAGTTAACAACATGCGCAGAGGGGGCTGCTGATGAATGAACCTCCTTTATACTCCAGCCCTCTCCAGAACTTTTCACTCCGATCAAACAAACGTACATGTGAATACACACACACACACACAAATAGCTCTGGGTGCATGTGTATTCCTGCTGAATTCAATACAGTTATTCACTGTGTAGAAAATTACCCACATGCATAGATGCTTGGAGGAGCAAGGCTACTCTCTGGATGAGGCTGACAGCGAGTTCAAAGTTATCTAGTTGCATGACTCGGGGGCTGAAATGTTTTTGACATGTGTCTCTGTAGGGCCGTGTCCTACTTCATTCAAAATCCGGAATTTACTTTGAAGTCTGGAAAATAAAGTCTTAAAAGGAGAAGCAGACATGAGTGACAAAACTTCTGGAGGAAACTCGCAGAGGACCTTCAGGGCCTCAAGCTGTTAAATGCTCTATTTTGGGTCAATGCCTTCTTAAACTGATAGTCACGCAGTTCCTTGGCTTGTGACTGTACCTGATCTGAACGTATCTGCAACAGAAATAAGACAGAAGAGTTTTCTGAACACGTACCAGTTTATACAAAATCACATCAGAAAGCAACGTTTGTTTGTGAATGCCAAAAATTCTTTGCTTTCTGGTATTATTCAATCTTCCTTTACATACATTATTTATCCTGCCAGGGATCAGGGCTTATTGGCAGTAAACTGGGGTCCAATAGTTTATGTCTGTCAACAACAACAAAAAACAAATAAAAAACATTTGTCATAAATGTGCATAGCCAAAATTTTCTAATTTATGGGCATGTTGAATGACTGAGGCAAAAGCATATTTAAAAAAGCCTGAAGAGAAGGTAGATAAAGAAAAAAAAAAAAAAGAAAAAAGAAAGTTAATGATTACATAACACACTGGGGACCCGTCATCCATAAAATGAGGGGGAAAGGGATTCTCCTTATGATGCTTGTTTCATCCCTTGCCTAATAATCCAAAAGCACCTACGTTTCAAAGTATCACATTTTTCAAGCTCTGGAAGCCCCACAAAGCATCCTTCATCAGCCCGGCCTTTTGGCAGCTCTCCTGCTTCAACTGCAAACGCTCCATCTGGAAGAGGCAAGAGCGCCGCGCGCCTGCCTGAAAGGCTCCTTTCATCTCCATCCTCCGCACGCCGCCGGCCCCTCGCGCCCGCGCGCTCCCGCCTGCTGCTGGACTGCAGGGATTCGAGGCTTCCTCCGAACGTGCTCCGTGCCTGGCCCTGCTCCGAGGCCTCCAGCGCCCGCGTCCCCGTGCAGCGCGGCGCCCCTGACCCCAACCCGCCGCCCGCACGCCGGCGGCAGAGACGAGCGCGAAGACGGTGACTCTGGGGATGAACAAGAGCTTATTTGTGAGGCCGGGAAGAAGTGCCCCTCTTTAGCCCGCACTGCCTGCGCGAAGCAGCTGCGGGGGCTCCTCCACCCCCAGGGGATGGCACTGAGGCATCCTGAACATTAACAACAGTGTTAGCGCGTGCCCGACAGAGACTCGCTTTGTGCATTGAGGGCATGGGACACAATACGACACTTCTCTGCTGGCCTCCTGTTGGGAGGGCTGAACGTTCCTCGCAGGGATGGGAATTGCTCTTGCAGCTTTCTCGAGTTGCCCCTGCCCCTTAGCTCTAAGGTGGTTGCCCATATTTTCAGGGAGCTGATAACAGCCCTCCACCCCACTTTATACTGCTAAACCCAGTATATCTGAAAGCATCCCCTGTACGGGGCATGAAAATTGATTGCACCATCCCTCGAATTACAGTGCAGGGGCTGGACTTTTTTGCTGTGACACTCCTTGTTCTTCTTATATTTAGTATTATTCATAACACCCAAATGGGTGTTGCACCGGTAGCTGCTCTTCGGCCAGTTTGTGAACCCTTTTGTTGTTCGCCTGGTGTCAGCAGGTGAGCAAGGGCCTGGCCACGGGACTCTCCTGAGCTTTTCAAGTAGGCAGGACCAGACACACGGCAGCATCATGGCCAGGAGGGGAAGGAAAGAGAGAACAGCTTTTCAGAAAGAAAAAGTAGGAAGGATGGATTCCTAATAGCCATGCACTTCCAGAAGTGAGAGGCAGCCCTGCAGGAACACTGGGAAAGCAAGTTGCTAGAGAGGAAGACAACAGTGAGCCAGGCTTTGGACAAAAAGCCAACAGAGCTGCACTCAAGGAAAGCACAATATTCCTGGAGAAGGGGAAGAGAAGGTTAGCTGGAAAAGCCATGACCAGAAAGCAGAAGGTTGCTGTGATCACGGCAAGAGAAGGATGTGGCTTCGCGGCAGGTTCCATGCGCGGTGATGCCAGCGCGGACAGTTCGCAAAGGCAGGAATCGCTGCTCCTTGGCAAAGGGGGCGGTGGATGGTTCTCCCTCCAGAGGAGCAAAGCAAAGGCTGATGGAGCTGCAGCCACGGAGCACCCAGAGGGCTGAACGCCGCTGCAGAAGGGTCTTTTGGGCAGCCACCTCTTGGAGGCTGCCTGTCTCCCTACATACCTGCTTACTCTATGGCCATGTTGCTCAGAGCAGGATTAAAAATACCTGAATTCTGGACTGGGGCGATCCACATTTCAACAAGAATTGAAAATTTCATTTTTGGTAGAATATTTCTATGAAAAGGAAAACTCGTGTTTTAGCCAGATTTCACAGATAATCAGCGTTTCCACAGAATACTGCACACTGATAGAAATAACAAGATGAACTTCTTTTTAAAATCCTCATGAATTCTAGCACTCTAGCCAAGGTCCCCAGCAGGAGAGGACAATGTTGGTGAGGATCTAAACATTAAATACCTGGCACTGGCCACCTATCCAAGGGGGAACAATAAAGATGGCAACAATAGTGAGCTGAGACAGATTCAGGTCTGTGACAGACTGTCTCTGGTAAAAATCATTCACACTTCATTCCCAGGACACTTGGAGGGTAAAGAAATATATTTATCTTTTAGATATGGTACTCATCAGCCCTGCCATCATAACCCAGAATTGTGGCAATGGGTCTCTTTTCATAAGACAAAATATACATTTTTTGGCCCCCAACATTCAACAATTTTTTCTTCTTTTATATTTCTGAGCACTAGGTAGCTCAGGTTACTAGCAATTTTTTGTGGTGGTTCCCAAATGAGGCTGAACTGCTCTGATTTTTCAAACCCAGAGGACTGTAATTGAAAGCAAATGTAATCAGACATATACAATGTTCTGAGGTTCACCACAGTGCATTGCAGTCAGCGTTACTGGAGTGGCTATTAAAACTCCTTGGAGCTGGGAAGCAAATACAGCTTTCAAAAATCCAGCAAATAACCCACATTTATTAGATTAGGTTAAAGTATTGCAAAGCCACAGTCAATCCTCTATTCAGAACATATCTGAGGTCTGTTTAAATGAACATCTTTCCTGAGCTTAGGCCAATTGTTTTAAGAGCTGTGAATGGAAACAAGAAAAGAATTCTACTTTTAACACAACAAATTCTGCAATCATTAAATCAGCGTAAATCTAGACTAGTCCATTACTGTCAGGGGGGCTGTTCCAATCTAACTCTGGCAAAACTGGGAAAAGAAAGTGGCCCAAAGACAAAGGGTATCTTTGAACCCAGACACACAGCTCTAGCTAGAGATAAGCAGTAGCAAATCCCTTCCATAAACCCCCTAAACAAAAATGCAAGCATTAAAGAGGCAGGGAGGGGGCTTAATTGAATTCCCACTGGCACTTGAGTCTGCACTTAAAAGCAGGTCTAGGGTTATCTGTGAAATTTCAATTAAATCAAAAGCTTTGATAACGTGATAAGTCACTCCAGAGTTTGGAGTCAAAACATGCTGTTATTTGATCCTCCGCTTGTGTTTCTGGGAACAGCACGCATGAAAGATGGTCAGCTGCAGACAAGTCAAGAAGATGGAAAGGGTGGAAATGAATCTACCAATAGATCATTGTGTCCACTACAGCCAGAGCCACTGGGGGTCTGGTAGCTCTTTTATATCCTAAATGCTAGGGAAGGCAGCTGGTTACCTCCAGAGAGAGGGCAGAGCAAACCTGAGCGCTGTGGATGTGGGCAGTGCCCCGGCCGACAGTTCCCTCGCTGCCACAAGTGCCTGGTTCTCCCAGGTTTGCTAATGGGTATCCCAGGAACACCCCCAGCCGGGAAGCCCAGCTCGCCTCAGGAGCACTGGGCGAGCAGGTGGCTCTCCAGAGTTCCTGTCTTGCTCTACCTGGTGCTCGGTGCTCTCGAACACTCCTTCCTGCCTCTTCGATGGCACCTGCTGGATGCTCAGTGCAGTATTGGAGACTCTCAAAGTCCTCTTCACCAAGGAATGTCATCTCAGTTTCCAGTGTTTAAATAGAAATGCTTCATCTTAAATAAATGTGGAATGTCTACTCTATCTGGTCTGTATTCAGTGTCATAAAACATTTCAAGCAATAGCCTTCCCTCATTTACATGTAGAACAGCATATGTGGCCTGATAAAACCCTACCAAATTCAATGGGACTCCTACACTGCCTTCACCTGGTGCAGAATTGCACACTGGTTGCACATGCACCACACAAGCCCACTCCTTCCATAACCATCAAGGCCACTCCACTACAGAGGCATTAAAAGCAAAGGAGTAGCCCAGGTAAGCCAGGCAAAGCCACGCAAGAAGCAACACGGCGGAGCACAGGGTGCTGAAAAATCTCATCTGACCCCAGCGCCATGGGGGAAGCATTCAACACCCGGGCAGCAAACACCCCCTGAACACGTGTGTCCCCAGCAGCCGCCGCCTCACAGCGGAAAAAGATCTTCATTAAACAAAGTCCAGCGATATTAAATATAGACATGGCAGCGGCAGGCTGGATTCTTCTCCATTACGTAATTACATTTGCAACATGAGCCGCCTCTTCTGGTGTTCCAGAGGTGTGACACACAGAGAACAAGGCTGCCCGTGTGCCATTCAGCTACAGGAGGGAAAAGAAATCTCCATCCCTTCTCCTCCTGCCTGGCAGGTCATGAGTCACCCGTGACAGAAACCCCAGGGCAAGTGATTAACCTGCTGGCAGGGGCTCACCATGGAGCAAGGAATCAAGACACAGCCAGGAAACCTCCATCCCTCTTCCTCCCTTCCAGTCCAGGCTCATCCAGGAGCAGCAGCAGCACCGGACGCTCCTCTCCAACATGCACCTAAAGGTCTCTTAAGCGTTCGTCAAGGTGGATGACTCAGACCCATAGGCTGCCCCTATTCTGGGGCTTCAAATCCAACATATTGGCATTAAATGGAGACCTCCAGAACACGCTGTTTAACAGGGCCAAGCATTTCTAGATATAAGCTCGATAATCTCTGAATCCAGTTATTTTGGTTCTGCTTCAATCCTTCCTCCTTACCGCAGGTTTTCCTCATTGCCAAATGGATAAATCCATTCTTTTGCCTCCCTAACTGGTTTTAAATATACAAGCACTAGAAGAGCAGGCTTTGCTGAGAGGTTTTGGAAGCAACATCTCTTCCAATGTTGCCTGATGATTTAAAATACACATATATATTCTGTCAACTGATCATCTCCAGAATTACACTGTGGAACAATGTCACTTTACCAGGATCAAAAGCGCAAATAAAGCCTCTTAGCAAATATCCCACCATCTACGCCATCCTGCAGATGGAGGCAGAAGGCATGAGGGGCCCTTTCCAACACCACAAAATAAATCAGTGAGCAGATGAAAAAGGAGCAGATTTCTGAGTCCCTGCATTAACCACTATATTCTGCTTCTCCAGAAGGAAGAAATCCTATGTACATTAAGTTAAATATTATGTAAGCTATTACTTTCTAATCTACCAAATAGGCATTTGCAGATGGTATCAGCAGTGATTGTTTCTTTAGGATATGAGCAAAAATTGCTGGACAGGAAAAAGGCACTTGAGCCAAAGGGCCTGGCATTTCAGTTTTCTGAAGTCAGTGTCTCCACCTTTCAAAATGACCCTTCAGTATCAACTCCTCCACAGAGAAAAACACATATATTGTCTTAAATTTGCGTCGATGAATTCAGACTAACCCTCAGCCTTAGTTCAGGGTGAGCAGGAATGGGATGCATCCCGTGCCCGTGACCACACATCACAGCAGCACAGTCACAGCAACCCAGGCAAACGCTATTTCTGTGCACTTGGCTGCCAGTCCCAAGCGTTAGCAAATTAAACTATCTCTGCTGCTGTCAGGCCTGTGTCCTTTCATAGGCAGTTCTGCAAAGCATGAGCAAAACCAAACCCAACATTCACGACCTCTTGCTGTACAGTAGCGGCAATAACGTATGCTGCTCCAGCTACTGCTCCTCCACGTCTTTTTTTGTGGTTGCTGAGCCTATTTAATTTAACATGCATCCTGTTTCCCCCCATTTTTATTGTTTGATATTATCTACGTATAATTCCTTTCTCCATTTACTGGCCCAGTAACAAAAAGATTCAAATCTTCTCTTGGGAAGGCGGCGTTATTTGCTTGTATCACTAATGCTGCAGCCAGTAACAAGCTCAGTGCCCTCCATATGATATTCAAACCAAACCTTTTGTATGTTGTAAACAGACACGGAAAGCCCCAGGTGAAACTAAAATCCCATTGAAATCAATAGCTGGATGACCAATTCCTAGTCACAGGAACCATAACCATGCAAGGCCCTTGGCAAAACTGGCCATAACACGTTATTGCATCCTTAGCTACCTAAATCTCAGTGAAGGTGAAGTCATTTTTTGAAAACATTAACCCTTTCTTCCCTTCAGACCATTGGGTCTTAACTGCCTTATCCTGCTTCTCCTGCTTTCCTATCTACTTCCCAGGTATAGATAAAATGGATAGAAAAAAGTGAATTAGGGAACTGTGCTTTCACAGTTCACAGACTAAAATACCCTTCCTTAACATGGGTAGTGGAATACTCTGGCAATTTCTTTACTGATTCATAATCAGAAATTTGTAATATGTGAAGAATAAATAGAAAATCCACCTTGCATTTTACAGTAACTGTCAGCATTGTCATATCTGAGTCATATCTGTCATATCTATACCAATGTTTATGTGATGGAGACATGATTGGTACAGCTCATGTCTCAGGACTACAAAAGCATTTCCGAACTTTATTAAAGGGACATTCATCATCAAGTCTAATTTCTGTGTGAATCCTCATAATATTATGCAGTCTGCTTTAGTAAGCTTCCTCATTTTCCCTGAATTTGCATGCTGCTTAAAAACCTCTTTCTGTTTCTTACGGGAAAATACTCCAGATAAGAAACACTCCTTTAAATTCAATTGCTATTGTTACTATTGGTGGTTTAAAACAGAAATCTCTTCTTTGAGCCTGCTTGAATTTCTGGGGTAGAGTCTTGGGGAACTGAATCCTCGGCATTTGCTCTGCTTTTTGTACAGGATCCAGGCCCAGGGAAAAAAAAAAAAAGGAAAAAAGAAAATTCTCATATGAACAGTCAGGCTGTGATATACTGAACCACATGGCAAAAAAAGCCCTAAAAGCAGTAGAGCATATGCAATGTCTAATTGATTAATCCTGCTCCTTGGGTTTTTCTGTTGTTTTTAGTAAAAAACATTCATTAAGAAAATGATTCCTGAGATTTTGTTTGTTGACTGTAGGCCCTGGCCTGACCTCAGCCTTGAATCCAAACCCCCAGGAGAAGCCTGAAATGAATCTACCCCTGGTGCAGTTATTAGTAATTATAATTATTGACAGAGGCCACCAATTGTAAATGAACGCCTTTCAGCAACATTGTGCTTTACTTTAGACAAATGGGGGGAAAAATGCACTTTCTTCTTGCCATACAGTAACTTCTCCTGTAACAATACACGGCCTAGTACGTCCAACCATTTGCCTATACACATATACACTCGCTCAAACCCTAAAATTCCTCAAATTACAAACCTAAGCAATTGAAAACTGCTGCTTTTCTGGCAGAGTTTGCAGCTTGCAGCCTGTCGCTCCCTGAACAGGTTGGGCGAACGCAGGGCTGCAGCTCCAAACCCTGCCCGCCTCGTGAGCGGCAGACGTCCAGGAGACTGTGTCCCCATGCCGTGATTTCTTGTGACGTTTCTCCCACCACTTGCCTTCCAGCTGCTCTAGAAGCAGGAGGTTTAACAGAGCTGACGGGGAAGCCTGCCTGCTGCCACGGAAAGCCCGGAGTGCCACCAAAACCGCAATCAGGAAACCTGAGCAGCAAACGCTACCAAACAAATCGGCCCGATACAGCAGTGCTGGGAAATCCCACCTCTCCTCGTGGCTGCACTGTGAGCTGCTCAGTGTGGCTGGGGCACAGAGCACCGAGCTCCAGGAGCAGGAAAGGACCCTGCAGGGAGCCGCCTGCGAGCCAAGCTCGGCACAACCCGGAGATGGGGATGGGACAAGCCTGGGGCAGCTGAAGAGACAGAAGCAACAGCTTGGGAAAACACCTGGGAAAGTGCTAAGAGCCTAAGGGAAAACACCAGCTTCTCTTAAGACCACAGGGACAGAAGTGAAGGGCACATATTTATACATGAATTATTGCAGTAATAGACAAAAGATTGCATGTGCATCACAGCAAGTCATGGATCAGCAATTAAGCACAGAAACACCTCTTAGCACATCCCAAATTGCTTGTCCCTGTGTCCTCCCTTGAAGTTGAAGCTTCCATGTTTTTCTAACTGGGAGCATGTGCTCATTCATCACTCAGCTGACAAGCGGTAACTCAACGAACTGTCTGAACACAGAGTACCAAATGGCCATGGGATTAAGGTTACCCTCCTGGAAATTAATTAAATAAACCCTTGGCCGGGCTCTGCCTTGCAAGCCTGGGTTTCTGCAGTAAAACGGGGCAGGTGACCGTGCAATTAAAGAGCTTCTCATTGTGCACAAGGGAAGACATGAAGGCAGCAGAGACAGCCTGGCTCTGCCAGTCCCCAGTGGGTGCCTTCCTTCCTCACACTGCAATATTTGCTCTCCGTTAACACAGCCAGTCCAGTGCCGTGTCGATACCAGGCCATCGATACATGAACAATCTGTGCACTGAAGGCTAAAAATGGCAGCAGAAGAAAAAGATAAAATAATTGTGACAATGTTCTCTGGTCATCTGTGCTCTCTGTGCAGAAGCCGCTGCTGCTCAGGGTCTCGCTGGTGCTGTCCTTCACCTGGACCCTACACAGTGGTCCAGTGAGCCTCAGACCTCTTCCCTTCCCCCTCAGCTCACAAAAGAAAAACACTAAGATGTTTCCATTGGCTTTTACATCATCTTTTTGTAGAGACTAATCTTCAGTTTCAACAATACATCTTTTGTGAAGCGCTCCCAGCAGAAACCTTAGACACCTTCCCTAAGATCTGTTTGCTTACAGAAGACGAGGCAGGATTTGTTTAAACCCAGTTAGATTAATGTCTTGCAGACATTAGTGAAGTGAGATTTAATCAGGTTATTTCTCTACATTTTCCAGAGAAATAAATCACACTTCTTACTAGGTTGGAATAAGATGTAAGGTTCGAGCTGAGAAAATTTAGTCTTTTTTGTTTTTCCTTGGGAGGAGTGAAAGGATAAATTGAAAATAGCTGCAAGGGCTGTTGAACAGTGAGCTCAGCAAAAGGCTCTGGGCAACTTGTAGGAGGGAACAGCCAGAGAAAGGCACAATGTAGTGGTTAATGCCAGCCCAGCTATGAGCCTCAGTCCCTATTCCCTGCCTTGCAGAGGGCCAGAGGTCTGAAAATCCAGACCTAATACTGTAGGCTCCGTATCAGCACAGGGAACAGACAGGAGTGCTAAAGGATTTAAAGCAGATTCACAAGGTTTGGTTCAGATCCTCCACGGGAGGTCTCCCCTATAACCTCAGGACCTTTTTCCTCTTCTGGGTGTCTGTTTCTGTCTGACACTGCCCGCATCAGATGGGTGTCCTGGGATCAAGCAACCTTCACAAACCTTCTTACTGTCCTTAAATGAAAACTGTGATGGTCAGCAGGTCCCCTGAACGTGCACATATCCTGCTGCCCTTGCTTCTCAGCTTGCAGCATCTATTTAACAATGAACACACAATTTTACTTTCTCTACTCGCCGCAGACATTTTTATAAAACAAGCCTGTCTAGGAAAAAAAAGGAGCTGCTCTTTTTTGCAGAGTAGCTTAATTTTAAAGCTACTCTTTTTATTATTCAAAAATAATAATAAAAAAGGATTTCAGCTGTGCTAGCAGTGCTTCCTTTCGTTCAAATTTTAATATATACCCTTGTACAAAACAGCATATGTGTAAGAGAGAAAGTCTGAAAACTCAGCGTGCAAAACATCCTCTCCTCTACACCAGCGAAGGAAATCTGACCCACAGACAGCTAAAGTCAATAACAATCCTCCTCCTAACTACAGGTTCTGCATGTGCTAAAGAGGCCAAAACCCCTAAGAGATGCTATATCCACTTCCCCTTATCCAACTGGCCATGCAAACGGTGGTGAAGCCAAATTGCAGTGACACAATCTGCAGTCCCGTTCCAAAGCACACGACAGAGTAGCGCAGCACGCGATGGGACCAGGCCGAAACCTTACTGAGGAGCTCAACAAAATACATCCTGTGCGGTGCAAAGGAGAAAAGCATGAGACGAGGCAGCACTGTTGCTCGTAAATACCCCCTTGCTAAAGCTTTCCACGGATAAATTAGTTCTCCGAACCCTGACTGCATCAGTGTGATTCAGACTGTCTATTCCAAGGTAAAAGCCATGACTGTTTTGTTTTCAATGGGAACTTCTTCCCCAGGCTTTTCTTAGCTTCCTGCTTACAAAGAATAGATTCTCCAGAGACAGCTTTGGACGTGGACCATGATCTTGTTCCCGTCACATAACTAAGTATCTCTGGGCAGGAGTACATTTAAAGAAGCAACTGGTAATTATTAGCTGAGTGCTCACTGGCAGGATTTCCCCTGGCTGCTGTGCCAGAGCTTTTGGGAACTAAATGGCTCTTTGGTGATAATTATCAGGTAAAACCCACAAGCCAGGGGAGGCTCCCTCATTACAACCATCAGCAAGAAGCAACGAGAGAGGGAGGGTGGAGGATGGCCAAAAGTTGTGCCTGAGGGTTTGCTCACCTCCCCTGTCCTCCACATATCCAACAGGGCTATACAGAGTTGCATGGGCATTTTCTAGGTAGCTTGAAAGCTACAGACTTTCTTCCCACACCTACAGAGGCAATGAAACCAAATGACTTTCAGCTTCTTTCTGTTTCATCCAAGAGAACAGAGCAGCACAGGATATCCAGCACGACACTTACTCTTTGGGAGGGTTAAGGTCTTCCGGGCGAGCCTCAAAGAACCTGAAGACTTCATCGCACTGGGAAATGTGAGGAGGAAGCCTAACCAATGCCTGCAAGGGAAAACAAGAGGAGGAAAAGCAGTTAAAAACAAGTTAAAAACACAACCTCAAACATCTGAATTACAGTGCAAAGGGAGGACAAACCATCTTGACAGGGAGAGGGAAATAAACAGGGAAATATCACACCTGGCTACTTACAGAGAAAGGGAAGAGTGTGTGTTGACTGCAAACAAATTTTTACAGAATTTAGTCAAGCGATGGTACCTGGAGTCAGCTACAGTAATTTTTTCGCCATGTGCAGAAGAGCAATATTTGGTCTGCGTGTGCAAATCCCTCCTATTGAGCAGGCAAAGGCTGTGTGGCGGAGCCGCGCTCTGCGACGTTTGTTTTCTCAGCACCCCAAACAGCGCAGCTGGGGCTTACAGGCTCCACTTCAGTACACACAAATCCTAACAACGAAAATCTACAGACTCAACACCCACTACTACAACAGATTAACGCGCTCCGGAAGGCTTTCCTTTAAGCATTGTCAACAGAAAAAGCAGAGGTGAAAAAAGAAAAAAAAAATACAGTGTGCTCCTGAGTCACTAGGAAAGGCAGTTTGATGAACTGCCTGCAAGGAGAGGTGCGGAGGCCATGTCTACCAGCGAGCGCTTGGCTGCAAGGGCTCAGATCCCCCTGCAAAGCCTCCCTGCGAGGCTCCGGTGCTCCGGCTCCGACACGCTCGGCATCGCTGAGCACGAGCTGGGAGGGAAAAGGAAACACCTCGCACAGAAGCGTGCCGGCGAGCAAGCCTGCAGCCGGAGAGATGAGCCAAGCATGGGAACGTGCCGAGATTTGGGATTTTGCCATTCAGAGGCCAGGGCTCGGCAGTGCGAGGAGAGGCCAAGCAGGCACCCCCCACCCACGAGGAGACGGGGAGCAGCTCTGTGTGATGGATATGGAGATCCACTGGAGACACGAGCAGCAGGAGAGGATGAGAGGCCCGGAGGTAAGGGCCTCCTGCACTGAGCTGTGCTGCAAACAGGCCACCGGAGCGGTTAAATATAGAGCAAGCTTCTTAGAGGTGCTGTAAACCTGTTTGACAAAATGAGATTGTCTGGCTCTTTTACCAGCTGAAAGTAGGACAAACAATCTTGAAAGATGGATGAAAAACTGCACCAGAGCTAAATGAAGGTGCATTAGGGCGAACTGGTTATACTAACCTGCGGGACATCTCATTTATTTTGGTCCGACACACACAAGGAGGCCCTGCCAAAGCACTGAGGCAGGACAGGGCAGTTTGCAAACCTCGCTGTTTTGTGTTTAACCCAGCTTTAGGAGTGGTGGAGTTTGTTTCCCAGACTGCTCCTGCATGGGGGCATGAAGGACAGCAGCGAGTTTCCTGGGGCAGATGGCAAGGTCCTGTTCTGAGGTGGCCCGAAATCCAACATTTAGTGCTTCTAGACCTATATAGTTCTGCTTTCCCTGCCTGAGGGATGTTACATAAACACAAGGAAATGTCACTTGATACCGGGAGGCTTGTGAAGAATGAGGCACTGACCTTTGGTCATTACAGAGCAGAGAAGGATATCTTGCAATAAGGAAGCAGCATCAGATGCAGAAGCCTGGAAATAGCCTGGCAGGTCCCAGCACCAGCAGCGTGCTCAGAGGGCACTGCTAGCACATCCTACACTAATGCAGGATGAAACAGAGCAGACGGAAAACTGAAGTGCTTTATTCTGAATGAAGGATGCCCTCGTCCCCGCTGCTATCACTCAACCTTGCTATCTTGCCAAAAAACCTAACAAAGGTGTGAGCTGTCTGCCCTTATCTCTGCTGCGTATAAATACACGCATCCAGCTGGCAAATCAGGACTAGCCCCAGGAAGTCAGTAACTGCCGGGAATAGCAACAATTTTGGCATGTTGAAAGAGGAAGAGAAATGCCCGGCCAGCACAGACATAACAGCGGCGCAGGCGAGGCTAAGGCAGGCTGTACTCAGTGCACAGCAAGCAGCAGATGGTGCAGGGCAGCGAGGCCGTCCCGCGGGGAGCCCGACGGGGCCGAGACGCAGTGACGGCTCTGCTGCTCACAGCCCTCTCACTTCGGGCACGATACTTAACCCCCTGCCGTCAAATTCAGCAGGGAAATGTCTTCAGTTACCCATTTACAACACTGAGCACGAACACTTACCTAATCTGCAGAAAGGTTACAAGTCTTGGCTATTTTACATCTACAGTGTGTTTTGAAACCTTTAAGGGCTTGATCTTCTGCAGTCAGTGGGGAAGGAGCAAGCACAGTAAATGATACGTGTCTTTGCTAGAGGAACATGAGTACCCAAGTTACACGTGTCGTCAGCGGGTCTTGGACATCAGAAACCTCCTCCAAGAACTGCCACTTCCTACACAGTGCAGGTGTCCAGGCTCCCTAGAAAGCAGCCTGCAGATGTCCACGCTGAACTGGAGCACAGAGTGGGTTTCCAATGACAGAGCAGCACAAATCCTAGCAACCTGCCCTGTAGATCTGTGTTTCCAAACCCGTGGAAGCTTTAGAAAATCCTGCCCTGTGAATCAGTAGTCCCATGCTTGAGAATCTCCAAGCGTCTCCCGCTGGGCTGGAGGGGAATAATTGAAAATCACCACCTCCTTGGTGACTCCAGGCGTTCCCGGGCAGGGAGCAGTGGGTAAAAATGCAGCAGCTCAAGCTGTCTCCACACCCACGTATCCACCTCAGCACCGCACGGACACGGTGGCCCTGGGGCAGGACTGGCTCCTCTGCTTCTGAATCACCTCCCAGAGTGCCGCAATCTTCAGCCCAGGACACCGCACCGAAATGAAATGCACCCGCCATATTCTTGCCATGGCATGCCTTTCCAGAAGATCAGGAATAATGTCTGGAGCCTAACAACTTTTATTCCCTTTTTCTATTAATAAACAAGGCCCTAAAAAGGGTAAGAAAAGCTAAGAAAGTGCAGAAAGAGTATAAAATGTGGTAAAATTGGTCTATTGATTTTGGATGGTTGGCAAGTGGCAGCAATGTTGTTCTGAAAATCCAACCTCTCCTCAGCAAACACCCAGCATCCACCCACGAGCAAGCCAAATGCAGCACGATCCCAGACAAGGAACAAAAAGCACATTGAGGAGACAAGCGACACTCTGCTGTCACTCTGCAGGGGTAAAAAGCACCTTTCCAGCACTGCGAGGAAAACGGCCCCAGAGCAGTGCTACAACAGCCTAAAGGGAAGACTGCAGGGCCAAGGACGGGAGGGAAAAGAAAAAGAAGAAAACAGATGGTGAAAGGATGAAAAGGATAGGGAAGCGACATTCTTCCCAGGACTTGGAAAGCCGTGGTAAATACACACAGCCACAAAAAAACAGCGTTCAGAATCAGCAAGGAATTTGCACAGGAAAGGTGCGAGATAAAAAGGGCCAGCGAGCGGCACGCAGCGTGGCACAACTGCCGAGCGGCGCCGCTCTCACCGCGCACGCACCTCGGGAGATGGGCTTTCGTGGGCTATTTCGGCCCGTAACGGCGTCTCTTGCTCCAGGATGGGCTCGAGGGAATCTCGCAGGATCACTGGGCGATACGAAAGGTTCTCAGCCCAGCTGTGGCGCCGGGGCTGTAGCAATCGGCCCTCGGCACGGTGCACGCAGCGACGCAGGGCACCCGGCCAACGCAGGGCTTCATTGCTTAAGGTTACGTGAACTGCAGCCAGCTTAGTGCAAATGCATTACAGCTAGAAGGCTTCATAAAGCCTATGCAAGCGGATCGAAACCCCTGCATGTTTGTAGGTATACACTGGCAGCTGTGTTGCAATTATGAGGGCGTATTTGCAAAAAGCAGGCTCACATATATTCATACAGGGGCAGACACGTGTGTGTAAGTGCGTGTATACGTATGGTAGAATGATATTCACCCCACCAAACTTTACGTGACTAACACTGGAGACCGGTCACACTCGTTCAGCCAACTTCCGCAGTCACTAGAGAAAGACCAGCACCTTCAGCGGGTGGTTTATCCACCCCATCACACACATTTAGTCTTGGACAGGGTGAATCACGCACTGTGTCTCTCCACAGCCTGGTGAGGGAGTCCAGACACGAAGCTCTTAGATCCCTGATGCTCCTCGAGGTTAATCTCGGCTCTGCACACAAACACAGGACCATAGCCGGGCCTGACGCACAACATAAGGCACCAGAAGAGCAGGCCCTGCTCCAGGTACCGAGGGGAGTACTGCAGATAATGAGCTCTTACTACAGCAGCTGGTCTAAATGTATCAGGATTCCAAAATATATGCAAAAATGACAGACTAACTTCTAGTTTTTCCTTTAAGTATTTTCATCCTTTACCAGGAATATCATTCCATTTTCATTCAGCACTAGCTTAGTTGTACAATGGATATAAACACAAATATCTGTGAAACTGTCTTGACGAGCTCAGGGATTCAAACTTGAAAGAGAAGGAGGACTGAGAGATCAAGGGCGGGTAATTATGTTTTGCTTTTTGATGCATGATCTCTCAGGCTGTGGACATCCCTAAAAAAAGACTGACCAGTATTTCCTGGCACTGATGTGACTTGCTCATCATCCAATTTTTTATTTAGGTCATGTACATTTGGGTACTTAAGCATCTCTTTAGAAAAGCCCTTAAGCACTTACTTAAAGCCACCTCCAGTCGGGACAACATAAAGGCATGTGACGAGTTTAAGTGAGTATTTATGACAGTGGCATTTTATGTGCTTAAGAATCCCTCTGAACTAAGATGCTTCCCTCAGTCAGGAGCTAAATGCACAAAGGTGCAAGTCTGCAAACGTGGCTCTGAGTCCTCATGGAGGGCTGAGTAAGGAGAGAGTGGTGGCTTTGGGAACCACTGACCTGAGAGGACTCCTTTGAACACAGGACAGTGCATATCGGACATGCACACACCAAAGATGTGTTTGGGACATCAAAACCTTATTAAAAGGCCCCTGAAAGGCAACACTATAAAGTTACTCTTTCTTTTGCATTGGCACAGGCTCCTAAAAAATGAAGAAAACCAGCCTCAATGAGCCCAGAAGACTGTAAATCACACTAAGCTAGTTCCAAGGCTGCAGTTAAGAGGGAAATCATCCAGAGATACCAATTCCAGTGGGCAGTACATATTTACAGGCAAAATTCAGTCTGTTGGTAGCTCACTCAGGTTACCAATAAGGACACCCAGACCCCCCAATTTTATGCTTACAGATGAGAAAAACTCTGGAAATCTTTCCTTGTATACCCCACTCCTCTGGTTTTCATTGAAGCTTCAAAACTTCTTATGGTCTGAGCAAAAGCACTGCCTTAATTAGCTCCGAGATGCAAAAGCACTGCCTTAATTAGCTCTGTGATGCTATTTCTCTAAGCTGGTATAAAGCAGTGAAGAATCACACAGGCTTGAGGCGTCCAGAGAGCCCTGCTATGGGGCGCAGAGCGCTCACGGCCTTGATGGCTGCTGCAGATAATTTTGCAGACCTCACGGTGCTGCTGCTTCTCCCCACAAACACTCATCGAGGGCCTTCGCCCAACCCTCACTGCTCCTGCACCTGGGGCAAGAACACGACACCAAAACAGCAGAAGTCACACCTGCTTCACAGTCATGCAAATCAGCAGGCTTGGCCAGGGACGGGCTGCAAAGGCAAAACAACAAATGGCAGAACATTTGCATCACTCCTTTGCCAGGGCCATTTGTGCTTCCTCCTTCCAGGAGAGGTGGCTCAATCCTCATGTGGCAAAAATACTACCATGAACTTTACATCTGAACCTCTCTCCATCCTCTATTTCCTTGCAGACACAAGTGGATAAAGGTCTGTTGTTGCATTTATTCATTTTAATATCCTGTGGCAGATTTTTGCCATCAACTTCACCCACATCATTCCAGCATCGTTCTCTAAATACTTCCATATTGAGCATGCCATCTGCCTACCCGTTCTAGGAACAAGCATGGGACACAGGCTTTGCGCTGTTCCTTTATAGGAATGGGAACTGACCTCCCAAAATGGGGTCTTGTTCTACAGTTCAGTGCGATTCTTCCAAAGTTAGAAAATACACTGGATGAGAGAAGGTAGAAAACGGGCAATGTTTCCAAAGTTTTAGGCAGGATCCTACGCTCACTCAAGTCATGCTAAAACACACACACAGCAGTAGCTGCTACTCAGTAGGAAATAGTAATGATTAATATTATTTTATTAGCAAAAAAAATGTTCCTTTCCTACATCATGGGGGGTTTCCTTGAATTTCAATTTAGCTTTCCAAAAGCTCACATTGGAGCTAAGCTAGCAACACACTTTCCCTCTATAGAATGAAGAAAAATTAATATTTTTGGTTTAGGCGGTTGAAATGAGCCAAGTATAGTTTTGACTCACCATCTCTCCTTTCAGTAACCAGTTCACAACTTTCTAGCATGTCTGGTTAAGTTCAAATTGGGATGTAAACCTTAAGTTACTGTGCTGGGTTATGAAAGTCGTATTCCCAGACGCCTTCTAAGTGATCACCTTTAGCGAAGTTACCAAGAAAGCAGCTGGGATTTTTAAGCATTGTGAAGCCCCAAAGATGAAGTTCAGAAACAAAAACCCCTGTTAAAGTTCAGAAACAAAACCATCACTGACTTCACCATAGCAAGAACCTTTCCTTCTACAAGGATTTTCTAAATTGAAATTTTTTGAACTTTGAAGGTCAGAGTTTCTAATTTTCTTCATATTTTTCAAAGTCCTGTGGACTATTCTCAGCCAGGTGTGCAAGAGCAGTAACATAGGACAATCATCCTTTGAATAAATGCAGATTGGATGAGCTAGAAATTTTCAAAAGAAAATCTTGTTTTTGCAGGATGTGCCACAGGAAGGTTGGCAGAGGTAGAAGTTGCAATTGCTCAGGTCTCTCTGTTTATATTCATACATTTCCAGCTGTGGGCTGTGGGATTTCAGAGCAACTGGGTAAGTCCTGTGCCAGGCACCAGACTGAGCAGCTACCATGTTCTCTTTAATCCCTGTGATTAAGTAGAGGCTTTAGTGGAAGGAGAAGAAGAAATTGGCCCTTAACTGGGTACAGACAGGGCACCATTCTTACACCTCTGCTGTTTTAAGAGCGCAAACATGCCAACCATCCACACTGTGTACAAACTAATGCTCAGGCTTTGAGTGAACACAGATATGAGATGGAAAAATAGCCTGCGGGGGCTTTATGTCCTGCCACTGTTCCCAGCACCCAGCTACCTGCAGACACAATCACAGTCATACACACTTGGACAAGGCACACCACGTGGGAATGACTCCTTCCCATGAGGACCTGCCACTCCATGCAGAAAGACGTGACGGGAGATGTAGGAAGATGATGCTCTTGAAGAGGACGTGCACACACAAGACACAACATTGAGCTTTTCAGGGACTTCTAGTCTCATGCTCCAGTGCTAGCCAGCTTTAAACATCTTTGTCCACCATGAAGTACCAAGGCAATTAAACACAAATTACAGTAAGCTACAAATCAACTAAAATGACACCAGATCAGGCACAAGAGACTTGTGAGCCGCAAATTATGGGAACTGGATACTATTTGGGAGAAGTTGCTGTATGTCTACACTAGTTTTGTGCTCTTGCTGGACACCCACCACAGAATCACACATGGAATCACAGAATGCTTGAGGTTGGAAGGGACCTAGAGATCACCTAGTCCAACCCCCCTGCACACACAGGGTCACCTATAGCACGGGGCACAGGGTGGCAGCCAGCAGGGGTTTGAAGATCTCCAGAGAAGGAGACTCCACGACCTCTCCGGGCAGCCTGTTCCAGGGCTCTGTACCCTCACAGGAAAGAAGTTCTCTCTCACAACAGAACTGCAAATAGAATCATAACCACGGCTCTTGTTGGAGAAAGTAAAGACTAGGCTGGAGGAACCCGGGGTCTGGCCTGATGTGGCTGTTTTTATGCTCATCAAAACAGCACTAATTTAGATGAAGCAAATGACAGGGCTTGGGGCCGCATCCAGCCGCCTCTCTGAGCTGGACAACAGCAGCAAACCTGCGTGCCGGCGATGCCGCCGCAACGTGCTCCGCCGTCGGCGTGGCCGCGGGCCGGCTCCGGCGGGGACACGGGGCCCGCAGTGCCGTCTGCGCAGCCCGGGCGGCCGGAGCGCGCAGCTGCCTCCCCGCCTCGCCGTCAGGGACGGCTTTGGAGATAGCGCATCTGCTCCGTGAACCCTGACATGGCGCGGCGGCGCCGGCGGCGCGGGCAGTTCCTGTCTGAAGCAAGGCGGCCGGGGATGCAGGGAGAGCGCGCAGAGTTTAAAGGCAGCCCTCAGAGCCGGCTCAGGAAGACAGGGCGCTAATTGTCCCACACAAAGCCTGATCTCATGAGATAAGGCTTCACTCAGGGTTTCCTTGCCGGGGTGGTTCAGCTGGCACGGCTTTCAATGGGGCCGACTCATGCCCCCCGCCCCTTTCCCCGCGCCGCAGGCACTGCAGGGATCTGCTCCCAATTTTGGATGAGCAAATGTCTGACAGGAAAAGTTCTTGTGAATGTATTTTTTCCCCTCCACCTGCTCCGATAGCTTTCTGAAAACAGAAATACAACCCCATAGGAAATAAAAGAGGAAGTCTGGGGTTTAAATTATGCTCTCGGGCTGACATGCTTGATACCTCTATAAAAAATGGCTATCAGTCTTGCTTAGAAATGGCTTTTAATCTACTGTCAGAGGATTAATTATCAGCAAATCATAAACTCAAAGCTGGAAAGGAAAGATTAGGCTGCTTAACCCTCTTCACACAGCAAGGCTTTTCTGTCCTGCAATGGATTTCCAGGCTCTCACTTGCTGCTGGCAATGCACTCAGAGGCATCCAGCCTATCCAGAGCTCCGCACAAACCTGTATTTCCCTAACACACCAGAGAAGAGAGAAAAGATGATTTTTTTTTCGCCTTTCTGCCTGCTTAGCTCTTACATTCATCAAGACTGAAGTAAGCAGTTGGTAGAAATAATGTCCACACATGTGAAATGCCCCAAGAAGGCAGACCAGGCTCGTGGTCTTCACTGTGTTGAACAAGATCCCTGGGACCAAAGGGGGGCCTCTGCTTCCACTCACACAGCTAGTCCCAGTGTTTGGGAAGTACCATCCTCTCCTGAGGGTCTTCCTCCCTCGTTTGGTTTAATGAAGATCCTTCCTGTAATGGGCTCTTACCCGGCAGTACTCATCAATGGGTTTCAGCCTCTTCACTGCCACATCCCGAACATGGCTCCTCCGGAACAGGATCTTGCCTGAGAAGGGAAAACACAGAAGCGGAGGTTTAGGGGCACAGCACAACAGCACGCGCGAGAAGCAGACGCCAGCGGTCAATGCCCTGGGGCTTGGGGGTTCATCCCCAGCCCAGCTCCTGCCCTCTCCTTGCCCCATCACCGTGGGTGCTCCCACCCAGGCCCCGGACCGAGGCTGCAGCTGGCGCCCGAGGAAATGCAGGGCAGCTGGTGACAGAGCCCTCGCCCGTCTACAGAAGGAAACCACACAATAGAAGAAAAATAAACAAACTAGACACATCCAGACGCGTCTCTAGAATCACAGTCCTGACAGGAGATACAATTTGGGGCTTGTTTTTTCTTTTCTTTTTTTTTAAAGTGAAAAATAATAACCTCAGCGTCCTTAGTAGATGAAATTTCTGCAAGCTGGGTAAGATTAAATGAATAGCTGGGTTTTGTGTTAAACTGATTATAACAAACTTTATCAAAATAATCTAGGAGCTGAGTTTCCCCACAGACAAGGATGTCATGGAGTTGGTATTTTTTTGGCTTGAAGGGATTACATCTTCATATCCTTTTTTGGTGGTTTTCTTTCCTTTTTCTTTGTGCTCTATTACTTTTAATGCATTGAGACAATAAATTATATGTTTTCCTTGTGGTGGCAGATGAAGACAGTATCTGCCAGAGTTATTTAATCCATGAAATGTCTGTGTAGAAAGCACACTGACATATATCTCAACCTCCACTCCAAACATGGTCTGACAAAGTGCAAATGAAATACTCATCCATAGATCATGGGATAAAAATACAGACAAGGAAATGAAGTCAGATCTGGAATCTGAATACGTGGCTTTGATTTTGCCAGATTTACAGAAGCTGAGAGGTTAATGAAACCATATCCTTTAATAGTCCAGTAGGAAAGGAGCTAAACCCTCTCAGGCTGAGTCTCTTTGGTTGCCTTTTCCTTCCATAGCTGCTCATCTATTAGGTTTTAAAACCATAAGCTTCAGACTAAGGTAACTGGTTTATTGCAGTCCTCAAATCTGGAAGCAAAACTGGTCATCTCAGTTTGTGCTGCCAAGTAAATTCATCATTTCATAGTGACAATAAATGTATCTATCTGGGTCCGGGCAGCTATCTCATTACAAAGCCGGTGCTGGGCCATCCCTGAAGGGTGCGATGCCATGCGGTAACAGAACACAGAGGACACTGGAGATCTTCAGTTGGGGTCCAAGATGTTCATCTGTCCTAAGTGATTCGGACAAAGGAGAAGGATTTGGGACTTTCATATCCCTGGACTGACCGACTTTGGACACATCAAAAGCTTGTTGTTCTCCTGCTTGTCCACCCAGTAAATGAAGAAAACTACCTGCCCTTACAAAACATTTCTTACTACTTCTGAAGGCTTCTAGGATCACACCACAGTAAGCCTAAAAATTGTTCAAGTTGCAAAGAACAAGCAATATTTTGGAAATGTTCTCACTTTCTGTCTTTCTTGTTTTCAGTCCAAACCACGAGTTGAAAGTCTATCTGGTAACCATATAAAAACAAAAAGGAACCAAAGACTTAAACACATGAAAGATCTCCTGTAAATGTAACTCAGCTTTCCTAAAAAGACAGTTTACAGGGAGGCCCAGTCTTCAAAGTAACATAATAAATGAAAGACTCAAACATAAGAAACAAGATAAATATAATAAAGAACGTTATATTAAACACAGAGTACAGAAAAGACCCCAGGATATGATGAGTCTTAATTCAGTC
This sequence comes from Nothocercus julius, assembly GCA_013398735.1. NCBI lineage: Eukaryota > Metazoa > Chordata > Aves > Tinamiformes > Tinamidae > Nothocercus > Nothocercus julius. Next base: position 1,098,642 of record VZSV01000148.1, on the reverse strand, counting down.
CTTAAATGGAGATGGAAAATATCAGGATGACTGTGGTGTTAAGATGAAGCAAAGCCCAGAAGGTGCTCCCATTTTTATCCCCTCAGAAAAAGGAAGGTTTTCATTCTGCTGAGACCACAAATGGAAAATACTGATACTAGAATACTGAAGCTACAAAGGGCTAGACCAGGGTTATGGGGTAGATCTGTAGCTGCCCAGCACAGTGCAGCATTAAGACTTGTGTTGTGCAGAAGGCTGAGAACAGAAGACAAGCTTGAAGTAGCAGTTGCCAAGGGAAAAAACAGGCAGAAGAATAAAGATATTCAGAAAACATGTCCAGTTCTTGAGGGGGAGAACAGCAGAGAGGATGAGAGGATGGAGCATAACTTTGCCAAGCACAGTGATTCTTGGGCAGAGAAGCCTCATTTGTGGCAATACAGAAGCAACTCTAAGGAGGCACAACCTCCCAGATGCTCAGCTGCTTCTCTTTTCTGGGAGAATGAATGTGCCAAAGTTGGCTGAACGCATCATGACTGCCTAGCAGGAAGCACTGCCTCCAGTATAAGTTCCTAGTGCTTTCTCCAGTTCTTCCCTTTCTACTACTCTTCTTCAGAAACCAGGGTAGATTCCCCAGGGGCTGCAAAGGGAAGGCAATGCTGAGCTGTGCACTTCTTCATGGTCCCCAAGTGGCTACAGATCCTTTTCTCAGTGGTACACACTAATGGGAAGGTTTGACTAACACGATAGTTAGGGTTATTCTGTTATTGCCACGCAGAAATATAGCAGAGAAATAGCTGAGCAGTGGGGCACATAAAAGCTACTGAGAAAACCTCAGGAGGCCAGAGGAAGGGAGCATTTCATGCAGCTCTAATGTGAGATGGGGAAGTCCCAGGGTGGATAGTAAGTGAGAACAGCTTGGGCAATTTTCTTGGAAGGGTGGTGTTCTGGTTTGTGTGCAGCTTGCCTTGTCCTCTTGGTGCACAGACCACTAAGGAAAGAACCAGCTTCTACATGAATACATACAATACTGCTTCCTCTCCGAGTGACAAACTGAATTTTATTGCAGCTTTTTTAAATCTCCCCAGGCACTAAGCCCCATTTCACACAAGGCTGAGCAGCTTGTTAACCATGCTGCAACCCAACTAGGGAGTGAATGGAAAGTCTGTCTCAGTCTCGGATGGGAAGCTATAGGCTATGTGGGACCATGCTGCATATGCAAGTGTTATTCACAGATGTGCCAGGCTTGGATAGAGCCAAGGGAGATTTGTGTGTGGAGAAGGACAACTTGGACTGGAGCAGTGGGGAAAGAGAAATGGTGGGAAGACACAGGGCTCCAGGCCTGCTGCTAATGCAATACAATAATATTTATTTTTATCCTTTTTTTGCTTTAAAGAAAATATTATTACTAGGAAATTAATGTGGATAAGAGGCAAAGTATCAGGTTTAACATTGTAGGGGACATCTTCAGTCATCCCTTCATCTCTCTTTGTTAATACAGATATAGTCTTTAATTCCATGGCCACACACCTCTTCTTCCACAGGACCTCAGCCTCCTCCTACATACAGACTGCATGCACAGAGTGGGAAGAATTAAGCCGTTCGGGGGATCGCGCATCTGGCATCTGGTGATTCTGCAAGCTTAAGGCTGCTCTCTGAATATCACTTAATTCCTGCATAGCCTCATAGTTAGTGTAGCACAGACTTTAACGGGCACTGCGTACCCCAAGAACAAAAGGGTTAAAAAACATCCCAGAACTCTGGACCAGGCATCAGCCTACATCTCTGTGCTCCTATTGGCAATATTACAGTTCCTAACACAACCAATACCGCTTGTAGAGAAGAAAGATGAGGAGAATGCAGGAGCACAAGCATGCCCAGCACACGGGAAGGGTCCAGCCTGCAACGCTCCGCAATGGGGGTGGACCTGGGCCTGCAGAGGAAGCCCAGCTCCACTGCCCAGTGACACTGGAGGCAGGAGACTGCAGGGCATCACAAGGCGGAGAAGTACTAAAGTCCTCAAATGGTGCCTAGCAGGAGAGACCAGGGTTTCTTTTTCAAGGAAAGAGGAAACATAATTCATGCTCTCGCTATCACAGTGGATCTGACTGACACAGCAACTGCTGCTTTAAGCGGGTGATTCATAAGCTCTAAGATAACCTTTAATAAAACATATCTCCTAATTGCACCTTTCATTGCAAAGGAGAAGCCCTGTGTATCTAGACCTAGAGACCTTCTTGAGGTCTTCCCTTCCACCACTGTGGCAGCCCCTCGACCATGAAGTGCCAGAATTGCTGCTCTTTGGAGCAGAGCTGCTGAGTGGGAGCCTCAACGCTCAAACACAGGCAGCGCCTCAGCAAGGGCTATAGGGAGGCAAGGAAATTGCTGCTTAGCACCTTTCAAATCTATCGGAGAATAGAACCATGGATCCATGTCTTTCTCTTACTCTGCTTATTGAGCTCTTCCTTTCAGTGGATGTCTGGCTGATGGATTGATCTAAGGACACCCGCTGTTTCATGCAAGGGGCTTCTCTCCATGGGAGGCTAGGAAAAGCCCACACCCACTGTAAAAGGAACAGTGAAGAATCCATGTTACCTTTAATCTTCTACCTCAAGTACAGTTGCCATGCTTCAGAGGGCAATAAGTGAAGCAAACCATATGAAATATATTCAACAGCAGACAGCCTGAATACTTATGGACATGTTAAAAATATAGTAATGTCTCATCTGATTTATGATTAAAAAAGACATGTGTTGCCTCCAACTTTAGTAGCTCCAGCTGTGGAGATGCTGTCCATCAGCTGTCTCTCAAAAAGAACAAGAGTATTTATTTCTGTCTTTATGCATTATTTTGCTGTTAGCTCTCTCCTCCTTTTTTACCTGAGGAGCTGGGAGATAACAGGTCTCTGCATATGTTACCAAGAAATATGTTCAGCCTAAGATCAGCTTCTCAGAGGCAGAGTTTGCCGAAGAGATGAGGTCAGACCCTTCCTGCAAATACATTGGAGTTGCATCAGTGGAAAAGAGAAAGAATTCAGACCTAGCACAGTTACAGCTTCTCCTTCGGGGCTAAACAGCTTCCTCCAGTGTAAATAACACCATTTTGTGGCTGAATTATTTTTATCAAGGCTTCCATTTCTTACACAAAGCTGTTCTTCTTATTTTTATACCCTGAAGAAGCACAAAGGTCCTATCAAATACGACACAAATTTCTTTCAACCCATTTAAGCTGTGACATTCCCCCCAGGGTTCTGCAAGAAAAGCTCAGGCACCTGTCATACACTATAAACCCCAAAGATAACATTCAAATATGTACTGCCACCTTGTAATGTAAAATATAAAACCCAATGGCTCAGTGGTATGAAATAGAAAAATAATTCTATGTTTCCCATAGAAATATATGTGATTGTCAACTTGATGGCAATCTAAGCATGGCTAAAAGAGATGTGCGGTCTATATGTAATAACATCTCACTTTTACATGGGAATCCCGGTTTCCATGGATTGTTCCAGCCCTGATTTCCTGGAGCCAAAACACCACTGTTAGGGTCCTAGCATTGACAACGTTTGCTCCTGACAAAAGGGGAGGGAAATGATTCATATTATTTCCACTGGTAGGAGGGAGAAGGCCTTTTTCATGAGTAGAAACTCGTGACAGAGTCAGAACCGTTGGCTGAACTTGGCTGCCAAAGAGCCTCAATTGATAACGGCCTTTGCTAATCAGCAGGAACTACTATGGAAGGTGACAAGAGGTGATGGAGACAGATGAGGCGGCCAGGAAAGCCGGCACAAGCAATAACAATATCACCCCGAGATAGGGTATGTGTGTGTGGAGGGGTCCTTCTGCACTTGGATCCTGTTTCTAAAATGCAGAAGCTGGGATGCCAAAGAAAATCACTGGAAAGCAGGGAAATGGCATGGTTTGATTACAGAAGAACGCTGCCAGGAAGGGAAATCTTCCTCCACTGGAAGTGATACAGCAGAATATGCCCCGGTGTGACTAATTACAAGTGGAAACCAAAGACAGGCAAAGGGCAAGGCTGAATTCCCACCCCTGAAACTGGCTGCTTTCCGCTATGCCGGTGCAGTTGACAACCTCCCACGAAACTGGATCAGCTCTGGAATGGCTCAGATACTACAGACTTGGTGAATTCAAGCTCCAGGCACAGCTGGAAGAGGAGAAAGGCCATGAACACTGATGCTGAAATTGAGGAGTGACAGATGGGGACCACAGGGTGCAAGTCTCAAGCTAACAGCTCTGCTACTGTTTGTACAGTGCTTTGCATAAGCCACAGGCTAGTTCACATCGCGCTGTGTCCCGCTGGTGTCATCCAAACAACCCTGCAATCTCCTCCTCAGCTGCCCCGGCTGCAGCTCTCCCATCTCTCCAAAGCTAGGCAGGAGCCACGGTGCAGACACACTGCGCAGTGCTCAGTCGGGGAAGGGCAGCTAAAAGTGCCACAAAATGCTCCCCGTTTTCTTACTGTGGGACTGCTCTCCATATTTTAGTCCGTGCACACCATCCAACCTGAAGAGACCCACCACCTTGCTTAAATGAACTTTACGGCCACAGGACAACAAAGTAAAGCATCTGCTGCACAGAAGCTGCCCTCAGGCTGAGCACAAGCTCCCGAGGCCCCTAAAACTAAACTTTCAAGTCTGTGAGAGGTTGTGAAGTGCCCAAGTGTTGATTCACTTCAACAAAGTGTTCAACAATGTGAACAAAGTCTTCAGTTTCAGCAATGAAACTAGTGTCTTCTCAAAACACACAGCTCAGCTCCTCCAAGGTGGGAAGTGAACTCATTTGTAATTGCTAGTTGCAAGGGCTACATTAGCCTGCGAGTACCTAACTGCTTTTAATTGCTGAAAGCAATCAGTTTGCCAGAGGGGGAGAGAAGGAATGGTATTTATACAGCAAAGACAGGCGACTGGTACTCCCTTACCTGCAGGGACAGACCGCATGATAATTCGGAGTCTCACGCAGACTGGGGAGCCAAAGGAGGGTCACATTTTCAGCCCTGCCTTAGGAAACAGCACTGTTTCCTCACACAGAAGATTCAGGAATGTCCCCCTTTTTACATAGTCATTTGCTACGTAGGGAGCAAAAGTTGCAGAAAAACAGGAAAGGCCATGCAGATCCAAGCCATCTGCCTTCCCTCTGTGCACCTCACCCCCAAGGTAAGTATCTGAGCACTTATACATCCACCACTGCCTCAGTTTCAAGGAACATCCTCCAAAATGATCCTTTTCCAAATTTCCAATATGGAAGCACAGGGCTTAAACAACCATCAGAATCAGGTACCAAAGTGATCAGAAAAATGCCAACAACTACATCTCATCACTCATGCTGAAACACTTGGTTGATCTCCTGTATCGAGGGATACCAGTGTCCTGCTTTTGGCTGCACAGTCTGTGACTGGCAGACACTAGTGGTCCACAGACAGCCTGCAGCACTGCATTCAACAGCAACTTTCACTCCCTGGCCAGTGCAGGATTGATGTGGACCGCTACACTTGGCCCAGCAAACCAGGGAACTAGCAGTTTGTATCACACAGTACATTTGCTGTTGGACATGCCAGTATCACCTGAGATACGCCAGCTCCTCCCCTTCCACCAGTGGAAAAACACAAGTCTCTCACATGTCTTTGCACCGAATTTTTGATCAACAAATCCTGCAGCATGCCCAGGATGCTACACAAATTGAACTGTCCTTCTGCCATTTCCAAAAACACACCAGCTACCACCCTGCTCACTGACATCTGCAGAAATCAAGGAGTCTTTCTACTGACGGTGGTGGCACGGACTGTAAGAGAAAGCCCATATGGTCCCAGCTCAGTCTTTTAAGCACGGGCCTTAATGAGCAGAGCCTATTAAAACATTTCCGCTGCCTTGCAGTTTCTTCTGAGACTTGTCATGAACGCGTTAGTGTGACTCTAAGCCAGGGACGCTCGCCCACAGACGCTGCGTCAGCGCCAGCTCCACGGGCAGGAGGCTCTGAGCTAAATCCATGGGGGTCCAGGACCTTGCAGCAACGTCCTCCTGGAGGGAGGAGAATTTGCACCACACCCCTGCCAAACTACACTGGAAAAGCATCGTAAGGTCCTAGCCACATCCTCTGGCGTGACTGGCAATAACAGCACTTGGGAGACTCCACCCTTAAGCTGGTTGAGAACCGGAGCTGTGAAAAAAATAATATTTGCACTCACACCAGGTAGATCAAAGTCTTTTATTATTGTTAGGAGGTAGGTCTTGCAATAACTCAGTGCTAAGACATACACTCTCATAGGAACATTGCAAGGAGAAATTGAAGGGTAGGAAAGTGAAGGTGACTTCATATGATCACAAAATGAGCGCACGCTAATGACAGCAATAGAGCCAGTCCCTAGATCACTCTGCTGAACGCATGTATAAAGAAACATTATTATTTACATTGGCATTTAGAGCCAGAAAATCCTTCTATTTAAGCATTTATTCTAATCACAGACAAATCCTCAATTTGTGTCATAAATGAGGCAGAAATCTCTTCTATGGAAGACCTCAATTAACTCAATTGCCAGGTACACAAGCTACAAGAGGTGAAATTCAGCAGTGAGATTGGTGAGGACACTGCTCCTCAGAGCAGTTTTGGTATTTGGAAGGCACCAATTAACACAGAAATTAAACAAACAAATAACTCGGCGGCAAACATAACTAGGTGTCTGTGCTTGTCAGAGCCTGGAAATCAACAGCGAGGGTTTCAGAGAGCAGTATTCAGAAATGAACTCCCCTGCGCTCTGCAAAACAGAGCTGCGTTATGTCCTTCTAAAGGGAAGTGTTCTCCTGGAGTCCTCCGAGCAGTCCTCCCCAACCAGGTTTAAGCTGAATTTTCGACAGGCTGAGACAGATATGGAAACAAGTTGCTGGATTACAACAGACTAAAGTTGGCTGGCCTCTGAGACAGGGAGCTCATCTGGAGGCCAAGACAGCATTTCAAGCCCGAAGGACCATTCTTTGGTTCCAGACAGATCTCTTTAATACAAGTCTTACTCTTTTGTGTCATTAAGAGGAACTTCTTCTAGATATTTCTTCTGTGTCCACTCTGATCCCTGACAAAGCTGCTGTTGCCTTCAAAGGTGCAAGAGTGAGTGCTTTAAGGCAGAGAGAGCTCATTTCTGTGATGCAGGGAAGAAGAGAGAAGGGCCCTTTATTTCCGGCAGATACTCTGGGTCTGACCAAGGCCGTCACTCGGCCGCGCCGCCTCCTCCGGCAGACCTGCAGCCCTTCTCCCTGCCTCCTCCGCGCTCACCGCGCCGTAGCCCAGCTGGCACATGCGCTCTGGCCGCATCTCCAGGGGCCTCACAAAGCAGCTTTTCAGGTCAGGTCGGTGGTCTGAGCCACCCAACAACACCTCTTCTTTAACTCTTGATCATAGGACCATGAAGCCTCACGCACTACCCCTTCCCAGCTGGAGGACACATGGACAAACCACTGATTTGGGCTACTGTGAGGCTACTGTTAGGTGGTGGACCTGGAGACCCACAGCAGCGAACACGAGACAGTGTCAGGCCGTTCTGCCTTTCGTGGCCAGCGAAGCTCACTCGAATAGCTCCACAGCAGCAGAGTATTCACACAGGCAGTCACCTCCGATCAGCTGAGGCACAGTCACTTCATCACCTGCTGGTGCATAACGTCATGGTGAGGGAAACAATCTCATAAATATTTATCAGCTAATCAACCTGCTTTACTCCCAGTTCTTCCATATGTGAGTACTTCAGCCATTTCCAACTCAGACCTTCTAATTCAGATTATGCTCACGTAGGACTTGGCACCAGCAGTGCCTACTGACAGTGTGTGACAGCTGAGGCTCAGTCCCCCTGAAAAATCAGGCTATTCTCCTTGACTCCTGCACATGCAAGGAAATGCACTGCAGAAGGGTGCACAAACATCGCAGATCAACAGAGCTTCTGTCCTAGAGCTCAGCAAGTGCTGGGCACCCCTCACTCTCATCTGCTTCAGTATCTCACAGGTCACCAGAGAGGTGAGAGGCCTCTCTCCTTGGAGGTTTTCAAGGCCCAACTTGACAAAGCCACAGCTGCATCATCTATAGCTGGTGAGAGTCTTTTCTGAGGGGGAGGATGGTAGTGATCTGTCAAGGTCCCTTCCCAGAGACACTGTGAGCCTATGACTGCAGTCAATAAACACTGCTCAGAAACCCTGAGATCAGGACATGAGCCAGGTGGCTGTCCAAAAATCAGGGTACCCAAGGGCAACTCATCTCTTACACTTCTCTCCCCACCGCTGTAAAATAGAAATAATAGGTCCAGGAAAACACACTGGAACTTCTGCTCTGGAGGCAGAATGAACACTGTTCTCTACGTAAGAAACATTTTCCAAGGGTTGTCCTGAGCAGAAGACTCGATCATCCCCTCCTCACATCCCACATGTCTTAGAGAGGGCTGAAGTTTCTCTCCTTTGCCAGAGCCACCTTCCCCTGTGATTAGCAAAGTGCCCATGTCAGAGCAAAGGAAAAACTGTCAGACACCAACAGCTTTTCCCACTGAAAGCTGCCGAATAAAAAGCCTCTTTCAGGGATTAATGTTCTAACCAATTACTCACCCTCGGAAAGGAAAAGTGCCTTCAGCAAAGGTGACAGCAGGGCCTATGAGCTCTTCATCTTCCTTTCATGGTTAATACATCCTTTTTATTTCCCAGTAAGAAAGCAAAAAAAAAAAAGGGAACTGGAAACAAATGTTTTGCTATTTTTTATTTTTATTAAGGATCACTGGGCCAGCAGCATGAAGACATCAAAATAACCCCAACTTTATTGCTAAATTAAAGAAAAAACATTAAAATGAATAGGCACAGAAATCTGAATTAGGAATGTGAGCTGATAATTACCCTTTAGGGCTGTGATTAATTGCATTTGAAGCCACAGAGACACAAAGCTGCCAAACAGGACCAACTGCTAACAAAATACACACCACCAAATAAACTGGTCTTTCTCTCTCAGGGCCAGCACACAGGAATGGCAGCTCCCCAAATGCTGTTTGCCTTTGTGTCCTGGTGGGCAATGCTATGCAGGTCTGGCCAGAGTTATAAAGTCCCACTATCGGGCTCCTCATACAACCCCTCTGGGGTGGTCCAGCCTGCAGATTTGTGGTCTGCAAGTACAAGCTTAAGAATGGACAGACGCCGTCTCCGTTTCCAGATGGAGAATTATCATCTCTGTACTCAGCATCTTAGTGCAGGAAAGTAGTGTCACTGCTAGTTATAACACAGTGACAAGGTACAAAAGCTTTAGTCTGTTGCAGGAGTGTTGCTTCTGATTGGGCCACAGATCTCTGTGGCCTGGGATATGGTCAGAAAAAATGGCCAATAAAAGATGAGGAAGAAATTCAAGAAGAGTACACATGCAATGGGAGCCTTCTCCTGATACACACTCCTCATTCCTGCACATCAGTGGTTAGTTTTTCTGAACTAAGAAATCATGTTTAATAACTACTTTTGGCTCCATCCTACAAAAAAATGCCCTAGTACATTTTTGAAACCACAGAGATAGTGGTCCCTGTAGAGTCCTCTGGCAATGAATTTTGTAATTTAATCACATTGCATGTGATTACATACTTCCTTTTGTTCACTTAAAGCTTGTTTTCCAAATTTCACAGGCTGCACCTGCTTTATTATGCTAAGAAACAATAAAATATCAAGGCCTAATCACCTTCTCAAATTCTTCATGATTTCACAAACTTCTGTGACATCCCACTCATTGCCTCTGTTCCAAACTGAAGACTTCTAGGCTAGTTACCCCCATCACAGAGAAGTCAGCTGACCCCTGCAACCACCTCTGTCACCCTTCCCAGCACCTTATGCACGTTTTGAGATGCAAAGACCCAAAGTGCACATTGCAATCCAGACATAGGCAGACTGTGGATTTATGTAGCTGAAGCTCTGTGTTTTACTCTTCATTCTTTGCCTAAGTCTTTTTAACACATTTGGCTTTCTGATTGCTTTCTGGATGGAAATATCCGCAAGACAACTGACATCTCCTTCATGGATTGCAACGGTCTTCTTTCCCCCCTCCCATAAGCATTGCTTTGCCCTTAAATATACGGAATTGCCTTTTTACCACAAAGTATCATGAGCTCCAGCTGCAAGTATGATCAGCTAAGTGAGTTATATCACTAACATACCCTATGCTGAACAGCACAGATCCCACAACAGATCCTTTAGGAATCCCTGCTGGTAAAACACTGTGTCTTTTTTGGATATGAAGTTCTTTACTCTTCATGCCCAGAAGATGTATCATTTTAACCTGCATGCTCATTTGCACCTGCTGGCTTTCAATCACCTATTTTAAAAACTTCCCTGTAATACTTCCAATTTCAAATATCAAAACCCAAGAATTACTTTAATGTCCACAAATGTCAAAGCACTCATCCTTAAATGGAGGCTCCTATCTAGCAGAAAGCAAGCTTAAGGCCTATGTCAGTCACACATCAAATAAAAGAAAGGCTGTTAATATAATTATCTTCTTATTGCTATTTTGGGAGGCATAGTGGGTTTCAATGGAGCTTGCAGTAATAGGATCTCTTATGCCATAATTTACAAGCACGTCTGTCTTGAACAATTTTCCACATGGGAAATTAATCACATTCTGCCTAATGGGAGGAAAAATATCCCCTTGCAGTTTGAATTGGATTTGCCATGGTCAATTGGACATGGGATTCTTCTTTATCCCTTGTCACAATCTGAGGTGTAGTGTTGCCGTCCCAAATTCATCCCGTTAGACTCCGAGAGGGAGATGTTTCACTGGCTGGGGATTTCACTGCTTTTATGCAACACCCACCTGCGCACAATGGAAACAGTGGCAGGGGCCAGCAGGGCACAGCACCAAAATCACACTGTCTGACAGGCTCTGTACCTGTTTATCTCAGAATCCACCTCCACGAAATTTCAGTCACAGCTTTCGGGTAGGCTAAGCGTCCTTTGGGGAAGATTAAGGGGAAGATTAACCACTGCGAGACACCTACCTGCAGCTGTGCAGCTCAAAGCATGCACGTATAAAATAGAGCGGGTTTTATTCTTGCAGGCCGACTCCTGCAGGAGGGCACAAGCAATTGAACATGGGGCCCCTCATGCACCAGGCTAATGCCCACTCTGAGGAATGGCTATCCCTGGTATCTCCACAGGGACTCAAAACTCACAGGCCCCAGAGCCTAGGGGCTCTCCTCCCCTAAACTTTCTCACTGGGATCTTTTACAAAGTTTCAGCTCGGCTTCCAGATTTCAGTCCTTTCCTCTCTCCCCATCAAATATCCAGGGTTTAGAGCAAAGGCTTTGGTGCCAGTCCACTTCTGTGTATCTCAGAGAAACAGCTCTGCTTCAGAAATCTTGATCCTGTGTTCTCACTTCCAGTGGAAAGGGGGCAAGAAAAGCGACTCAGAAAGGGTGAAGGAAAATAAGCTGGAAAGCTAACGCTTCAGCTGGCACCAGAGATAAAGAAGGTGTTTCCAGGAAAGGAAACAAAAAGGAAAAGATCAGTGTCTCCGGGATCCTTTAACTTTAGCATGAGAGGCAGAACACAAACTACTCAATGTTTCTTTAAGGTTGGAAGACTTAAGGAACACAGGACTGTTTAAAGTAAAAAGGAGAAATCGTATGACTGGAAACTATGAGTACCCCTAGCTAGGCACCCAAAGGAACTGAGTAACGTTCATTAGTCAGGGACTTTATTGGTACTAGGGACTTTTGACTGCTGAGCAGGATTTAGACTGAAAAGATATTCTGGGGCATGCTACTCTATTTATGTTTGAATGGAATTCAGTTTCAGCCCACGTAACATTTTTCCATGCTGATTTGAGCAGAAAAAGCCCTTGCTTTTTCCTTGGGTGGGATAAGAGAGGGTCCCTTCTGGAGGTCAACATGGGGAAGGGAGAGGGGAAATGTCACTTCCTAATCAGGGGGGTGAGGGCAAGGAGAGCTGGGGCAAAGGAGCTGAGCCGGCTGCAAGGAACCTTCTTGCTCACTTCATCTGGAAGATATTTCCCAAAATAGTTATTGCCAGAGCAGAACCCCCTGTCCCAGACACTCCACAAACACAGTTAGTGGCATTAATCGGTGCCCTGCACACATCCACAGATTGCACAGTGAAAATACCCGCTCCCATGTGACTTCTGAACAAGATAATCCATAAAACAGGCTCCAGAGGTGCCAAGCATTTGAATTAACATGTAGCACCTATGAAAAAAAAAAAAGCCCCAAAATCAAATTATATATTGAAACTACCAGATTGCAAGTAATATAAAACAATTCCAAGGCCCCTCCAGCAACTCTGAGGTGCTGCATTTGGCATAGACATGTTGGGCAAGATTCAGCCGTTGGTGTGGCCTGGGGTGCAGAGCGAACGGGGCCAGGAGAGAAGAGCAGACGGACAAAACACTGTAATGTTACCTCCACATTACACTAATCCATCTAGTTGCAACTAGATTTGAAAGACTGGGCTTTTTCCTTGCGGAAAGTCATAGGGATGAGAAGAGGAGGAGGAGAAAATATTTTTTAAAAAAGTGCTTCTTATAGTTGCTACAATGACTGCTCTGTAACAGGAGACCTCCTGAATGCAATATTCATAAACGTACACTTCAAAGAGCACATTCAACTGAGGGACTGGTGTTGTGGTGACTAGAATTATACCAGTGCCACTTATAAATCACAGACAGAAATCATAGGGTTTGGATTAAAACCCCACAGCATTTTAGGAGAACACTGGATTTTGCAAAGTTTCTGCCACTGGGTGGGTTAAAATGCTTCTTTTTTTGAGGCCAAGATCTCACAACCACAAACTATCAACACTTCACGTCCAGTTGCCACATGCTCTGAATTACTCTTGATCCTTGAATATTATCACAGCATGGATCTGAACAACCAAGTCACAGAAACAGAGAACTGAAGGAGAGATCAAGAGACGAGCAAAGCCACTACTCTGACTCAAGGCACAATCAACTCCATCTAAGTCATTCCTGAGAGATGTTTGTTTAACCTATTATGACAGACCTCACCTCCCTTGGCAGTCCAAATGCAACACTACTTCTCTCGTGCACCACAACAAGCGAGAAGGATGCACATTCAGTACATTCAGGATGAGTAGAAAAGTCATTTATGACTGTGTTTGTCCTGTCCACCTGGTCTAAGTCCACGGTTTCACCGAATGCACATAAACACACAGCTGAAGCAATGAACCAGTTCCAGTGGCCTTGGTCTCCAAGGTGAACCTAACGGGATGAGTATGGGACACAGTGATGAGTGGATCAGTGGGAGAACAAAGGATCAGGAGCAAGGAGATGGAGTTAACACTTTTTTAAATACTTGCTAAAGACCCTGTCCAGACTGTAGCAGAATTAACAGGACTCTTTCAACTCACTCGCTGATACTGGATCAAACCTTAATTTACATATACATCTTCAGCATGTAAAAAAAAAAATACTTTCCAGCATATTCTTCCTGTCTTTCCTTCTCTTAAAGGAAAGCCATATGAATCTAGAGCTGATCCTTAAACCACTCTGAGCTGATACTCAAGTCTTGCTTCAAGTACCTTGTTTTGCATGTTATTCACTCAGAGCAAGTACCAAATTACTCTTGTTCACTCACAAATTAGGGTTTTTTTGTCAGTGGTTCACCAGGTTTTTTGATTTTTCTTTGGGTGACATTTGAACGGGTAATTTATTAATTTATGGTCATGTGCCAAGAGGCAAGACAGGTACATTTCAGACTTTGTGCTGGAGTTTATTATATCCATTACTTGAGAAGAATGAAATGACCTTTTCAAAAATATCCACCATACAACAAAATCGAATTTATTTCTGTTATTTCTGAAGCCATACAGAACATTTCATATTTAATCACAAGCAGATCAGTCTATGCCGTTAACTCTTCAGACAGTTACACTGCCTGCAAGTGATTCGACAGGGTCACTTCTGAGTCAGCTCAACAGAGCAGATTGCTTTAGATCATTTTATAACCCCCAGGAAATCTACATTAGTAACAAAACCACAAGAAAAAAAAAAACCTAGAGGAACCAGAGACATCACAAATGATAAACAGAAAAAAAATGCTTCCTTGGCCCTTTCCAGGCGTGGCACCAGGAGACCGTAGCAGGGAAAGAAGCGACGCTAATGAGTGCGGAGCCAGGGCAGCACCGAGAATCAAAAGCACACGGGTTGCCATCAGTGCTGACGCCTCCCTGCTCTAGTGCAGAACACAGCTTGGGGCTGCCGCGGCGAGAGCAGAAACACGGGCAGCGCCAGGGCGTCCCTGCGGACAGGAGGACGCAGCCCTGCTACAGGAGAGGGAAGGAAAGAGCGGAGCCAGAGGGACAGCCCCTTCAGCCCGTGCTGGCGTGGAGAAGAAGCTGAAGGAGATGAAGCAAGGGTGACAAGCACCCGTGCTGGCTCCCCACCAGCACCCCAGGTCCCCATGGAGGGCTCAGGGGCCTGCAAAGCCCTGGGGACGTCCCCGTGCAAGAAAAGAGCAGTGTGCAGCAGAGCAGGAGCAAGATATAAAAGCCAGCGCTGGGGAAGAGGATCGTCCCCCTCCGCAAGTGCCCGCCAGTAAACTTTCCTGCAGCCCTGATGCTCCCAGCGCGCAGGGTAATCGCTTTCCCTCCATTGTACCAGAAGAGCGAACCGGCTCAAAACTGAAGCCAGATTTCCAAGCACACACATACACGCAGAGCCCTGCAACACACGGGCGCTGTAGAAAACAGGAGCTGGGGTCAGAAGATACTCGGGCACTTCTGAAAATCTCCTGCTGGAGCCTTGTACTCTATAAAATGATCCTTGGAAAAGAGCAAGTGCTCCAGGCGGAAGAGCTGGCTGCTTCCCGGGCCAGAGCAGGAGCTGCTCTTGGGACACGTCGCTTGTCCACCCAGAGTACTCCCTGCCTTGGGAAGGGGGCTCTCAGTGGCTTCCCCATCACTCACACTGCAGCCAAGGCCCCATCTGTGACCCCTATGTCCCAGTGGGACGTTCCTACACCTTGTTCCTCCCAGCCTGGCAAAGGGGCTGTGTTTTATGAGAGCTGGAGAGCATCGCTGTGAAGGGGGACAAAAAGTGAGCAAGCGAGAGCAAAGCGCCTGCAGGAGCGACGCTGGGCTCCGCCAGGCACCAGAGCTCCCCTCAGGCCCTTGCCACCTGCCTCAGCCCTCTGATCCCGAAAAGTATATCCCCCCTTTTCCCTGCCCACCAGCCCTCCCCCTACGGAAGATGCAGCTAAAACCCTTTTCGTAGTGCCACTATTGCACACAGCAGCAAAGGGCAGATTTTTCTTGTGCAGAGAAATCAGATCACCATAATGTAGTAATTTAACTCCTCAGTGATTAAAAAGCCTAAGCTCAAACTTACACTTGCAAATATTTACTTAGAAGGGAGGAAAACTAACAAAAACACTCCTCGCAGTCACCAGAACCACCCCTGCGAAAGGCCCAATTCCCTACATTGCTTTAATTAAAAGCGGATGAATAGCAGTCTCCTAGCCTAGAAAACTTTTAAGGGAAATAAAGTCAGTCTATAGGCTTATGAAAATAAAAGAGCAGGAGGGAAACAAACGCAAAAAATCCCGCCAACTTTAGGGCTTCCCAAGGGATTATAACGTCTGGACTGTCTTTTCCAGGAGCGCTGGGGCAGGGTGGACGCAGCCACCTCAGGTGCTGACCCGCGGGGAGCCCGCGCCAGGCGGCAGAGCCCAGAAATCACCCCGCGGACAGACGGAGCCAGGGCTCTTGCCCGCACGGGCGGCGCTTTCAGAACCGCCTGATTCCTACACGCCGCCGCGGCAGAACAAGGTGCGGGTCTCACCGCAAAACCGAGGGGCCCGGGGCAGACAACCCAAGGGGGTGACGAGCAGAGCTGACCTGCGGCGGAATGAAGAACAACTCGATGAGGAATAATCCAACCTGTAAGAGCCAAGTATTTATCATGGCTGTTACAGCAACGGACCACCCTGCTCCGGAGGACATCTGCGAGCAGATGTGAGCGCCGAGACTTTAAACACTGGCGGTAACGGCCCCAGTCTGTCATAGGTAATTATAAAAGCACTTGACGGCTGCAGGATTTGAGCACTACACAAGGTTTTACGATTTATTTGTCTGACACCACGGGGAGATGCAGCAGTTCTAGCTTCTATACATTTTTCTGTATTCTTTTCCAATAAAGAAGGGAAGCGCGGAGGGAGCAGAGGCTTGATTTGGACCCTTGAAATCCCACCTGCCTCCCCAGACCTTACACTTCCTTTTTTCAAAACGCTTCTGGCAGTGAGAAAGTCTAAGCACAGGGTCGCAGGCACATTTAGTGATAGACATGATCGTCATGGATGATTCCCAAGGCCACTCCAGGCACTTGTGGGACAGAGAGGAGTTAAAACTGCTCTTGGCGCTGCGGAGAAGGTGTCAAGCAGGAACGACCCCCTGAGCTTCATGCGGGTAGGAACAGCACAGGCCCAAAGTGCGGGGACGGAATGAACCAAAAATGACTTTTATCTTTTAACCTGGGCTAACCCAAATTATCACCTTGTGAAAGGTACTTTTTTTTTTTTTTCTGAAAAAGAAAGCAACCTCCCTTTGCTTAGCTTTATCACATCTTAGCATTTTTATCGGGTTGATTTCAACCTTAAGTCTGTTTAAAACCTAGGTAACCACCACTGTTACAGTGTCAGATACCCCAGCAGCTGCAGTGATGGGATTTATGCACAAAAACACACAGGGAAAGAGTTCTCCAAAGCACTCACGCCCACTGTAACCACCCCTACTGAAGTCAATGGAGAACGCAACGGTACCGCCGGGAGCAGAGCTTGGGGCTAAGTAGGCTTGACACCACAGACACTATGGGTGGGATTTCAAACCCTTGAAAAATGATTACTAATAACAAAGTGCATTGAAAATAAACAGCAAAGTTGTGACCCTGAAAATATTTACACATGTGCCTCGCTTGCAGCTTGTAAGTAATTACTGGGAACCGGATTTCTCTCACTTTCTTTAAGGAGGAAGGGTCCAGCTGCTGGCGGTGGAAGCTCTTGTGCCCCGCGGCGCTTCCAACACGGGCCGGGGCTCTTGCCCAGGGGAGCCCCCGTGCCTGCTTTTCTGCGTGGGATTTACCACATCTGAAAATAAAACTGCTGGGCTGGCCCATGAGGACGGCAGCAGATCAAACTGGAGTGTGAGCACCCAGAGAAATTCAACCATCCACGGCCACACTAACTTGCAACACGAATGTGCCCCTGGGCTTGTCTGACTCTGATGGTGCTGGATATCTAAGGAAACAGCACCAAAATCCTCTCAATTCTAATTAACCTTAGTGGAAATTGGCTCGAGAAAAGAAGGCTAGTTAAGAGGAACTGAAAAAAAAAAAAATTAAATCTGTATTTTATTATTTGTCCAGATCTGACTCTGTGGCATGAATTAACCTCACTTCAAAGGATGAAACATTCTAATTACAAAGCACTGCATCGAGTACAACCATTTCCAGGCCATTATGCAAACCCAACTGAAATAATATTATGGGTACAGGATTATTTTAGTTCCCCATTAATCCCAAGAGGAAGAGGGATGTGAGTTATTTTCTCATCTTGACAAATCATCTCAAGACATTGCTGAATCAACCATGTTTGCAGCTTAACAGGAAGTAAGTAAAAATGTTTAACTTTTATTACCAAGGTTGAAGATCCCTTAATGAGAATGTAAAACTAAACCTCATTTACTTTTCATTGTTAACAGTACAGATTCTTAGATTTTGTAGTTACTTTGGAACGGTCAGTGAAAAGAGTCAGAAAGGGTCATTCCCACTGTTATTCCTTACCATGCGGTCTCACTCTGGGTCCCTGCCTGCCGGCACAGCACAGCAGTCTTCCCTGCAAACCTTTCGAGGGAAATGCTTTCTTTGCACAAAGGCCACAACTGTTCCCGCTGCATTAAAGCCATAAAACTGTTCCAACTGAACCAAAACCTGATAACAGTTTAATGGCACAAAGCAATATTTGGACTAAACTGAAGCTGATCATATCACTCTAAAGCTCTTTTCCAACTTAAAAGACTTTTATTTATAGTCTTTACTTACACCCAAGAGACTTTGACATATTTTAAGTAACCTGCCTTCCTTGTCTTCTTAACCTTGGTCCCTGCCCAAGATAAAAAAAAGATGTCATCTGAGCACGGATGGGGCTTTAAGTGCCAGAAGCAGAATTAACCCACAACACCAAATCCCTGGTGTTTCTGCACTGGACACCGTTGCTGTTCCGGGGGAGTGATGGCCTCAGCCGAGAGGCTCTTGATGAAAGTCGGGGGGAAAGTCGAGAAGTCCCGGCGTAACCACCTCAACCCCTTGCATGAAGCAGATGGGTGCACCTCTTTGCTTGCATGGCACCACGGGGAAAGCAGAATGCACCGAGACCTACCAGCGGGTCAGCACTGGCACCAAATCACCCCGTACACAGGTGACTCCCTATGGGCACGACTGGGCAACTTGTCGTATAGCAGGAACGTGGTGCAGAGGATGGCGGGAGCTCAGGCAATGTGAGATGCAGCCGTCCCTCAGGCCCTGGGTACACGCAGGAGGGATACCCGGTGTACAAGAGCCTGCAGGGACCGTGTGCCGGGACAGCCCAGCTCGCGGAGAGCCCCGTGTCCCCCGGCCCTGTGCCAGAGCCCCTCTCGTCCCGGCCTGCAGCTCCCCACCTCCGAAAGATGGGAGGAGGGGGCGGCGAGGACGTGGTTCAAAGGTAAATATTTACACAGCCAGGGCCTTCCTTGGCCTGCCTGGTGTTTCCTCCTTGCTGCTTTCACAGTGGCGCAGGAATCCATCTCTCCGTGTCCCATGCGGCCCGCAGCGCCGCAGAGCAGGTCCCATGGGGACCCCAGGGCTCCTGGCGCTGCTGATGCCGCTTCAGAGCAGCCATCCCGGACAGGGCAACACAGAGACATCACCAAAGCCCAGTCAGCCATAGGAGACCTCTCTATCCCAGGAGGAAACCTGTTTCACAGCCACGGCTGCGCATGCGCGGCTTGGTACCGGCTGGGTTCGGCCCAGAACACTTCATATTACACAGCGGGAATGGCTGTAAAACCTTTTCCTGCGCGCTCTGCACGTGGCGGCGAGCTCTGCCCACCAGCTCTACCATCCACAGGCAAAAAACATGAACTGCCAAGGCAGATCGGGGCGTTTTTGTTTATTCTGGGTCAAACCTGTGCCGCTCACAGCTCCGGATCCGAGAGGGAACCTGCAAGTCTGAACTCGCCACTGTTTAGGATGTAAAATCAGACGGGATGTAATTTTCTGCTCTTTATTTGGAGGTGGCAAAACCCTGGTCGCAAACGACACGGTGAGAGTGCTTAACTTCAGACCCAGGGAAACCTGAGAGCAAAACATTAATTACCTCCGCTGAGGACAAGCCGGGGGCCGTATTAGCACCTCTGTGAACAGGAGAAGCTCGAGAGGATTGAATTTCCCACTTCTACGACTTTCTTTTTCCTCAGCTACCTACTCTTGGCTTCCTCTTTCTAATTCCCGTGCTATTTCCCTCTCTCCACCTCAGTTTTCTCTCTAAATGGGACTTACAGCTCTACAAAGCTTGCCGAGGGGCTGACGCTGCCACGGGTTATTTCACTGTAGGGGAGGTAGATCCAGTTTGGCAATGCCTGCCTGTGCCGTTCCCCTCACCCTGCTCACCAGCATAAAGATCCCCTTATGAGTGAGAACAAGCTGGTTCACAAGAGCCTGAAAATAGCCACGATGCGGCACGGTGACCTCTGCAAACACACCGCTCTTAAGAACGGCAGCACCCCTAAAAGCTTAATAAATAGAGAAAATAAAGTAGTCAAGAAATTCCTCGTGATTGCACGGCAAATTCCCAGCTTCATTGTTTTCAATTCCTCAGGAAAAAAAATAATCACATCCTATTTTAAGCATGTCACTATATAAATAAATCGCCCTGTCCAGCCAGAAGGCAAAGTGGGTTGAAAACAGATTCAGAGGTCTGGACTATTACTTAGCTGTGAAACTCCGCTGGGTTCCGCTCTCCTATATTGCCTAGGCAGCTTAAAACTGAATACAACAGAGATGAGATTTGGCAGAGAAAGAACATCTAGAGGAACTATGTAGAGCCTGGGGGCCTGCAAAGGCATCATAGCCCCTGGCTGACTTGACTCTACTTTTTCAGTGTTCTAAAAAGCACTTTCACTATATGGGTCATTTGTTGATGGATTGTGGGAAAAAGTCAGATTTCAACCTAGAGAGGAAGACAAGTGAACCCTTATATAAAGTCACCCTCTCCCCAGCCTGTGGGTTGCATGCAGAACACTCTCAGACTTGCTACATACCACCCACTTTAGATTACAGACTTCCAGAGTTATTTTTAAAAAGTAATTATAGTAGTGGAGGGCACACTCATCTGGAGCGGCTGCCTGAGGAGACGACGAGCCCAGCACAGCTCATACTGCTTTTCAAGTCTGTAATTGTGTTTACTTATTGCTTTTAAAAAACAAGAATCAAAATACAACTAATTTCTCAGAAAAAAAGTTTGTGTATTTCCTGGAGCAATCCAGGCAGCTATACCGTACTGCAAACTTTTTGTTCTAGCATCAAACTCATTTTAAGCTTTGGAAAAAAAAAATGCCCATGTAGCCCTGGCAATATGGGCAAACCCCAAACCTTCAAGCAAACCCCAAACAGAACCCTTTCCATTCTTGGGTTTTCCCTCGAAACTGTGGCTTGGTGATTACAAAACTCTCATCAGGAGATGAGAAGAGTCTCCTAAGAGGCTCATCATGTTCTGCATATGCTGATTTCTGCCCAGAGGTGGTTTCTGTTTGAGCAAAATGCTGGGTCTTAACCTGTGTGAGAAGAGCAGCTACAAGCCCGGGAAAAACATTCTGCAGGCTCTGGCTCTTCCAGTCCGGCTTTGTCTGTAGCTTCAGCAGCTGTCCCACAGATCTGGGATCTGGGTGCTGAGGAAGGAGCCAGTAAAGGCTGAAGGAGAGGTAAGGGATACCTGGGTGGAAGCCAGCATCATTTCCCTGGTTAGTACGGAAGGGCAGGTATCTCTTCCATACCGGGCGTGATCAAACCCGACGCTCGGCCCCTTGGTGCCGGCTCTGCTCTCGCGTTGCGCCCGCGCAAGGACACGGCTGGACACATGGGGGACCTCAGTGCAGTGGGACTCCCAGCAAATACCCGCAGCAAACAGCAGCAGCAGTGCCCACATTTGTTATTTATATTTACATATATTATTATTTAAACCCCCAAATAACCAACCCTAGCTTTCTCTCCCTCTGCCCATGTCTTCTCTAATGAAATCAGCCCTTTGGCTCAAGTGCTTTGGCTCCAAGACCTCCAGAAGGCCTGACGTGCCTTGGAAACAGCTCAGTGCACAAAGCCAGAAGCTCCTGGTACCCCCATGACGCTGGGAATGACTCCGGACGCTCCGTCCTCGCAGGGAGCGGGCGCCTGAAAGCTGCCGCTTGTCCGCAGCTCCTTGTTTGCAGGTTCTTCAATAGGAAGCAGCCTGAGGGCATCCTATGACCTCACGCTCCGCAAGTCTGTCTTTCAGCCATACAAGACTTAAACCCTAAAAAGGTCTCCGGGGAACATGAGGAAAATAATGGTGCTGCCCGCACGGCTGCAAGTGGCCCCCCCGCCGCCGGGCCGCGATCGCTGCTTCCTCCCGGCAGCCCGCGCTTTCCTCGGAGCCCCCAGTGGCAGGAAATCCATTCTCCTCCGGCGAGGGACAGGAGATGAATTTTCCGCAGCAGCTCTCTTAACAGGGCAGAAAATAGAAAAAACAAAAACAATGGCAAATGCCGGCTCAAACAATAGTGGCCTCTGAGCAGCGGCTCGCCCGGGGCCCAGCATCACCCAGGCATCACACAGGCCAAAAGCAACTCGAGGGGCAGCCTGCCCAGGACCTGCTGGCTGCCCTGCTCCCACGCCATCCCGGCCCAAATGCGGCATCGTAAACACGAAGGCGCCTTCGCGTTTAGGCACCTTAAGAACAGGAAAGGAACCCCACAAAATGGCTACTAAAGGGGAATGACACCGGCGCGGCCGCCCCGGGGGCCTCCCGCAGCCCAAGCGCCCGGCACCTGCCCAGAGCCGGCCCTCCCCCTGTCCCCTCTCCACCTCCTCAAGCAGGGACAGGGACCCCCGCGGCTTTTGGCAGCGGGGCAGAAAGGGAGCTGGGGGACAAGAGCTCCCAGCTGCTCAGCTCGGCTCAGCTTGGCTCGGCTCGGCCCAGATGGACTCTGCTTGGCTCAGCTCAGCTCGGCCTGGATCAGCTCAGCTCAGCTCAGCTCGGCCTGGATCAGCTCAGCTCAGCTGGGCTCAGCTCAGCTCAGCTCGGCTCTGCTCAGCTCGGCTAGGCTCAGCTCGGCTCTGCTTGGCTCTGCTTGGCTCAGCTCGGCTCAGCTCGGCTTGGCTCGACTCTGCTTGGCTCAGCTCAGCTTGGCTCAGCTTGGCCCGGATGGGCTCTGCTCAGCTCCGCTCTGCTTGGCCTGGATCAGCTCAGCTCAGCTCGGCTTGGCTCAGTTCAGCTCGGCTCATCTCAGCTCAGGCTGGATTAGCTCTGCTCAGCTCAGCTCAGCCTGGATCAGCTCGGCTCGGCTCAGCTCGGCTCAGCTCAGCTTGGCATGGCTCAGCTCGGCTCAGCTTGGCTCGGCTCGGCCCGAATCGCCTCGGCCTGGCCCAGCGGGCTGTGCTCCAGAGAGGGCACCAGCGCGGCTCGCTCAGGCACTCCTGGGCAGCGCAGACCTTCACTCGGGTGATCGGTCTTTGCCCACGCGGGTCGGCCCGGCAGCACCGCGGCCGCTTTGTTATAGGCTAAGGCTCAGCCCGCTCGGCTGCCGCGGGGCCCCTCTGCGTACGGGCTTATCGCACCTGCAGGGACTGCGCCCGCGCACCAAGGGGATGCTGCTTAGGAAGGTTTAGCCCATATTTTAATGCAAAAAGCAAGATCCGAGGAAGTTTAACTGCTCTTTCTCCTTCTGTAAACCTTAAAACGACTTTTTACTTGGCTCCGAACTGTTGCAACACTTTTCATGTTCTTTTGCATGTGGGTCACAAAACCAAAATGGATTTAAGGAAAAGTTAAAATAGCTAATAGCTTGTTGCCCAGGGTCAGATAACTGCAGTAGAGGAAACAACCAAAAATGGAAAATAAACCTGAAATTTAAAAAATATATATATTTCTGTCCATAAAATTCAGCAAGGAATTAAGACAAGGAATGGATTTCTGTTTAAATATCAACCTGGCAACAGCCTCTGCAACACAGAAAAGAGCCTTTAACGAGAACATCCCTTTGGGATTTCCAGGGTCCTCTTGAGGCAACTTCAGTGCTCTCTGAAATCACCGTGTGTTCTGCCTCGACAAGGTGTGGTGGATCCGTGTGGAAAACGCCCGCGCGCACTACCACTGCTGACACTCAGCATCTTTAACAAAATTACACATGGCCACATTCTCATTTTGCAGATCCTAGTCTTGATTTACACAGGTGGAGACATGAACCAGGGGATGCAAAGGTCACCGCAGTCTTGGATATCAGCATCAGCCCGTCATCTCTATTTCGGCGCAAGAACAACCTCCCGAGATCTCTGAACGAAACGCTGCTTCTCCTCCAACCCGGAAAAACCAAAGCAGTGAAGGTGGAATATGCACAGCAGAGGGGAGCAGCCGCCTCCAGCGCCACAGATGAAATCCTGCTGTCGCAAACCTGCGCAAGTCCTTCTCCTCAGCTGCCTCTTTCCCAAAGAATAGGCAGTTTTTGGAAGGGGAAAAACATGAAACCAACACAGAAAGACAGACATAGCCACCTGGGATGCAGTTCATCGGCAGATCTACTTCCCAACTGCAGCCTGCGAGCAGCAGAAGCAGAGGCGAGCAAGGTCCCGGCCGGCGTTTGCTAGCGATTATTCCCGGACTCTGGCATTGTGCAAAATGGGGAGGCTCCTGCCTGCTGCAAGCGCTCCCCGCCTTCCGGCGCCCGCGCCAGCCCCAGGTGCCTGGGCGGTGCTGTCGGGGCACGTCCCGTTGGGCAGGCGCTCGGCGGCTGCGCGCGCTGCGTCCCGACCCACGCACGGCGCCTCAGCCGCCCCGTCCCCGCACCTCCCACTGCCCTTTCCCTGCCGCTCCGGTGCAGAGGGAGCGCGGGAGGAGAGGAGCCCCGCGGCTCCGTGGGGACGGGCCTGGGCTTCTCCCTGGACAGCACCCTCGTGGTGTTTGCCAGCTATAGGCGGGTGCCCTTTACTTCCAACATGTATCCTCAAGGAAAGAGCCAAGGAAAGAGCAGTGCACGATATACCCAGGAAATTGCCTGTGCCGCTTCATCCACCACACCAGGTCCCTCCCCGTGGCTCGGAGACGGGCCACCCTTCGTCAGCTGCAAACACCTCCATAAAAAGGCTGGTTTGCTGACAGATTTCAGGGCATTTCACCCTAATCAAGGGTCTCTTCCATCTCTTGCTGTACATGTCTTCTTGCAGTCACAAACTGTCCAAGGTCCAGAAAGGGGTTTTGTGGCAAATTTTATTCTAACTCTTGCAGGATCTCCCTCCATCCTCATAAGCAAAAATCTCATACCACTAATTAAAAAAAAAAAAAAAAAAAAAGTCATGCTCTCTGGCCTCCCCCACAGATTTCCCTATATGGTTTGCTTATGCCTCACCTCCTGACCCTGGCCTTTCTGGCAGTGAAAAGGGAAATCAGGGAGCAGAAAGGAAAAACTCATGGAAAGAAGCTGAATTAAGAAAAGATGAGGAAAAATGTAGGTTTTACCCTTTCAGTATGGAAAAACAACCTCAAAATTTGAGAGGAGTGAGTGTCAAGGAGCACAAAATATTCCACAGAGCATCTTTCACGGGACTATGAGGCACTGTCCCCCTGATTATCTCCTCGCTCCTCTTCATTGCAAGGAAAGCTGTGGAGTCTGTATTTGCACAGGAGGGAAAAGGAGAGAAAACTTTTGAAGAAAGAAAATGATAAAAACATGACATAGGTGTCTAAAGAAAGACTGCACTTTCCTGCTACTGAACCCAGAATGGACTCTCCTAGGAGCACAAAGGTCCAAATTCTGCAACACATTCCCTGCTTTCACATGCAAAAAAATTTCAGCACAATCACATAACAAAAAAAAAACATAAATAATAAAAATAAATAATTAAAACTCCACTGACCTAACAGAGAGGTACTTTGCCTAGTAACATGCAACACCATAATCACAGTAAAACGGCTGAGGTGAATGGTACAAAGCTAACAGAAAAAACTTAGCAGGTCAGATGAGCAGTAACGATCGGTAGCCTCTCCATCATGCCCCAGCAGGGAGGAAATCTGCAGCAAAACACTTCGCAGGCCTGCAAGAATTTGCAATTTATGCAGACAAGAAGAGGGAGAGAGATGTACTGATGTACTACAACAGAGCAGTGGGGCACCTTTTGCTTTCCACATAAATAAGGATCAAGGATCTTCATCCTCGTTTTGCACTGGGGAAGCTGAGACGGAGCCTAAGCTACAGGACCTCCAGGCCCGTCCTGCCTCCTGGTGCAGCTGCGTAGCCGAGCACGACCTGGCGCCGCACTGAGCTTACAGCAGCGCTTTACCTGCATGAAGGGGACATCAGAACTTGCCTTCCCCCCAGGAAGACCCCCTGCATGTCCTGTCTCCCATGCAGATGACCAGGGACTGGACCAAAAAGAGTCCAGGAGTTTGTCTCTCCATGTAGAGTTCTTCCCCGTGACGCTGCTGCTGTCTGCATGCTCGTGCCCCACCAAGCGCGTCCCCACACAGGTCCTTCAGCAACGCCGGGCGCGCGGCGGCTGCGGACGGCGGCACGCAGCTCCGCTGACGCGTCCTCGGCATAAGCTCGGGTGCAGTGCCGCGGAGGGAGGAAACCGCAGAGGCCAGGACACGAGCGGAGGCTGCCGGGGCCAGGCCGTGCCCGGGAAGCTACGGAGCACACCCGGCATCAGCAGGCAGCACGGGGCAGGCGCGGGGGCTGGTACCCGCAGCCATGCACTGCCTGTGTCGGCTTCCCGAAACCTGCCCGGCAGGGAGAGGGCGCCACGGGCTGCACACTGCAAAGGCAAGTTCAGGGCATCCAGCACCTGGCAAGCAGAGTCACCCCAGCTTGCTTGAATCAGTCCCATAATAAGCAAGCAAGATCATGACATCTTCATAAAAGTAGGATTTAAGTACAAACATCTGCCCTGCTGTTTTTTAATTAAGACAGTTTATAGCGAGGTGTTTGTTTCAGTAATCCATGGCTCAGGCTGCTGAAATGCCACGCGTACTCTAATTAAGGCAGCTATTTAACAGACTCTGACATTGTTTGACATTTAGCTGAGTCACCTTGTTCCCCGGTAAAGCAACAAGGGCTTTTCAGCAGTTCAACAAGGAAGAGGCAGAGATTTGATATTAAAAGTAGAACGTATATCACAGATACTTTAAATTAAATACAGCTGAGGTCTACTCACTTCTGGCAGCTCTTCTTTTTGGCACACTAAGTCAGACCAAATGTTTCCCAGATACAACCCTTCCCCTCAGGGGCACCCAGCAGTACCATCTCCATCAAGTTCTTGGAGGGTGGGAAGAGTGAGAAGTGTTGTAATGGGCACGTGGGACGTACCTCATTCTCCACAAATATCACCCACCCATATGTCAGGATATACATCACTGAGAACAGCAAACAGACTGTAAGCACTGGTAATCTAGACTCAGCCAATATTTTTCTAGGGCAAAGCAAAATAAATTGGCCAGTGGCTGTCAATATAGGAGGAACAACTGTTATCTGCAGACACAGATGCTCCCACAACATCTCACCTAATGCCACTGGTATTTCTGTATGCTGCTTTTAATGGAGCTCAAAACATTTTACAGTAAGAAGGGCAGGCCAGCAGTACCAATACTCATTGTACGGACGTTTCACAAGCTGACTCATCTACCAGTTTGCTGGTGGCATGGCTGGAAAGAGAGACCAAGTTTGGATACCTCTCCCCATTCCATTGGAACTGGAGGACAACACCACCTCCCCCTGGCTGCAGCTGGCACGGGCACAGCAAAGGGAACTGCAGAGAGCAAAACCCTGGGGCTCCTGGGGCTGCTTTCTAGACGCCTGTGGAGGCTGCTGTGCTGTCCTACTGCAGTTCGGATGCTCGTGTCACGTTTGAACTGCTGGTCTCCAGGTCCTCGCATCCCTGTTAGCCCCAGAGCTGTCCTCAGCACATGTCTGGAGCAGCTGCTCCGCCTACAAGCAGTGTCAGGGACCGCAGCATGTTCCTGGAGAGGACTAAGCCCTTCCTTCCCAGCTTCCCTTTACAGAGCTTTGGGGAAGAGCTGGGATCTCCTTTTTACAGTTAAAAACAGAACAAACCTCTTAAGAGGCTGCAAATACTCCATCTGTGCTGACACTCAGCGCAGCGAGGCAAACCCCACGCCAAGAGCAGGCCCGTGCAGGCTGACAGTGCGGAGCTCTGCAAGCGCACGCCGCGAGCCAGCTCGTCCCCTCCGCGCCATCCCTGCCGGCGCTGCTGGAGCAGCTGTGTGAGAGCGTGGTCGGCTGCCCCAAGGAGACGGTATCTATCATGTGCAGCTCCTCTCACAAAGCTGTCAGAGGGACAGTGCGTGAGGCCAAGGGGATATTTACTTATCTTTTTGGCCAGCTCTGCAGAAATCGCTGTTTGCATTTAAGCTTCCCTCAGCTTCCTTTGTAACTCAGTGACAACCTGATTATTCATTCCTTATTATACAGCAAGTGTGTCTGCAAGGCTGCGGCACCAGAAACGAAGACAACAGCTCCCCTGGCCTCCAGAGGC
This sequence comes from Nothocercus julius, assembly GCA_013398735.1. Lineage (NCBI taxonomy): Eukaryota > Metazoa > Chordata > Aves > Tinamiformes > Tinamidae > Nothocercus > Nothocercus julius. The sequence continues at coordinate 1,070,854 of VZSV01000148.1, read as the reverse complement.
CTCCCAGGCCACTGGCCAGGCTCATGTCATGCAGTTGCAGCCCTTCAGGAGAGCCCCCTGGAGCCACTGAACGCATTTGTGCAGCAACCTGAGCCTAAACAGCTGATGCAAGATCCTCTGGGAACCCTAAAGACAATGCCAGCTATTTTGTCATCTGGAGACCTGGTACCCCAGGCCACCATGTGTGAGCTCCCTGGGAAAAGGGGTTCATAAGTCCAGTCACAAAAAGTACTAAACTAGGTGGTTATGGAAAGGCAACCCCCAACTATTCTTAACCATCTAATGCAGGGCTCTTGCCATGGTATTACCTGGTAGGAAAGGGATGATTCTTTGCTTGGGGTCTTTCTGGCCGCCTTCAATGGGAAACTTGTCCAGCAGCTGCATCTGCAAAGGAAACAGGACAAACACCTTAGGTGGGCGACATGGACAGGACACTCAGGACCAGGGGATTTCTCAGTCTGCATGTGTTTTGAAAGAGGATTAACAAAGCAAAGCAACGGCAGGAATCACTGTGCCTGGTAGCCTGGGGAGCCTGTACATAAAAAGGTACGATACAGTTCACTCCAAGAAAGGGAGGGCAAGTTCCTGGCAGCGCACAGCGGTTGGGACAGGGCCCAGGCAGACATCTGAGCCTGGCCTTTCTGCCGTTCTAAAATTAGGCTCTCATCCTTCATTACACAACACACGCTTCGTCTCTAATCCACAGCCTGCCCAGGTTGGTGGTAAGACAGTTTTTACCTGCCCCTGTGACAGGCCACCCACCCGGCTAAAACTGCTGCTGAAGCAGCCAGCTTTGAGGTTATTTAATGAAATACCCTATTTGTCTTCTTGCTGGCAAGGCAATGCCCGCTGTCCTGCTCCATTAAGAGCACTTCTGCCTTTCCAGGGAGAGACAAATGGGCTTTGGGAAAATATCTTCCACTGCAGTCCCTAGGTGGAGGACAGCAGCAGAGAAAGGGCAGCAGGGAGAGAGCGCTGGGAGAACAGAGCATCCCGGAGGCCTCGCCACTGGGAACGACCTAGGGCACACTGCAAAAGCCCACGAGGGGCACATCTTGCCAACATGATTCGCAGCATTCTCACGGGCACGAGGCTCTGGCCCACCAGAGCCAGAGTTTCACCCACATCAGCTAAGATCTTGCCCACCACCTCCTAAACTACTGAGCTGTAGATTCATTTCTATACACCCTTTCCACACCCCATGTCTAATACAGCTGTGCTGAGGACCAGCTAAAATCCAAACCCCATTGTACTACAGAGCCACAACCAGCCTTTAACCTGAGGAACTCGGAGGAGGCGCGAGGCTACGCGGACGCGCCGGCGGAGCAGACTGCTGGCCAGCAGTGCCCATCTGCGGAGCAAGCCGAGGGAAGCCGTGCGCTGGTCCCGTGTTCCCCACGAGCCTCTGCAAGCCCTGCCCAGCTCAGCACCCGCACACAGCAGTGCAGACCAAGGGGCCATGCACAAACACGCGCAGAAGGGAAGCAGCTTTGGCTCCAGTGGCACCTTCACGGGAGAGTCCAGGGGAGGCCACCTCCAGCCCTGAAAACCAGCAGAGCTTCTCACCCTCCCGTTCACCCCGGGCATCCTTTTGCTGCTGTTCAGCCCATGATGCAGCCAAGATAAATGCCCAAAGCTTCACATTCTGTTTCATTTTCGTCCACATCTACAGCAAAAAATTAAACGCTCTATGCCTGTGCTGATCCTCCTGCCCAAGCAGCAGCCTGTCCTCCCTGTGGCTGGGGGATGACTTTGCTCGGAAAACAGAAAAGCTGCTTGGCCAGATCTCATCAGAGCCCCCAGTAGTTGAGTGCCCCATTTCCAACAGACCAGCAGAGATGTTTTCAGGCCGCACTTCCCCATTCCCAGGCTTACCTGCGAGAGGGGGCTGCCAGGAAAGCAAGACGTGTCAACAGGCTTTCACTCACTCAACAGGGCTCTTCAGTTCCACTACAAAATAGTTCTGGGGCCAAACGGAGTTGAAAAGTGCTGTGGGGCAGAGGAACAGGGCCCGTCTCCAGTGCTCCTGTTACTTGACCCTGCAGGACCCCCACCTCCTCACCTGAACTGGATCTACCGCTCCATACAAATCCCTGAGCTGGCAGCCAAAGCTGCCCTGGGGAAACTCTTCAGTCAGCATTTAGTCTGAGAAATGCTTCATGCCCAAAAGAGAGGGTGTGTGAGTTCACATTTTTGCTATCCTAACAGATTTCCCTCAAAAAAATAGTTTTTTGGCTAACATGGGAGAAAAAGCAGTCAGGATTTCTTTACTTTTTTGCTGCTGTTACTGTTGTTTTAAACACACAGAATCCTTCTCCTCTTCCGCCACGCAGAACATCTCCCGCATTTTAACCACATGGTGCAGCAAACCAAAGATCAAGAGGAAACTCGGGAGTAGAACGAACATCTGTGCAGAAGAAAAAGTTAAAAGATCCCACATGTTTCCCCATCAGGGAGTCAGCCTGGTAAATAAATAGACCATAGCTTTGCAGATTGTCAGCTAACTCACTTTTCTGCCTACAAAGCCATGTTTTTTACTGAAAATGTGAAATTTTGTTTTCTTGTAGGTAGAGCTCCGTGTGTCTGAGGTCAGGCATGGGCAGGAGTCAAAGCAAAAAGGAGGCAAAAACCCCACTGATTGACTTTAGGTTTCACTTTTGCTAGACTTTCAGCCAGGAAGGCGATTCTCACTTTACTGCACAGCGACTGATTCAAGCTGGAACCGATACAGTCAAATTCCCATGGTTATTCTTGGAGTTAGATTAGCTTGGCTAATACAAGCCTTTTTAACCACATCAAGAGAGTCACAATGTGTGTAACTTAGTGCTATTTATCTAAAGGGTGGATATCAGCAAAACAGATACAATAAACTACAGCTGTAAGAGTTTGGCTAAGCTTTCCTAGACTACACTTTCCACCCCGGCTCTTGCTTCCGCTGGGAGAGTCGGGATGGCAGAGATGGAGGGGCAGAGGCGCTGGGAAGGCCACCAGGGCCACCCGTCACAGGGACACAGCCTGGCCCAAGGGCCTAGGAGGGAGGGCAGGCTGTTTAATCTTCTTCAGTATGTGAGACAACCCCCCCAAGCACAACGTGGCAGGCGGGTAAAGCACAGATTTCTAAACTAAACAGAATATAAAGAGTGAAGTTGCTGCTTCTGCAAGAGGCCCTGCAAGGTTTGGCACCCACAGAGAAGTGGGACAGCCCTTCTCCAAACCTCAGCCCCAGGTGTCACTTGCTGCCGGCTTGTGAATGTGTAAATTGGGTCTGACATTTGTGCTGACCCAGCCTCTACTCCCAGGTACTCTTCTTAATGCCTAAAAAAGCCCTTCAAGCATGACCACAGCTGACTGCATGCGTATTACTGGCACAGGGAACTACAACACAGCCTGGAAGTTACTGCGTGCCTCTGAGCTCTGCAAGGCAGGACAACCTTCACCCACGGACAAGGACGCAAAGAAGATGAGAAAGAGACAAACTCAGAGGCAAAAACCAGCAATGAGCCTACATGAAATATCCCAAACCTCCCAGAGTGATGGGTATCCCGAGCCAGTGCCTAATGCCCCAGCTCAGCCCATCTCCAACAGTAAGATAGCAGCAATGGGGCAATTTGGGTGGCTAAGGCTGAAACATCAGACACCCCTCTGAGCAGCACAGCATGTCCTCTCATGGACAGTTACGAGGCCAATCGACAGATTTTCAGTTCACTTCACTGAATGTCTGCAGAGTACTTGAAAGCTGGAACCTCTTTGGTATGTGGAAAGTGTTTCACCATGAAAACAATAATTACTCTTACTGAAAATTTATATAGGATTGATAAAAAAAAATCTTCACTTGATGTACCAGGGTGAACTCCTCAGATGCGGGCAATTTGAGAATTGTTGCCTTTATTGTTGACATACAACATTTCATTTAGAGAAAGGGTCTCTGTATGAGAAAGTAACCCAGCTGAGTGCAGTAAAACCACCCCAGCAAGAAGGGATGTCTGGAGGTGAGGGGGTCTCCAAGGTTGGAGCTGCGGCTGTAGCTGGCTTTGGGCAGACGAGAAAACCCCAGGGTGGAGCACATGTGGGCAAAGCAGGAGAGCTCACGTTCACATCTTCTGTTTCCAAGCACTAGTATGCGAACTTGAGAGCCGGAATCCCACCGCAGGGGCACCTCCAATTGCATGACCAGTGTGATGAGCATCAGGAAATCTGTTCTTATGTCACTGGGTCACAGGGTGGGGGATCCGTTTGGAAACTGGGAGTGTATATGGAAACGGGGAAATGAGCTTCCCACCCATTCAGGCAATGTGTCTGGAGTCAGGCTGAACAAACACACCCCGTTCCTGCTGCTGGCACAACAGCTGCGCATCCACAAACAACTCGCCACCAAAACCACCTCCCCGGCTTCACCTCCCCGAACTATTCTGGGTTTCACAGCAGCTTTCCTAAGTCCTGCAGGGAGTCCTGCCTCGCACTGTGAGCAGATCTGCTCTCACACTTAGCTGACCTGCTACAAACCCTGTGGTCCAGGCTACGACTTTCTCACTCGCAGGGGTCAGCACAAGATCATGCTATTGCTCCCATTAAAATCAGGGGAATTGCTCGCTTGAGTGGTTGTTGCTCACTGCAGTGAGAGCAGGCTCAAAGCACCCTCTGCTCCCACCGCACAGCTGTGAAGCCGTGAAGCTTGGCTTGCAGGAACGGCGCACGAACACGATTTCAGTGGTACCACCTCTCATGACAGCTGGACTTTCTGCTGAAGCCCCAGTTCCTTGAGGTGACTGTATGAGAAGCAGCTTTCACTGTACAAAACAACCGAACAAAACCTCTAGCTGTCATTTTGCAAAGCACGGGCTTGCAAACATGACCCCAAATCATCCTTAGAGGTCCAGAAACTGCAAGACAAGTTACAGCATCCATACAGCTTTTATGTAAATGTAGGGAGCCCCAGGAAGTTGCTAGAGGTTTTTGGATGCCTCAGGGAGAGGAAAGCTGAAACTGCCTGACTGTGCAGATAAGCAACAAAATTGCTGCTGCAGCTACGGGGTTTTCAGACCAAAGCAAATCACATCCCCATAGGCCTCTAAGCAAGGGTGGGTTCATCAGAAAGCTGCTTGTACTAAACACCTTCAGCTGATGTTATCCCAGCCTGAGAGCACAGGTAAGTTGTAGGGGAAATGCAAGAGGTTCAGCCAATATCTTCACCTACAGCTAAACTGTTCCTTCCTTCTCACCTCCTCTCCTTCAGGTCTCCTTTATCTATGAATGCGAATATGCAGTGAAGAAGGAGAGTCTCCTGCAAACAAGGAGCATTTTGGCTCATGCCAGCTGACGGCTCTGCAATTAAATTAGACCCAGGCCTCTGTCTGCCTTGTGATGCTACCATCTAATTAAAAACTACTAAAGAAAACCAAGTGTCCTTCAGGATGCTACAAGTAATATCTCAGAGGATGAGAAGACAAACATCTTACTGATATTTACTTACTGCATTTTATTTACCTTGGTTATATTTTTATGAAACATTTCTTTCTCTTTTAGGTGCAGACCACACAGACCACCTGAGAGCAAGGAGTGACTTCTCTTTTGCAAGAGATCAGGCTTTTACTCTGCTCTAGCCAACAAGTGCAGGGGAACCTAACCATACAAACCGTTTAAGGGCCTGATCCCATGGCATTTACCAGCGGGAACTTTGTTTCTGATTTGAACACAGGCAAAAGCAAACATGAACCCTGTGCATCGCACCCTAAGTGAAATCCAACATCCCCATCACGACCTCCCTTCCCAACATTATCCACATTACAACTTTATGCTACCTGCCCAGTCTTAGGCCTGCAGAGCTCTGATTTGGAACAGAATTAGCTACTGACAGAAAAAGGGTCAAAGTCTGCTAACAGCAATACCTTTACTGTGGGCTTCAAGGTTTGGAAGTTTGTGACCGAGCCTGACTCTCCGTAACTAATCCACTGAGGCAGTAACATGACTTGCAGTCATGGCCCGCACTGTGGGTTCCAGCTGCGGTGTCCTGCTGGGCCGTTAATTCCTCCCTTCCTTCCTTGCAGCCGTTTTAACTCTCCCCCAGGCTACGGAACGGCCTCCACACCTCGCAGGATGCGCAAACTAGGATACCCCCATAAGCTCTTATCAGAGTCCTTATCTTGCCGGTTCCTTTTCAAGGGGAAGTAGCCTTGCCATGTGCACAGATAAAATCAAAGTCCCCCAGGAGGTCAGTGCTGCAATCATGAGAGATTTATTTTAGTGCACAACCATGCTGAGAATGACTTTCATCCAAATCTATTGCTTTGGCAAAGCAACATCCACTGCTGCAAACGGATACAGGATTCAGGCCTCTTGCAAAGAGAGACGGGGCCTCTCTCCCTCTCCACAGCTGCTAACTTAACTTGTGTCCCAGGGAAATGGGCAGTCGATGAATATCAAACCGTGACCACAAGATGGAGAACAGCAGATTTCTGGCCGGGCTTCCCCAGAAAACCCTGAGAGTTTGCCACCTCACCCAAATTCTCTCCAGCAGTCCCAAGGCTACAACTCATCCTACACCGACTGTCAAGGGGCATATTGACTTCCCACTTGCCAAGTGCTCCCTAGAAAAGGCATTTTTCATTCAAAAACACGCAAGTCAGCAACAGCTTTAATTTTACCACCGCTGCACATGCTGCAAGAGGACATTAGGATTCACAGGGTCCCTACTCTAGCAGTTTATCCGAGCTGGATCAGCATCCCCAGGAGCAGCCAGGGGCCACAATCAGCCGCAGTATGGGGCATGGGGCAGGCGGCAGCCGCACAGAGAGGGGCCATGAGGATTTCTAAGAGAGGCCTGCAAAAGATTGTGAAGAAAATCAAAGCCACTATCACCAGTCAACTGCTGATAACAGATCAGGAGAGGCTGGGGCATCTCCAAATCAGAAAAGGTTGAAAGTCACTAATGTAAACAAGGAAAGCCTACGCAAGGAGGCAAGATATCAGGATAGACAAAATGGGGCTATTAACTAAAACTCTGAGAAGTAGCAGCAATTTCCTTTCATTTTTGAAGCTGAAAACCAGCTGTGTTGCTTGCTGACATGACATATGGTTACAGCATCATCAGCTATATTTTGAATAATATGTGAGCTGCAAGAAAAGGAGAAGCAGGAGCAGGTTAAATTCTGCCTTCTGCCAGGGTTTTCCCAGGGAGAAACTTCAGTCTCTCTGTTCTTGCATCTGCAAAATGCAAAATATCTCAGGAAAGTGGCATGAGATTTAATCAAGAGTCCTCAAACGATCTGAGCCTTATTCTTCAGAGGAGTCAGGGACTGAATTCAAAGGAATTCTGCTAATTTAAAATCAGCAGGGCAGAAGCAAGTGGAAGACATATTATCAGTGGTTTTCAGATGTGCTTATCCTCTCCTCCATGAGCTCACCCATCTGCAGCATATTCCAATCCTGGTTAACCTGGGCATCCAAGGGGGTCTTTCATGTAAAGAAAGATGGTTAACCACCCTATTTGGCAAATGGACCTCACGTTATTAGGTGACCTACCAGTCCATTTAATTGACTTCCAACTCTGTCAGGGGGTAGAAAAAAGCAAGACAGGAGCCAGTCTCCACAGACCCACCTTCTATCAGCCTATTCCAAAAAGATCACTTAGATTTCAGGACAGGTTTTCAGCTAAGGATAAACAGCAAAGCTCCCATGACCTGAATGGAAGGACCTGATTTTCCCAGTGAAGGATCCTGCTTGCCGAGATCAATGATAGAAGCTCCCGTGTGATGGGGAAGGCGACCGGCTGTCCTTGGGGCAGATGGCCCTGCAGGATCCAGCTGGCAGGGGATTTCTGTCTATCTGATGTCTCTGGCGGCAGGAGGAGGTGAAACCCCATCTCTTCCTAAAGCACTAATGGTTCCACAACGCCGCAGGAAGGATTTTATCCAGGGACACTGGCTCTCTCCTGGTGTTACATGATGCCCCAGCAGGCATTAATACAGTGCCTGAGAAGCAGCAGCAACTGGCTTTCCTTTTATTTTGAAAGTAAAAAGAGAGAAAAAAAATTAAAGCAAAAACCATTCGGGTAATCAGCTGACATGACTGACAACTACAGCATTATAGGATATGTTATGAATTAAATATAGTGCTATCCATGAGAAAGTCAAACAAAAGCAGGAAAAGCATACAAAGTAAAGAGAACAGACATTTAAAGCATGGTGTAATTCCCAAAGGGAAAATGCCTCACTCAGGTCTGAAAATTTCCACCAGAAATCTTGGATATCTTACAAGCCCTTTGGTATCCAACTAAAACAGCCAGAGGAGGAGAAGCAGGGGAAGGGAGCGCGGGGCTCCTTCCCCGCCGTCACCCACCAGCAGCGGGGAGGCCGTTTCCCAGCCGGGCCGCTCGGCGTTTCTCGCACGGAAACGCAGCCCTCTCCAAGGGCGCCACAAAACGAGGCCGGTGCCTGTGGCCGGCGGGGCTGGCGGAGCATTCAGAGGTGCCGCTGGGGTGACAGAGCGCTCGGTGAATCTCTCAAGAGCTCCTCAGAAAGCCTCACAGAGCAGCCATTGACGCGCCTGCCCAGGAGCATTTTGTTTCCCCCGCGCCAAATTAGCGCGGCCGCCTCTGACTAAACCGCACCGGGGGATGCTCGGACAAAGGCCGCTTCATACTTTGCCATCTCTCCGGGGTGATTACATGACCCTTGTCCCGCGGGCCGCTGCAGCAGATTTGTCCTGACGCAGTCCCGGGGAGGGGAGGCCGCCCCGAGAGGCCGCTCGGCACACAGGGCCCGAACGTGGCGGCTGTGGGCACGGCGAGGCCGCGGCGCCTGGCCGAGCCGCCCGCGGGCCCACGACAGCCCCTCGGGAAGGCTGGAAAGCCTCGGGCTGCGGCGTGTAGGTATTTTTCCTTTCTTTCAGGAGCTAGCTGGATACACTGCGTATGGGCCTAGCTGCGTGTGGACTTTTTACCCTAGAAATTAGAATCATAGAATCATAGAATGCTTAAGGTTGGAAGGGACCTGTAGAGATCATCTGGTCCAACCCCCCTGCACACGCAGGGTCACCTACAGCATGTGGCTCAGGACTGCGTCCAAGCGGGTTTGGAAGATCTCCAGAGAAGGAGACTCCACAACCTCCCTGGGCAGCCTGTGCCAGGGCTCTGTCACCCTCACTGTTAAGAAATTTTTCCTAAAGTTCCTGTGGAACTTTTGGTGCTTCAGTTTGTGGCCGTTTCCTCTAGTCCTATCAGTGGCCACCACTGAGAAGGGGCCGCCCCATCCTCCTCACTGCCTCCCTTGAGGTACTGATAGACACTGCTCAGGTCTCCTCTCAGCCTTCTCTTCTCCAGGCTGAACAGGCCCAGCTCTCTCAGCCTTTCCTCACAGGGCAGATGTTCCAGGCCCCGGATCATCCTCGTAACCCTGCGCTGGACTCTCTCCAGCAGCTCCACATCCCTCTTGTCCTGGGGAGCCCAGAACTGGACACAGTACTCCAGGTGTGGCCTCACCAGGGCTGAGTAGAGGGGCAGGATCCCCTCCCTCGACCTGCTGCAGACGCTCTTCCTAACGCACCCCAGGATCCCATTGGCCTTCTTGGCCACGAGGGCACTGCTGCCTCATGGGCAACTTGTCATCCAATTCCCAGGTGCTGGCGTGCCCGTTCAGACGGCGAGCAGCAGGAGACCAGCGTGCTCCGGTGACACGTCTCCAAGCACGGGGACTGCGCTGGGACAGCGTGTGCCCGGCGGGGCGCTGGAAGCTCTCCTGCCACACCTGCCCCAACAGCACCGCAAACGTTCCTGACCGCCCTGTCGAGCTAAGGTCCCATTCTCAAGCAGGACTTAACTCGAGGAGTTTCACTGAAAGCGAAGGGAGCAAAGCACTGAAGTCACTTCCATACATCACTGCTTCCTAAATCACCTGGGATATTTAAAAATATTTACCTTCCATCCACTGTTAAATTTCAAACTTTTAAGCCAACCCACTGAAACACGGTGCAGCTTCACGGAGCTTCCTGGCTTTCCTGGTTTATTAGCCTTACTGAGCCGCCGCCGAGGCCTCACAGCGCAAAAGCTCCAAGTTCCTCAATCCCACCCAAGTGAGACTCTTTGCACAGGCAGGAGCAGTCCAGGCCCGTGGCTGGGAAGTCCCCGGGAGGCTGCAGCGCCTCAAACCTTCCGGTCCTTGGGAGTCCTGCGGCAGCACTGGACACATGGCTTTGCAGCTGAAAGCAACGTGCCCGAGGGTGCATCTCTGCTGTTAGCAAAAACTATACTCCAAATATGAGGATCAGCATGATCTGCCCACTGGGTACTTTTTGCCCAAGTCTGGTCTGTCCAGCCCTGTCTTTCAGAAAATGCAGAGGACAAAATTCCTGCGCTGCCCTGCAATGTCACACATGTAGGACACATGTGGTGTGGCTCCTGTCACTCCTGCCTCGTGTGACATGAGGGGACCCTCATGTGAGTCCTCCAGGGCCCAGCTGGTCCCCAGAGCAAAAGAGACGACGAGTGCTGAGAATCAGCTCTGTAATACGCAGCAATGCCCAACTCTAGATTTACTTCTGCTTTACTAAGTTATAGTGGTACATGCAACATATGAAGATGAATTAAATGTAATTTTGCACTGTGACAGAATCCTTAGAGATGTTTCCACTGCTCAGACAGCAGTGACCACCAACTGGTGGCTCATGCAGATTGGTACCTAAACCCAAACATGCTTAAAAACACGTTAGTTAAATGGGTGCAGTTCTGTGAGCCCACAAGAGCATTCCCTCACTTACACCACTGTGAGAGACATGAGACTTTAGCTCCAAATGTATGAAATTGAATCCCCCTGTTTTCATAATCTACATCTTCTCTACAGCCTGTTAGCTCTGCTTGATATATTGTCCCCTGGCAACCACAAGTAACTTTAATATTGAAAACAGAAAACAATAGCTCCGAACACAATGGCACATTTCACTTGGGGAACTCCATCTGAAACGGTATCTAGTCATCTCCGCAGGACACTGCTCGCAGCTCCGGGAAGGCTGGCGGAGAGCGGCCGCCCGGCTAAGCACGACGAGGAAACCCTGCCAAGCCAAACACAACCGCGGGTCTTAACGACACGCGGCGCAGAGACGCCTTCGTCTTTCTTCTCCCTCTCTCCCTACCTCCCAAACCTCGAGATGTTTTCCCTGCATATCTGGTTCCCAACACACGTGTCTCCTGCCTTTGGGGGCCTCAGGAGCCCCTCGCGCGGGGGAGATGGGGCCGCACGAGCGAGGGAGCCGCGCGGGCCCTGCCGGCTGCTCGGGCCCAGCTCGGCCCCCGGCCTGCTCAGCTGCTCCACTGTTCCCACCGGTGGCAAACCCGGCACGACAAACGGTCGTGCTCGCCGGTACCTCTAGCAGGGGGAGCTCACTGAGGCGCTTCCATGCGCAGGTCTGTCCCCGGCAGGTGAAGCCCCTGGGTAAGGATCAGCAAAGCCGCTTCCAAAGAAACCTCCTCCCGCTGGCGCAGGCGCGCAGCACGGGCTCCTCGGCCACGAGCCCACGCTAGCTCCTTCCAGGCGCTGCCCTAACTCACAGCATGGATATTGCTCTCTCTTGAAAAACATGGAAGGTAAAGTTTGGGTGCTTCAAGACAGAGCCCAGAAGAAGATCCCTAGGGACCTGCACAGCCCTTCTGCTGACCCAAGGGACCTTGCAGATGGAGCGGCCAGGGGATGGCCCTGGTAGCAGGGACACCACGTGCGGCAGGACAAACCCTACCCAGCCCCTAAGAAGGGAGGCTGGGGCTGAAACCTTATTTTTGTCCATATAATTCCGCTTAGGAGCTTTGCTGATTTGACTGAGCAAGACAGCAATCCCCGGGAGAGCAGAGGCGTCTGGGCGATGGCCCCGCGTGCTCCGCGGAGCGGGGGCACCCACCACTCGCAGGACGCCCGCTCTTCCGCTCCCCCCGGATAATCCTTCATCCCTGGGCACGCTGCTTGCGGAGCAGGGGCTACAACGTGTGTGTACCAATTAATCATATGCGACATTTGGCAGGGCATTAAAAGCATCGATGGAGATCTTTGACAATACTGGGGGGAGGGATGTGTGTACGTTTGTGTTTTGTTCTTGTCTTCTTATCTCAGTGGCTTTTAAGTTGTCCAGGCACACTGTCAAGAAATACTGCCGGGGCTGTGATTTTTCCAAACATGCAGATGATAAAACCGCTACAAGCTGCAAGGGGCAAACTGCACCCTGGGGGCTGTGCCTGCCTCTGGAAGGAGGGGAAGTCTCCCTAGGCTTCATCCCCATGTCAGGAGGGGACAAACCAGCTGGTTTCACTGCCCGGAACGCCGCTGCGCGCCAGACCCTGCGCTCCCCCTGCTCCCCGGCAGCCAAACTGCATGAGGGCAGCTCGGTGCCTAGAAGCGCCTGCTGCTCCTAGCAGGCTCTGTGGGTAGCTTGGTTACCTGGCATCCAAAGGCCTGGAGCCTTAGGGAAACTTGTGCAAAGTTACTTGCTTGCTTCAATGTATTTCTGATCAGCTTTTGAGAGCTGTAAGGGGTCAGCACACAGCATAGCTGGGGAACTGTCTGCTCAGCACTTTGCAGTTCCAGCCGTGAAACTTAAATAAAAAGATCCCTAAAAGAAGTTGACCGAGGATGAGGAGGAGGGAGGAGGAAGCCAACTGCTTCCTGCCAAGACTCCTGCTAATCTCTCCTCACTACCAAGTAGAGGGATAGGGGAGGGCAGGGGAGGGTCACACCTACACACCTGCGGCCAGGCCCTGGGCGAACACGGGCAGCTGCCCCTTGCCAGCAACCCAGATGCAAAGTTATCTTGCTTAATTAGGCTTTCCTTTGGGGGGAAATCTTGGCTTGAGCAACTGAATAAATAAATGACACTAGCAGGCACACATGTGTGCACAAATAACCTATTTTGCTCAGCCAGGTGCAGGCAATTGTTTCTGGCCCCAAACTTGGGGCTGGCGCACGTTTCTCCATGAGGTCAGATGCAGCAGGACACGGCACAGGCCAGGGATGGGGGAAAACCAGAGAGTGGCTTCAGAAAACCAGAAACCAAACTCAGAGCAAATTTTCCTTGCTCTAACAGGTGCAGCAATGTGATTCTGCTGGCTTCAACAGAGGGGCTTTCAGTGCTGCCCGAGCATCACACTGCACACCCAGCATCCCTGAGGAGGCTTTGAAATCTCAGCCCTGCTTTGAACCTCGCAGATTAGTATCAACGTGACAACAGATTTGGAGCTGGAGGAAGATGCTCATGTTTTGAAGGCAGGCGCGGGCAGGTGAAGGGGCAAGCAAAGGGGCTGCTCTCTGTTACAGGCAGCAAGGGCAGGCACTTCCTCGCCTGCACGTGGGGCTGCACAGGATTAAGCACTGCAAAGACAGCAGAGGTATGGAAATGGAAACAAACCTTCCCTTCCCAGCCCCGCCAAGGCAGGCAGCAAGGCAGCTTCTCTTGCCTTCCAGCTACAACTGAGCTGAAGAACGGGACGCAAACATCAATGCTTTCAATGACAGATGGGCCGACACTGTAACAGTATCTCATACAATTAAGAGCAACTCTCAAATGTCAAAGAAGAAAGTGGGAAAAGAACTCTGAAGTTTATATCCTGGGTCTGAATGTGTCCCCAGAGGTACCGCTTCCAGATTTGATGCATATGGAAAGAACTCATTCCTAACACAAGAAATCAATCTGAAGAAAGGAGGTTAAAAATAACAGGGGAACAGGGTACTGCTGACTGCTTACGGGGCTGATTTCAAAATGCCCCATGAATTTTACTCCACGAATTGAAGATCCTGCATGAGAACAAAATGATTAATCTGAGTTTTCGCCATGGCCCCAGCCACCGCTGCATCTGAGCACTTGATGGTCACAACTGAATTTATTTATTATATTTATTATTACTTGACATGTCCTTCCAGCTGTCCTCCTTCATCTGCCCCAGCTCCCTTCCCTTCTTCAATAAAATGGTGCTAATATTACAACATCTCCATCTCAGCAGAGAGCTCCTAGGCTTAAACTAATTGTAGCTACTGAAGGGATTATTTCTTTAGACTTGTATTCATCAGGGCTTGCTTCTTCCCAGGCGTTTTTCCAGCCCCTGACACAGCAGAGACCCAGCTCTGCTCAGAGCCGCTATGCGCTACTGAAACACAAACACATTAACAGGTTACCACGAGGGAAGGAAAGAGTTAGTTTTCCTTTCTAGGACTGACTCACTTGAGAACCTGACGTATCTGAAATCAATTTTTAAAAATACATTTAAAAGGCTCTCTTTTATAGAGGGACTTTGTTATGACGTGGAAAATTCACAGCTCCTCACATCAAGACATGGGTGGAGGAAGCCTGCAGTATGAATTAAAAATAATGTGGCTGTTTGCAGAAATTAGCAGCACCGATTTAAATCCACACGCCCTCCCTCCTCAAATAATTGCCCCATGAACGGAGGTGGTTTATGGAGCCCTCTGGAAAATGTTCCTCATGGCCTCCGTTCTGAACCCAAAATAAAATACATCACATTGCAGCAAATACTTCACCAGGGTGCTGCTCTCTTCCCCCCAGCCCACGCCGCCCATTTGGTGCTAATTAAACGAAACAGCAGGTGCTCAGACCACAAGCGCAGCGCGGCGCGCAGCGTGATGAAACCCGCCTGGAATGTCTTCTTGGAGAGCTGCATCTTTCCAGGGAGCAGGCTCCAGGAGGACAGAGCTGGGTCGGTGCTGGGCTGCGAGCTCCTCTGTCGGAAGGTGCTTTCGAAGGACGGGTCTCCAGAGCCGCTGCAAATACCAGGTGTCTGGGGCAGACCCTGTCCCCTCTGTATTTTGCCAACCCACCTGCTTGACGTCCTTGCTGCAGGACGCATTTAATACTGCAGGCTCTGCCTGTGGGGGCGCAGCACACACGTCCCCCTGTTTAAGCACAGCTCCCTATTTCCAGATAGGCTTTGTCTCCACTGGCACAAAGGTGTCCATCTTGCTGTGAAAATCGAAACGAAAGCAAGACATCTGCAGAGCTTAAGGCATCCCAGCTTGAAGAAACCATCTACCCTGGTCTCAGTAGGCTTCCTTCCAGATTGGCTTTTTTCAGGATATAAGTGATGAGCTGGTTTCCATCTCCATGTTTGCAGGGTACCTCAGTTAACCCAGCGTAAAGCACCCCTTTTCTTTTTCATTTTTCTTCCCTTCATTACTTGTCCTCAGTGAGATTTAGCAGAGTTCTCTAAGGAGGCTAAAGCTATCCTGAAATTTAAGGGTGAGATACCGGGTTGCTATTCCAGGAAATAAGGCATGAAAAACACATCAAATATAAATCCAATCGCTTAGACCCTGCCCAAACACCCAGTAGTCATTCTGCTGCCACTGGCATCTCACAGAGCAAGGCCAAAAATAACCCCTACTGTAATGTCAGCAAGCATTCAAAGATCATGAATGCAAGTGACTGGCTTAAAATAATCACAATCAGACTTCAAAAACACTGTTTTCTCTCCTTCACTTTACCTTCTGATGATGAAGTCTCAGGTGAGAGATGCAATACATTTTCCAGCTTTTACCCACAGCCATAAAATTTATAGACTCTCTTAAAAAGTGACCACCCAACTCCAGGGCCTGGGACTACAAAATAGTGCAGGACTGAAAAATAACGCAAAAATCAACTTGTTCTCATCTACCTTGCGAGAAGAGCATTGTCAGCGAGGCTGGAGGTGGTTACACGGGAGCCACGTCCAGCCCCAGCAAACTGCGGCGCGCAGCAAGAGCCCCCGCTCAGCCAGGGCTGGGGACGCTGCCCTGGTCCCCTCTACAGACCCCATTCCTGGCAGCGAAAGTCCATGGGGCAGGGCTCGCTGCCAGGAAAGAAAAGCACTATTTATGTTTCTGCTGAGCAGTTCACTTTTCCTTGGTCACTGTGCTGACGTTTCACTTCTTCACCAAACCCCGTTAGAAAGGGCTGGAGGCTGAGGGGAACGTGGTCATTAAGGTCTGGCTTAGCCACTCTAAGACAACTAACATTTGGCTCTGCTAAAAGGACTCCGGGCAAAGACTTCAAAGCATTTTCAAAACATTAATGAATAAACCTTCTCTAGCAGGGCTGATTATAGCCCCCTTTTCATTCCCAGATAACCTCCATGCCGCACCAGCCCTTCCCAGCTCCTCATTCCACACCGCAGACTCCTGGCTCCTTTTTGAAAAAAAAAAAAAAAAAAAAAAAAAAAAAAAAAAAAAAAAAAAAAAAAAAAAAAAAAAAAAAAAAAAAAGGAAAAGAAAAACGTCCCCAGACTAGCGGTGATAAAACCTAGTTTGACCTGGGCGGGAAGGGGATTTATCCGCAGTTCCTAATGAGCAGCAGGCATCAACCTGCGGCGCTCGGGCAGGACCGCTCGGCCTCACACCCCAGTGCAGCCGCCAGCACAATGAGCTCCGGACGCCTCCGGCTTCTCTCCAGCGCTGACAGACCTTGTGCAAAGCCCTCCCTTTGCATAGCCCCTGGTAGGAACCACCTTCCTCAAACACCTTTCTTCCCCATCTTCCTTATTCCCCAAGCCCATGGACAACCCAATCCATGTCGTCTCTTGAAACAGCAAAAATTAAATATCCTGACCTTATTCACAAGCAAGACATGTCAGAGACCAGCACCCTCCAACCAGCACGATAGCCCAATGCACGTTCCAGACTGTCGACTACAGTGGCTGCTGCAAGGCTGAACTAAGTCCCCAACACAGCAAAATCTGCAAAATTACCTGGATTAGTCACAAGAAGGCATATATCCCCACAGGCCACTCCATACTCTGTTTTCCTCACCAAGGCAAACGCTTGCACCAGTTGTGCTAAGCAGCAGCCCCAGCACATCACTGCAGTGACCAGGGCAAGCCTGGGCTTGGATTTCAAAGCTCCCCATAGCACACGGAGGCCAAAACGTCCCGTGGGAGAGCAGCACTCACTGGGTTGTCAAAAGCCAGAGATTAGCTAGATAAAATAAAGAGCCTGTGAAATAATTTCCTGCAGGTGGATAGGATACACTCCCTGCAAGACAAAGCTTCTATCATTAAACTCACCTTTGCTCTCCAAAAGAAATTCTTCCCTGCTATCATTTCCTTAGTTCTTTTCTGTTTTGCTTTCAAATTCCTTCCCAGCTGGTGTTTTCCTCTCTCTCTCACACACTGTTTTTGTGGTTTGTCTTTTACATCTCTCAAAGCACCTGGCTGAAGGTAGCAGCCCAGCAAGTCCCACTGGTTTCTTAACACACCCTTAAAAAACAACAAATGCACCAGTACCTGGGCAGGCGCAGGGCTCTGGTGTCAGCTCCATTTGCAAAACTACCACTAAATGGATTAGGACCTTCCCTTGACTGCACCTGGTGAATCACAGACATCTCTGCTTCTGCAGAGAGGCCCATGTGCACCGCACGGTTACAGAAACGGTCTCGAGCTCGCGGCTGCTCTCCCGACTCTGCTTGGCCCCTGCACAGCTTCTTCACAGCTTCTGCCCATCGAGCATCTGTCAGCGACCAGCGCTCCTCAAAGAGGGACCCCCTGTTCTGCCACGTAGCTCCCTCCCAAGCTCCCACAGGCAAAGGTCCAGCGGCACCACGGGAAAGATGCAGCTCCCTTCATGCAGCGCTGGGGGAGACCCAACAGAGAGAGCTGCCGAGTTCCTGCGCTTCCTACCCAGAACAAGGCAAATACGCTGTGACTCTTGGTGATCACCAAGGCAGGAAGGTGGGAAGCAAACTCCTAGCTTCATGCTCCATGTGCTTCTCCTGCAAAAAGGTGAGTTATTCAGGCGCGAGGAGGAAGAAGCAAATAGCACCCGATGCCCCAGGCTGGAAGCGAGCCCGATGATGAGCCTTCTCCGCAGCCGGCAGGACCACGCACAGTCTGCGGTGGAAGGAACACTCGTTGAATATCTCGTTTGCCACCTATGCAAACCCTGGCCTCACAGCAGCAAGAGCTATGGGTCCGTCTCCACACGGCTTTTCCACATCAGAGGCTGTGCAAGCAGAAAGCCAGAAGGGCTGAGGTGGCAGGGAAGAGAGCCCTGCAAAACCTTTCCATTATGGCTGGGCAATTTTCTATTTGCACTTAAATGCAATAATGTAAATAAACTCCCCATAACCCTTGCCGGGCTATTTAGGACATTTGTGAAAACAACCAGCTCCTCTCATCGCAAGCCAAGGGATGCGAACACAACAGGCACTTCTCATCTCAATCCCTACACACTTAATGAAAGTGAAGGATTGTGTTCCCCGTACAAAAGCGGAATTGTGTGTCAGGGCTGGGGGTGTGAACTCCGTGTGATTTTCTGGCAGTATAAATAATTGGAAGCTGCGTACGATTACTCGAGTGGCTAAGTGGTGCTGAGGGGGGTCGGATTGTCATGCCTGAACTCCCTGGACTTGGGTGCTTCAGGGAAGAAAGACCAAGGAAAAACACTCACCAAGGAATTTAATTTTCACACGGAGACTCCAGAAAAAAAAAAAAAAAAAAAAAGGCTAATCTTGATCTCTGGTGAAGAGGAAATACGCTAATAAAGCAGCACTTGGAGAATTCCCTGCCAGTGTGTGAAAGCCGCCCCGGAGCAGTAACTTCAGCAGGGGTCAGCGCAGAGCGGCGCAGGCTCCTGCGCTTCATTGTTCCTGCAAACAAAACCTGGAACAAGGTTAGCAAACATGCGGCCTCCTCCCAGGGCTGCCCTTCAAACCCTGCCTTCGAGACCGACCTAACCGCAGAGCTTCCAGTTCAGGAATAACGAGGATGGAGGTGGGATAACACGGGACACAGGCACGGGGCCTGGACAGGACTTGTCACCCCATTTTGCAGCGGCTCTGCAGAATCCTCTGTGTGAGATACGGGCCAAGGACGTAACCAGCGGATATGGGCCCAGCCATACCAAGATTTTCACAGGGTGGCTCACAACATTTGGAGATTTCAGGGGTATTTGTACAGCTCTGTTAGCACCACAGCCCTGTGGGGACTTGTGTTCCTGACACATTTAGTTTGTTACAGCAACCAACAGCAATAAAAGAAAATAGGTCTGAATCTTCCTCGACTGTTGCAAATCAACACGGTTGATTTGGGAGAATCTGTTGCATGTCCTGTCAGTGGATGTGGCCAGGAGAGTCCTTCCCACAGAGCGGGGCTGCACTGTCCTTGTGGCCTCCGGGCCAGCAATGGGCGTAGGATGTAGCTATTGGTGACAAGAATTTCCACAAACCAAATCCCCCCAAAGCAAGGGGACAATTCCCAGCACATAATCCCCTTAACTAATTTTGCTGCTTCATGCGCTTCCAAGAGACCCATAAATGGAGTCTAAAATTCTGGAGCTTGGAAACTATTCCCTCCACAATTTTTGAATGAGCTTGTGTATCTCAAGTGCTGGATGCCAAGGGAATATCTGACACTGGTACATCAGCTAACCTTTCTGTTCCCCAGCAGAATAGCTTTCAGCCTTTACAAATCATATAACCACCCCATGCAGTGTGAATTCATACAGCAGGAAATCTGCTCCCCTTTACAGCTCTACAGTGTTCCCTTGACATCCTTGCTATTGACAGTGATACCCAAATCGAACCTGTTCTACATCACTCATAAAAAAGGCACGCAAACAAATTGCCTAGAAATCAGGTAAAGCAATCTGTTCAGAGCTTCCAAGTAAACTCCACAGAGACTTCTTCAGTCTTTACCTGCTTCTAAAACTTCTTTCTCAGGGGTATGTGAGCATCTGGCCATGTGGTATCACTTCACATCACTTCTTCACTCATTGCTGAACTGGAAAGAGAATCTGAACCAGAAACCAGTGCCACAGCTCAACTTTTTCAAGAGCTTTTGCCCCTTTGGGCGAAGACTCTCATACTGGTAAAGTCAACACAGCTAAAAATCACACCCCGCTGGGCTCTTAATGAGCAGGGAGAGTTCAGCACCTGAGCACTCTGTCACCCACTCGCAGCTCTCAGCATGAGGTTTCTCCGGAGCATTAGGCTTATTGAGCAGCAGGACTGGGCTTGCCAGCCACGGTCAGCTCCCTGCCAGATCAATGGCATCTTCTGCAGGAGGAAGCTGCCACTTCCCTCAGCCACTACTGTAGGGTACCAGAGAAAATCCACTTCATGAGCTCTCCCTCTCCCACCTAAATTCGAGTTAACTTTAGCTCCACACTCTGATGCACCTTCCTCACTGCGCCCTCAGCTTCAATAACCCTTGAGACAACCCTGATCTTTCTAAAAATCCCCGCCCATGTATCCAGGTACACACAGAGACAATAGTTTAATTAGACTTTGGTTTACTTCTTTGATTAGGAGCCAGTCTAAAGAGCAAACTACAATTGAAGGCTAACGAAGAACTGCGCATGTTGAACTAGTGCTTAAAGGCTGCAAAAGGCAGGAAAGCGGCAGTGACCCCAAACTCCCTCCAGCCATCAGGGCAGCTCCGAATTGTGCAGTCCCTCAAGAGTGGTTCCGGGTGTTGTAGTGAAGGGATCGCCCAGATGGGGGACAAAACCCAGCTTCAGAGTGGCCTGCCACTCTGCCATGCTTCTTACAAGTGAATAGGGCTGTTAATTTGGGAGGGTTAAGGAGAAAGTTTCTTGGCAATGTGATTGCCTGTTTCAATACTAACAATTCTACACACAGGACAGGAACACCAAGGGAAACAAGGACTTGTCTACATCTACGAGAACATCTCTGTTGTATGTAGGAATACTCAGGTGGTGCAATGACATTAATCAAGCGCCCATCACTGATACCACAGTGGGATCAAGGCTCCCGGTCTTATGCAGTAAAGAAACGGAAACAGGCACAACCCTGTGAGATGAAACCTTCCGAGATACCAGTCCCACCGTGGAGTGAGGACAGAGGGGGATCCCCACCTCCCACCCGCAGCCCCAAAACCTCTCTGCCCTCTTGTCCAGAAAGTGCAGGATATCTGCAAGCTTTCCCTGTTCTGTGATGCCTTTTCTGCACAAAGATTAAGAGGGTGCTATGGGATGCTGGCAGGAGAGTCACCTACCTCTGAACCATTGCTGCCCACAGAGAAACCAAAAACCTTAATCCTGTGATAGCAAAGTAGATTCTCTCAATTCTACCAAGGGACCTTCCTCCTGAGCCCTCAAGCACACTTGAAGAGCTACCAAGCCACTTTCTAAACCCACCCTGCAGGCAGCCAGACCTGCAGATGGAGCAACCTGGGTTGGATCTTGACACAGAGCTGCATATCTTTCCCTGCAGTCACCATGCAGAAGACTCCCGCACTGCGGCATGGAGGCAACACGCACTGGCCGTCCTGACGGCTCAGCAGCACCCGTGGGCAAAGGCAGTGGGACGCTGCAAGCGCCGTCCCTTTCACAGCTCCGGGTTACCTGTGGTGTTCGGCGAGCATGAGCTCTGCTGTAGCTGGGCAGGCACTTTGCCATTTCCCTGTCACGGCCCTGATCTTTGTTTGATGGCGAAAGTCTCTTCAGAAACAAATACTGGAAACTAAACATTGTTTTGCCAAGCAAACATTTAAATAATGATGGAAATAAGAATCATAAACAATTCCATTTATTCACTGAAGACAAAAGATACTGCCCTAAGCCAGCTGGTATCCTAAATGCATCGATTAAGTGCTAGGAGGAAAAACTACATTTAAATAGCCTTTAAATAAGCTAAGACAATTGCATCTAGCTCAATGACCACATTAGCTATTCACCTTTTTTTTTCCCAGGACTCTCCCTATTCCCCCAGCAAGTTCTGCAACCGGCAGGTGGGCCACTGGGCTGAGCTGATCCACTTTGATGAAGGAGCAGCTAGGGGTCCCTACACATACCTTTCCTCAAGCACAGCTGCATGGTGAGCTCAGCATGCCGAGCTCGCAGTTACGACAATGCAAAGCGATGGTCGGCATCACCCCAGCAAGGCAGGGCTTCTCCTGCAAACCTGGTTTTCTGGCCACCTGCGACGCTTGCTGGCCTCTCAGGACTAGCAGCAGTAGAGAAGTGGCCCGTGTTTACTCAGAGGAGAGGACGTGCCATTGCTTCCCAAGGGGCTAGCACTGACCTTTTCCGACAGACATGTTGACAGAGCCACGTTCTGGTTTCCTCTGAATTTTCCCAGGCCTGATTCAGTTCCCGTCCTGCTCTTAAGGAAGCTGTTTGCAAACCGAAACTGCAAATCCTAGCTGCTGGAGCAGCTCCATCCCCACATGCCCCACAACCTCAGGGACAGCTCTGAGGCTGGGACCTGCCTCCCAACGTGGGTGTTAGACGTGGAGCTGGGCGCTTGTGCAGAGGCCAGTTCATTTGCAGTAGCAAGGCCAAAACCTCCCACCCCAAGGGAGGGCTGCAAGGAGCTGCTGGTGGCTTCTGCTGCAGAAGCCCTGCGGTCGGCAAAGCCGGGAGCGCGCCGGCTCCGTTGCGGCATGCAGGGTCCAGGTAAGTTGGGCACACGTCGGAGCTTGTCAGTTCACTGCTCCTGCAGAGCTAAAGCACCAACACTACAACATAAAATACTGCAGGTCCTACAGAAAGGTCATTACTGAGACAGACTACTGAGAGGCTACTGGACAGACTACCAAGTTTAGCGACTAAATGGGCCACCACTGGGCAACCAACCCAGATGAACTAATGGGGTTCATACAAGAAATGCCACTGCAACCCTGCAGGAGACTGTGCCGCAGCGCTCAGCACGGCTGCTCCGCGCGGCTGCCCTTGCTGTGTGCGGGCGGTGCGGGATCGGGGGGCTGCCAGGGCGGCAGCAGCCCCGCGGCGCAGCAGGAGCCACCTCGCGAGCACCCAGCGCCGGCCCCGCGCTGCTCTGCCCCGCAGGGCCGGCACCCCGAAGCCGCCGGGTCCGGGTCCGGATCACAGCGCCCCGCAAAACGCAGAGCGCCCAGGCACGTGACACATTCGTAGCCACCAAACGCAATGAGAGAGGGTGTTGCAAAATTTGAGGCCGTTTTGGGAACAGAAAAGCAAAAGAGGTGTTTATACAGAAGAGCACGTTACGGAAGAAGGATCAATAAGTGTTGTGCTGATGAGCTCCATTCGGAATAAGAAAAGCAGAGTTACAGATTACAATTCCTGGTTTTATGGCTCTGTTTTTGTTTAATGTGCTCTTCAATGCTCAGTTACTCCATTACAGCATTATAAACAATCAGGATGACCCCAGCAATAACAAATGAAGCTCTTGATGTTTTATCATCAGCCTGGATATAATTTACAGCACTTTCCCCCTCTAATAAAATTCTTGATATCCTTTATTTCATAATGTTCTAATTGGCTGCTAGTGAGATCCTCTTTCTGTGCCACTTTGAAGAAAATCTGCTTGGATCAGCAGACCGCCTCTGGCAGATAATTTTTTGCTAACTGCTGCACGAAGGGAATGCCCGGACAGAGCATTGTTTATTTGCCTTTTCAAATTCGTGACATTTCGGAAGCGTGCCTGTGGCCGGGACGTCTCACCCAGGGCCGGCCTTCTGCCTACCTACCATTCCCACCGCCGCTCCCCTCCGCACAGCCAGGGCCGCAGCGTGGGAGCGCGGGAGGGAGTGCGCGTGGGAGCGCGGGTGGGAGCGCGGGTGGGAGCGCGGGAGGGAGTGCGCGTGGGAGCGCGGGTGGGAGCGCGGGTGCTGCCGGACCAGCTGCTGGGCTTGGCCTCCAAGGAGGCTGCGCTGCGCGGCCCTGAGAAAGGATCCTGCCCCAGATACGGAGACCCCGCGGCTCTCACGGGAGCAGCGGGGAGGCCAGACACTCACATGCAGCGTTTGGTCCCTCTGCTCAGACTCTGCTCCTGCTTGTGCTCTTGAGGCACCAAGGACAGACGAGCTCCAGCAACTCTAACCCATCGCTGCCGGCAGTTGATGCGAAGGGAGCAGTTTCTGCACCAAAGCATGGCCGCATTTGTCCCACTCACTCCGATGGGGAAAGGGTTTCTTGGCAGAGCAGTGGCCAGGTGGGCTGATAATATCCATAGAAAGCCCAAAGAGGTAGTGAGCAGCTGGAGGGTAAGGTGGGCAAGGAGGAAAGAACCGTCCTTTACAGTAGCTAGCGGCAAGCTCTGTTGCTGCTTCCCAAGCACGTGTGGCCACTTGGAGGGTGGGCTGGCTGCACCCTTTGCCTTACACCTCAGGTAGCTTTTTACCCACAGACCTAGCTGCAAATCGCCACCCTCCTAAAGGCCTCCAAATGCACTTTCCAGCAGGAACAATTTGGACCTTACATCTGTAAATGTCTTTTGCTGCATAATGCAGAGCAGAAATGTCAGGAATTATCCCTGCTATCCCCAGTAAAACAATGCCCATTCTCAGCTCCTGGGATGACAACGGGAGCACTGCTGATTTGTTCTGCCCACTCAGGGCTGGACTCTGCTCCCACCACCAGTAAATCCATCAGCAGCGATGGGGGATCTTGGACACGTTGAGGGAACCGGCCACAGCGAGACACCAGCCTGCCAAGAGCTGGCCACGGACAGGTGTTCACATCTGGCTGCAGGAGCCTGTCCCCGAGCAGACGTGGGGCTCAGCAAAGGAGGACAGTGCAGGGGTGGTTGTCTCCAACCCAAACGCCACCCAGGGGACCTGGAACATGTGCCACCCAAGATCCAGGCACCCAGGTGCAGCGTGCATGAGGGCGCAGCACTTACCATACTACCATAGTGGAGGCTTTGACCCCATGTGGTGCTCAGGTGCAAAGGCCTCTCCAGGGTGGAGGACAACACGCAATTGTACTTGACAAGTAATTTATCGCACTGCTCTCATCTGCACAGAGCTAATTCAATACTCGCAATCCTATTTACTGAAACACTGGCACCCACGTGTTCTGCCGCCACAATTCGACCCATGCTCATCAGCAGATGTGACTTGCTTGCACAATTAAATGATGTAGCTACACTCTGAATTAATTTATCCCATATTTGCAGATCCGGTCCTCATTCAAGCAGCACAGGGCTGGCATTTGGCTTGTCGCACTCGGATTTATTTTTTGGGTGTCTCATGCCATCATGGGATGCAACCCAACCTGCAGCTCCAAAATCTGACGACATGTCCAAATTCACTGCTTTATTACTTATCCTGAAAATAGCCTGGCTCCTGATTCCGGCACATGCTGAACTAGCACCGCTGAGCTTTTCAGGGATTTGAATCTCTGGGAATCTCTTACTGCCGGCAGTGCCTTAGAGCATTTGCTAGGAAGTGTTTAAAAAGCCCAGTACCAAATAATCCAAGGGTTCTCAAAACCGCTGAGCCATTTCCCGCAGACACTGCCATGTGGGGAAGGGTGGGCTCTTTTTAAAAGAAACATGAAATTGTAGCAGTGAAATTAATTATTTGTACTCCTGCTTTGCCCCTGGGCAGCCCCCCGGGTTTCCCCATGAGTCCTATCGTGTGTCACTGTCAACATCAGGCATCGCAGCCCTGATTAAGTCATTAGAAGCCAGCCCGGCTCCTCCAGGGCCGTTCGAGAGCGAAGCAGAGCACGCGCGGGTGCAGGGAGCCCTGGCACGCAGCTCTGCAGTAGACACGGTGGGGCAACTGGGGCTGCAGGAGGCCTCCAGACTCCAGCTGCTTTGGACACACACGATGCTCCAACTGAGCTGAACGAGACTTGGTGTTTCCTTGGTTTTCTCCTGGAAGCATCATGAGGAGAGAGCGGGGGCTTGACCAAAATTGACGCATTACGTTTCGGCGCACCATCCTACCAGGCATCAGGCAGCAAAACCCAGGTCCAGCTAGTCCCCCAATGCTCGGGGAAAGTTCAAGCTTCCACCAAAACTCTGGAGATGACAGGCAACGTGATCACCTGGGGCAAAGCAAGGGGCATCCGAAGGGTCACCTCAATCCTCGACAAGCAGGTAGCACCCCCACCACCCGTCACGTGTCCTTGGTCAAGAGCCAGGTTCAGACCCACCCAGGGTTTGGGGAATGGGCACTGGCAGCCCCACGTGGGTCTCCTCTCTTTGTTGTGAAATGCTCCCCTCTGGACTCACCACTGCAAACATCCCTCGTATTCAGGGAATCGCAACATGAACCGCTGCTTGCACTGCAAGGTGCAGCCCAGCCCAGATCCCCATCAGAGGCCAGGCACAGTTCAGGCAGCAAATACGGGGAATCCTCTGCTCCTCAATCTTAAAGCAGCTGCTTTACAACACCACACAGTTTTTCCAGCAAATGCTATGAAGCTGCCCCCGTTGCAGCTGCCCAAAGCCAGGCAGAGACCAGGAGTAGGTCTGCCAGATACAGGGAGCTATTAACCAACCATTAAGCACAGGCAGTTGCAAGCAGCTGGAGCAGGGCTGGTGGAGCTGTTATGTGAAGTTAATTTATCCTTTCGGGGCCTGCCTACCCATGTGCTGTGGGGTAACGCAGCATTTGCCTTGGGCAAGAATAAATGCACGTGAAGCCTGAAGCAATAAGTGCAAGGGTTTCCCAAAACACCCTGACCTTTTATTTGCTTTTCCAGCTCCCTTTGCAGGCTTCAAAATTAGAATTGTAAATCCACGTTGCAATTCAACATCCAAAGCTTATTTCCCTTTCCTCACCTAGGAGATGCCCTGGCGGCATCAGGAGCCCAGAAAAAATAATAAGGGGGAAAAAAAGAAAAAATCTCCAGGAGACTAAAAGCACCTGATAGCAGCCTGAGTGCACACAGCCTTCTTTCCAATTCACAGGTGGGAAGCTGAGGCACAGAAGGAAGCAGGGAGCTGCTCAGGGAGCCCTGCTGAAGACGTGCACCCCCGTGACGCTGAGCCCCGTGCCGTGAGAGCTGCGGAGGCCGGAGCAGAGGACTGACGCTGCTCACACAGTGGTGGCCCTGCCTGAGATCTCTGGGAGGGAAAAGGGTTAAAGGAGGGAATTTGGTTACTTTCTTGTCATATTTTCTCGTGGGGGGAGAAGAGTTGTGCAAGCAGGAGTTTTCCACTGGCGCTCGGCCCCCTTGCACTTATCAATGGGACCTTTCAGGACTCACTCCCTGATTGAGACATCATTTCCTGTCCAACACACTAACCCCATTGATAACTCCAAGCTTGATGGGAACTTTTCAAACCCACCAGGAAAGGCCAGGAGACCCAGAAGAACATATGCAGGAAAACGCTACTGGGGCAAAGAGAAAAAGAAGAGAGAGAAAGAAATAGTCCTGGCTACAATCTGCAGTCCACACACTGACAACAAATATGCAGCATTACAGAGCTGGGCGTCTTTAGAAGACACCTGTGGTGCGGAGCAGCCACTGCACGTGAGATGAACTGCTCATGCTGGTGAGACCAGCAGACCTGGAGCGTCAGACCAGTAAGCAGCGGAGAGAGGCACGAGAGGAAGCTGGAGAACATCTCCCTTTTGTCTTCAAGCCATATGGCAAACAAGAAACTTGGCACTCTCTAGGAAATGGTCCGTTTTTCCTCTAAAAAGCTACAGGGTCATAGTGACTTCACATGTCCAAGTACTATAAAGTTATGTAAAAGGAGCGCGGTGGTGAAAACAGGACTCTTCAAGGTACCTCAGACCAGGCAGGGAGGAAGCAGATTCTTCCTGATTTATCATGGCTTGTCCTTGATACTTGCTGTGAGGACTCACTTGCTGTTCCAGCCTCAGGCTTGTTTCAGCCACAAGCTGCAGTCCCCAACTGACACTTCCCCCAAACCTCAGGAGTCTGTCAAACCAGAGCTTTTGTTTTTGCCTGCTGGCAAACAGAAATTTTATAACCCCAGACACCTATAGGCTGGCTCCCTGGAAGGCACACTGACACACAGGTATCCCTGGAGCTGGAATATAGCTGTACAGGCCAGCAGCCAGGAAGCTCTCCCTAGCCACATGGAGCATGCATTCTCAGTGCTGCTCGAGTATTTAAAATTAGCCACCATTCCTGAAAATGCCAGCTTTAAATGTCTTTACAGTGCAGTACAGACATCAGTGTGTGCATACCACCCACTTCTCTCTTACCCTGAAAGGACCGAGTCTGAAAAATTCCAGGATCATGCTATGTAACAAACCAAACAAGCACAAAACCTTACTGAAATGCACCATTATACCAGTTAGAAACATCATGAGAAATAATGTCTCATGTCACAAAAGACTTACCTGTAGGTCAAAGAACTTGCTGTATCTTCTGTAGATGATCTGAGAAGTCAAGTCAGACCATGTCACGTTTATGATATAGACCTGTCCAGGGAAAAGAAAAGAGAGAACAAGTCAACATGGGCCCTGAAACATCCTAAAGCATAACAGTCAGAACAGGTAAATTTGGGATCTCCCTGATCACTTCTACTCCCAATGAGGAATAAAGCCCTGGACAGGGGATTAACGCAACTAAAGTTGCCGCCCTGCCATGCCTGTCAGCTGAGCTCTCAGGAGGGAGCCCAGGTGCTCTCCCACCGCTTCCCACCACCAGCTCCCACTGATTTTGCCTTCTCTGGGAGAGAAGCTTTACCCGAGCAATAGCACGTTCCTGGTCCCTGGCAGCACCTCTGCCCTCTCTGCCCGGCAGCACCACGAGCTGCTGCCCTCCTGCCCCGCTCTCCAGCTTGCCCCGCAGACGAGCCCCTAGCCCTGCCCAGGAGGAGCGCGGCTCCCGTCCAACCAGGGTATTCAAGGGCAACTCCGCTTGCTGGGTTTGGGGGATCTCAACGGAGCAACGCAGACACACTTGTGCCCACAGGTACGAGCACGCCAGCAGCTCGGCCCTGCGGCGCCTGCCTGTTGCAGGGAGACCTTCGCGGCCCCCAGCACCCTCGGACGGCACCGCGGTGACACAAAGCTGGTCAGCGAGGTGACCCTGCTTCCTTGCGTCGGTGGAAACAGCACCACTAGGCAGCAGCAGCCCAGCAGCAGCCCTGTACAGCCCTCATCCGTGCCCAGAAAAATCATCCTGCAAAATCATTGCTTTGCCAGAAGACATGATTCAGACACATACACACATATATATGCACACACACGCATTTCCTTTTGCCCTTCTGCCTCCAAAACATTAAAAAGAGGAAAAAAATGGGTCAAATTCTGCTCTCCTATACGCAGGTCTCCAAGTCAAACACTGCTCCTGTCCACAGGACCAGAGATACACAGGACTTGAGCAAGCACAGGATGGAGCCGTGAGGGCGACCACTGTGGCTGAGGGAGCAGTCCCAGCGCAATGGAAACCACAGCTAGGGCAAATCCTGGGTCTTTCCAGCCGTTCCAGGTTTCACATATGGAGTGAGAGAGGCAGCAGCTCGCGCTTCCACAGCGGAGGCGGATGGGAGGTTCTCTCCATCTGCTGCGCTGGTGGGCAGATGAGCATCAGCCTCTTCTCCTCCTTCCCCAGGACCATCTTCCAAAGTGACAATGCAGGGCAACTGCTTTTGTGCTTCTAAAGGCAAGAGGCACTGCCCCCAAGCCCCTGGAAGGATGCTAAGAGCAGGCTGAACAGGACTTTTCCAGAACCACAGAGAGATTTTTTTTCTCTCCTCTTCTTTCCTCACGGGAGGGAGATGACATCTGATGCCTGGGAAAAAGATGGACATCCTGCAGCCTCACTTCCCTCTCAGCCGAGTTTTGCTGTATTTGAGGAAGGGACAGGCAGAGCACGCGCCGACAGGAAGGTCTGCAGCCTTTTATAGGATGCTGAGGGCTAAGATCCCGACTTTGATTCAGTTCCCACATCAAACCTATCCTCTGCTCCCAACGGGTCGGCAAAGCAAGGATTGGGTCTCAGAAAACACAGGTTATTCCTTGACTGTGGCTCAGATTTCTCCTGCAAAACCAAGTCATTTCACCTCCCTCCCTGCGGGTCCATGTTCACAGCAGTGACAACAACGAGCCCGGCTCACAACGGGCTGATAAGAACAAGTAACACGGAGGTTTCAGGTCCCCTTTAAAGACTTTTGCAGCGCAGATGACCCAGTGGGGTCAGGGCCTGGGAAGGAAGCTGCCCTTGCCAATTTTCAAGCCAGCCGCACTCCACTGAAGAATATTTTTCCATGTGTTTGTTGTGCAAAAAAAAAATGTTTGTTGCTTCACTCTGGGCTAATTTACAACACAAATATTTCTACCCGTTCTCTATCCAACAGCTACTCTCAGGATGGAAAACCCATTCAATTAAAAACAGATCATGATGGATGGGAGCTGACTGGGATCCAAGAGCAACTCCAGATACTGTACTTGTGGGCTGGGGTTCTCACAAGGGGATGAGATGGGGACAGGAGAAACAGCTCACAGGCAAATTACGTTTATTGGTTTTCTTCAATCATGCCTCTTTTCTCCAAAAGCTAGAAAAAAACACGTAGGCTGCAGCCATCCAGAGCTTTTGCTCTTCACGTCTCTTCAGGCTTCCTCACCTTCTTCTTCATGAAAACCAGGTATCTCCATGACTTGCTAACAGCCTGCAAGCCTGCACAGGGATTAATCCTGCTCCGAGAGCTCCGCACCTCCCAGAGGTGCCGTTAAGTGCTGCAAGGCCCAGCCCATTCACCTCCTCCTTTCTCCCAGGGCACCACAGTGCCAAGCAAGCAGGATGACTGCTTTTATTTTACTTTTTTATGCAGCTCTGTGTCTCCGCTAAGAGGCTCGGCAAAGCGTGGTCTTCCCTCGGAGCAAGCAGGGACGGGGCGCGACGCGGGGGAGCTGCCCCACGTCCCCACCAGCGCCCGTCACAGGCTGCTCGTCCCCCTCCTGCACCCGCTTCCTCCCACCCGCACAGGCGCGGGGAAGCACGAGGAGCCGCGGATATTCTGGGAACGGGGTCGCAGCATGTGTCTGGTGCAGGGAGAGGGTGCGAGAACAGGGCCCTGCTGCAGCCCCTGCTCCAAAATGCAGGCGCTGCGGGAAGGAAACTTCCGCTGACTTCAGGCAAGCCAGGACTTTGCTGCACATTTAGAATAGGAATTAAACCTTTCCGAGGCTCGGGTCACTTTGTGTTCAGCAAATGTGGATTTGGGCAACCTACAGCTGCCTTTACTACTTCTCTTCTGTTTCATGGGTAGATTATAGCAGGCGCAAGAAAACCCTTTAATCATAATCCGGACTTGTGCTTGGTGAGAAATGTAGAGACTTAAACCGGCCTGGTGGGACACAGGTGCAAAATCTGAAATGGCTATTGATTTTCTGTGCTTGTTTGCATAAATCAAGCCGCCTCTGGAAGGCTACCGTTTAAAATAGTGGGGAATAACCATTTGCTTGAACTCGTAAAAGATCTGTAAAATGCCATATTTTCAAAGCAAGGCCTCGAGGTTTCCAAAGCCCGGAGTATGGGATTTCCCTCCCATAGAGGGCCCAGTTTGGTGATTATCCAATTCTGCTGCCCTGGCCGGACCCGCAGCCCTTCCACGAGCAGGGAACGTTACCTGGGCTCCCCTTGGCACTGCCTCTCTCCCATCTTCAGAGGGGCGGCTGCGGGAGCGGCCAGCGCGGTCCGTCTGCGGGCAGGACGAGCGGGGCAGCCCCAGGGCGCCCGGCTCACAGCGGCGGCGGCACCGGGACGCCTGGGCTGAGCACGGGCGCCGCGGTGCGCTCGGCCTCGCTCGCTGCCGCCTAACCCCAGAGCATCCCGCAGGACGTGGCCGGGGCGGCCCTGCGAGCCACTGAACACCCACCCCGGCCTGAAGGACCTGCTTTACGCACCCGCCCCAATTCGGACCTTAAAGGGGTCGACACTCATTTGATGTTCAAATGCCTCACCCTAAAATTCTTCCTTAACACTAAATAATTCAAATTAAGCACGAATTGCAAACAACTTATTGCTCAACTGGATGCTCCAGTTACTAGGAATGTTTATTTTTTAATTTCACAAATCAGGTCATTTTTCAGTCGATGTATTTTAAAATAAATCCTGTTTCCTCAAGGAAACAAGAAGCAGGCCTGTACAAGCGGGAGAATACTAACCAGGAACAGAGCTTGATAAGCAGCTCTTAATATTCACGCTGCATGAAGGAAGGCGCAGGATGCTGGGGGAGGATTTTATCATCTGCTAATTTTTGTTTAATTCTAGCTCTAGGAAACTTCCATTTTACCCACCACAGAGCAGAAAATTTATTGCCATCTGAAGTTACTGCTCTCCTTTTCTCATTGTTTAGTGTCAGAAGTAGAGATGATTTCCTACTACAAAACCCATTCACTTCAATGTCCCTGGGTGTGACTTCATCATTGAACATCTTATTCTCAGTGGAAAATATCAGCCTGCAGCTGGCACAAAAGCCAGAGGTGAGGAATTCAGGTTACCCTCATCTGCCTGAGTTTTCAATTGCCTTTCAGAAGGTGTTTTGTTCTCTAGAGCTAGATGAGTGGAGCAGAAGATAAATGCAGCTGAGAGGAGCAGTATGATGAGACCAAGATAAGAACATCCACAAATACAAGGGTTATTGGCAAAGAAAGAGATGCCAGAACAGGGACTAGAAACACACTTGCATCCATAGGAGAGAGTGCTGTTAATCTTCCACAGTTAAGGTTAATGTTAACTGTTAACAAAGCTTTATGAATGCAAAAACCAAGGCTATCATGCAATTTGTACGTGGATGACACCATGACAGCCCCTTTTACCCTGGAGAAGGTCAGCTTCAAAGCTGTGCAACGCAGTGTTGGATGGTTATCCTCGAGTGAATCAACACAAGGTTGCAAAAGACGCTTCTCCTCCCCTACACTCAGATAATATCCAAGTATTTGGAAAAAGTGCCTGTAGCATTTTCAGCTGGTTCAGTTCAGTTCAGAAGTTTATGTTAAAATGGCTCAAACTGCTGCAACCATCCCCAAATTCAACTTGCATCTACGCCCTAAGCTACAGAGGAAACACTGCTCCACCTTGCTGTTTGTGTCACCATTTCAGAGATTCTGACTAGTGCAAATCAGCAGTGGCCCAGACCTGTTTTGGGGTGACAACACCACAGAGGCGGCACCTCCAAACGCTCCAAGGCTGGAGCAGCGAGGCCACTCTCCCTTCAGTGTCCCTGATCTTTCAGTACCTTCTTCCACAGCGCAAGACACAGGCAAGTTCCCTGCCCAGACAGGCAGGTGAGGGTCTCCAGCATCCTCAGTTCCTCTCCCTCCCAGAGGCCGGGATGGCAGCAGGGACAGTGAAACGCGCCAGGAATGTGCACGGGGAGCACAACGGCTCCTGCAGCCCAGGCGGGCCGTGCCTTAACACAGCCTGGATCACATCCAAACTTTTGGCAAGTTTGCCTTCGACTCTGGATGCAGCGATTGCGGCTTGGGCTCCCTGCCCGGCCACCAGCGCCCAGGAGGCCCCAGTCAGCACTGTGAGCCCTGGAAAATTCCCACCGAGATGAAGTCAGACCCTCAGCCCTGAGCTCGCTGCAGGGCCGGTGGCGACTCGGCTGCCACGCGGTCCTGTCGCTTTTTAACAGGACGCTCTCCGAGGGAGCAGAGCTCCGGTACTGCAGGGCTGAGGAAGGACTATTTCCAAACACTGCACAGCCCTGTTCCCACCCCAGCAATCTGAAGAGCGAACTGAAAGCAACGACGAGGCTCCGCGGAAACACAAAGCACTGCAGAACGGTGAGAAAGGGGCAGCGTCTCCAGGGCTGCTTGCGGCCCGGTGCTTTGGAGCGTGGAGCCGCCAGGGACGGCACGCAGGTGCCAGCGCCGGTTTTTGCAAGGAGCAGCTGTGGTTTCACGAATGTCTTTACGCATCCCATGTTGCCTTTTCCGACTAGGGAAAGGTAACTGAGAAAGAGCCAAGGTGACCCACAGGTCCACGAGACAGACGCTGCCTGCCAGGCATCGCCACAGTTCTTTGGCGGAAGGAAGAGGCCGGACAGTCTCACACTTCGCACGCCAACCTGCAGCCCAACCAAACACGCTTAAAAAAAGGACAAACATGGAAATAAGTAAGGGGATAGGAGGCTTTTCTTTCCTCTACCATTTTCCTTTTGTGGATCTTGCTTCCGCTCGGAACAGCAACAGGATTAACTCCAGGAATGCTGCTCTCCTTCCAGCCGTATCTCATTAAATCTACTCTGCATACAAGCAAAATCATCTCATTTCTAGCTCTGGATCCAGCAATACCCAGAGCCAAGCTAGATTCTTTCCCATTTAGAAATCCCCACCTTTCCTGGTCCTTCAAATAAATACAGAAACACAGATCTTCCTCCCTGTGGAAGATAATCCGAAATGGAGTCCAGGTGTCTCTCACGATTTTTGATTCCCAAATCCCATTTTGATTTTGTTAGTGAGGATAATCACAGGAACACAGGAGAGGAGTTCTTGGGTACAACGACAAGGCACCGGGGTTATGTTGGAGTCAAGAATCCAGATCCTTGTATTTACACAAGCAAAATAAAACAATACATCTCCTCCCATCTATTACTCATAGATGGAAGAAGATTCAAAGTCCACAGTTTAAAATTCTGTTTAGTCTCCACCCCTTAATTTATCTCATTATTCATTCTTCACCTCTTCATTTTTTGGCTTTTGCCTGCTTGGGTGTTTAATCATTGACTTTATCAGGCCCTCGGAGCACCTTCCAGCTAAGAGGCTATAAGCCAAAGTGGGAAAACCTCTCTGCTGCATTTCTTTGCTTGTTTGCTTGGCCACTAGTGGTACAAAAGAAGTAAAAAGAGGAGTTCGCATCCATGATTGGTGACAACAACTTGATCAGAGAGCTGCAAAACAGGAGCTGCTCAACAACAAACCACCTTTGAGCCTCTTCTGGGCTTGGTCCAGTACTTTATTTAGCTCCATTCTGATGGTTGTGAGAGCAAAATATGATGCCTTTAATTCTTTAGACAGGCAATATTTGTGTTACATTAGCAAGGCTTTTGTCTGCTTTTTATTTGATGTCCCAGGTTATGTCAAAGACCTGCAAATTCTGCTATTTTGTCTCCAACACACCCACTAGCTGAAGCTTACGGAAAGAGAATGAGAAACAGGATCAGCAAAGCCAGGCCCCTTGCTGGTGATCACCTGCCAGCTTCAGCAAGAGGAACCGCAGCCTCTCTCCAAGGAAACAGCCCAGGGAGGCAGGTGACGCGCAGCCTTAGCGGGAGAGGCAGACAGGGTGTCTGCGCGCAATACGGCTTGGGCTCGTACTTCTCTTTCCAAAGCAGTTCTAGCCACCTGCTTTCCATGTGCAAGGGACCTCTTTGTGAGGTGGAACAATCACAGGACTGACTTTCCGCTGTTTGAAATTGACAGTTCATCAGAAAATGCTGCACTGGAGCCTGCAGAGCATTAGAATAGCAGGTGACAAGCATAAAATGGATGTAAGGACACAAGGGCCCTCCCCCCCAGGGAATCTGGGGCCTTTGCTGCCTTCACCAGTATCCTCCTTGGGTTTGCATACACCAGGCAAGGAAAAATAACCCAACTGTGCCAGCAGGCAAGGAGTTCTCAGCTTATTGGCTCTTAGATCTGGATCCCATTTCAGTTATAAACTATTTTAACCCAATGCTTGGGTCTTTCTCCCCAGCAGGTTGTCAATGTTTCATGAGAACCCCAAAACACAAGAAGTTCCTGGTAAAATAAGAGAAGCTCCTTTCAAAAAAGAAAAGTGAAAGACATCAATTCACAGACCAAATAGACTCTCTTGTATTTGAATTTCAAGTCCTTGAAGTAAGTTTAACGGAAAGAGCTTGTCTGAGCACAAATAAAGCATCAATATCATTGTTTTTAGAAACTCATTTATACTTGATCTTGTGCTGAAAAGTACTGTGGATCAACCCTGAAGAGTGTGGCTCAATGTGAAAGTCCCCAGCGCCACTATGGGATTTAAAATGAGCTTGGGTGAATGGCATCAAATAGGATCTTCTGGTCAGTGACCCCTCATCTCCACCATGTTCATCAATAGGTCAAGGAGAGACACAACGGGGAAACAGCTTTCTTTCCTTTTTAAAATATGAAGGCAGGTTCACTCCCCTGCACTTACCCACTCTGCACAACAGCTCTGAAGAATCCCCCCTCATCCTGCTTCCACTGAAGCTCATTTTCATAGGACAGAGTTCAGGCCAGCTGTGAGCTCCCTTAAAGTCCCTCCTCAGCTGATAACAACCCATCTTGCCAGCTTCAGCTGGTGCCGGGCAATGGGAACGAACTAAATCCAGCCTTGGCCCAAGAGCTGCAGCTTGTATCTGAGTGCCCCTTGGAAGCCAACGGGAAGAGTTTCACTCCTTTCACGCAGACCCAACGCACATCGAAAAGTGGGATGGCTAAAAGATCAGAAAGATGTCAAACTAGAGACCTAAGGAAGAAGCAGTTGAGCCGCTGCTGGCACAGGAGGAACTGACTTGGGAGAAGTTCAAAATAGGATGAGTAGAGCCCTGCTCCCACTGAAACCAAGGAGATTTTTCTCATTGTGTTTCCCAAGGCTAGGGAGACAGGAGCAGCCCAGTTAAATACAAGTTAGCAAGAACCCGTTTGCTATTGTGCTAAATGCATTGAGAGCAAGAGATCCAGATGGAGAACACATGATCTGGAAACCACTGTTTCATAGTTAACACCACACGCGACCCATCTTTGCTCTTTGCAGTGGGAAATCTCTTCCCAAGCCCCTGTTTCTGTCTCGAGAAGGAGGGCCCATCCATGGGGGAGCAGAGAGGCATCGCTAAAGCCCAACCCTCCCTTCGGCCGATCGCACCAGGGACTCCGACTGCGCACCGACGCTTGCACAGAGTTTACATGAGCGTGCAAATCTTCCAGCTTTGATTTGTAACCTTACATATGACCCCCAGATGCAGTGTTGGAATAGCAGAGCAAGGGCCTGGGAAAGGGAGCAAAACTCCTCGGGGCCCTTGCAGAACAATGACAAAGCCCTGGGACAGCCTTAGTGCAAATAATGGAAAATCTCCCGGGATTTTGCCATAGAACAGTGGGATTTTTTTTCCTTCCCATTTCAAGAAGGAAAAAATGTTCATGTAAATTAAAAGACCCTCACATTCACACAGCTGGAACGGAGTTTTATGGTATGCTAAGTGTGATCTGCCATGCAGGGAAAGGAACATGGATAAAACTCTCCCAACTTCTACACTGTTTGTGCAACTACTTTTTTTATGCACAACTTGCGGATAAAAGTTGAGAAGGAAACAATAGGCTAAACAGCCAAGCAGCACAGAACTACCAGCATAATTCATTAGACAGATGAGTTGTTGCATTTAATTTTGCAAAATGCAAAAGACAGACACAGAAGACCAAATTTCTCCTCAAAACACAAACATTCACTGGACACAGATCTTCGATTATTCCATCTGCACAACCACACGTATGTAAGATCGAATGTACTTTTTTCCCCCTACAGGGCAATGCTAACAATGTGAAGCCCAACCTAGGAAAGCAGGGAACAAAGCAACCTCTCCACAAGCCTGGAAAGATGCAACACTGAAGTCATGGGGAAAATTTTCTTTTTCCATTTCAATGACCTTTGATTTGAGGCTCAGGCAAAACCCAAGCTTCTTGTGGCAACAAGAGCAATAAAGGAAAATGACTTTGTGTCCTAATCTTGTAAAGAAGGTCCCGAGGAGGGCCTGAATTTCACTGTGAAATGCCAAAGAGGAGGCAAATGTGTGCAGAGTTCTCCTTAGTTCCTCCAGCGATTCTGGCCTGGGCTGGAAAACAGATTCAAGAGCCCTGCAAGGGAGGGATCCCTCACGGCCAGGGCACAGCGCTGATTTAAAGACACAACTATCTTCTTCCTGTGGAACTTCAGGGTTTTCAGGAAGATGCTCTGCCAAATCCTTGCACCCTAAATCACTTGGCCTCTCTGTTAAGTTGAACTATTGTCTCAGCCCTTTCCTTCCCTCCTACTCTTCTCACAGTCCTCTTCATTTTCCCTCCTTTTCCCATGCTTGGCTTCCTGCCTTCAGGCTTGCAGAGGCAGCCTCTCCCACCCCAAACACACAGGGCTATTGTGGACAGTGTAAACGTTTCCCAGTCCAATTCTGCAGTCTGTAGCCTAGGCCACACACACACACACACACACACACACACACACAGTTTTTCCCACATGGCTTTTCCCGTTGCGTTTGTTCGGCGCACGGGCTCCAGTTCTGCGCACTCTGCAGTGTGCTCTGCTTTGCTTTTTCAGTTCGGGGCAACGTGCTTCATGCATTTTGGCTCCAAGCAGTGCTTCCCATTTAAACTTGCAAATATAAGTATCCTGCATCAGAAAAAAAAGGTATTTAACTGATGCCACTGGCCCAGGCTCATGGCAGGGCAGTCGCGCCGTCCGGCTTCGTGCCTCCCACGAGGCGCTGGCGGCTGCGCTGCACGTCCTGCACTCACTCAGCATGTCTGACGCCTGGGTTTAGGAAGGGATGAGTGTGCGGAAGCTGGATTTAGCAAAGGGAGCAAGCAGCAGCCTCTGCCCACACCCCCAGGCACAGGTACGCAGTGCTGGGCAGACACCGCCGCGGACCTGCTGCATTGCAGACCTGCTCCGCACGCCGCGCTCGCTGCGGCTCCTGGCCAAACGCAACCTTGAAAGGGCCCAGAACTCCCCGCAGGGTCTGCTCCGCCACGACCTGCACGCTGGAAGGATCTGCGACCCAAACCCTGCAGAAAACCATGCAGCAGAGCCAGGGAGAGACCAGGAATTTTGCCTCCCTGAGGCCGGGCTTTCTCACCCCCACTGCTTCCGTCCCGGAACAAACTCGGGCTCCAAGTCCAGCTGGGAGAATTGCTGGCACTTGGTTAGCCGCTTTCTGTCAGAGCTGTCAGGGGTGGCACTGACAGCCACCACACTCACTCCTTCACCTATCACAACCCAGCCACAAACCACATACACAGGGAGTTACTCATTCCTGGAAGGAAAATGCGTGGCTGCAAGTCAGCATGTGTCACCTCAGAAGCAAGCCTTTCAGAGCCATGCCCATATTATATGTTCTATTGAAACCAGTAATAAGATATGAATCAGCAAAGCGACTGTACACACGTACATTCCTGTTGAACTCCGGGTTTACAGTGCCTTGGAACAATAAACAAACCTCTTCCTGTGGATCCTCGAGCGTGAATAGTCTCCCACTCCGGGCCACTTAAATGGAATTATTAATGTTCCACAGAGAGAAACACTATTAAATCTGCTTAAGTGGCCACCCAAAGCCCCGCAGAATGACCATCTGTAACAGCAAAGCCTTCAAGGGCTAAAGCAGCCGCGCTCAACCCATACAGCGTATGGAGCCAGTAGGAATGTGCTGGGCAGGCTTTTGGGGGGAAATTCCCGATTTTATGCATCCCAAAGTTGGGATCCCAAACTAGTCAAAGCTGTCACCTCAGATCCTCTCCAGATACACTCCCGGGCGGCCTCTCCGCAGAGCGCGGGGCCGGACGGCGCCGCGCCGCAGCCTGGAGCCCGACGGCACCTTGCGCCCAGCCCCACCGGGCAGCACGGCCACAGCTCCCAGGGTCGGCCGTTTAATCCTTCCCATGCCAAAGCTCCTTCTAAAAATGAGGATTTTTGAACAACTTATCCTAACTCATTCAGAATATTAAAACTTGCTAACCTAGGTACCCAGCACAATTTTAAATTCCAGTTTATGAAGTGGCAATGTAGGAAGAAGCTGGAGGCATCACTAAAATTTACTGTGAAGCAGATATGCAAAGACGATGAAGAGAACCAGCATCCTGAGAGCAGGTTGGGCCTAATCCCAGTGCCCCAAGAGCCTGTTTGGAGGGCACGGATATGGCGAGCTGCGGGACAAATGCGTCTCCTGCCAGGCATTTTATACCTAAATATCTGATCTGAAATTCCTCTCCGTAAGTGTTTACTCTTACGGAGCACACTTGAAGCAGCGCGCCGAGATAAAAGATGCAGATGCTCCGCTTTTTCCGGACCCAATTTCAAGCCTCGAACTTTGCTGCCCACTCCCAGGCAGAGGTCCCCAATGCCCTGCACGTTTCCAATGGATACCAGGAGCAGTGCGGGCACAGGAGAGCAATGCACAACCTCTACAGCACCCAGCCACGTCCTTGTCACCGGCGGGGAGCAGAGATGCCGGGATCAGCTTATCTGGGAAGGACAGACCCACGTGGGCTTCGACTGCCCCGCGCTGCTGCAGCTTCGGCTGCTGCAGGGCAGAGGCGGCCGAGGAAGAGCCGGCCCGGCAGTGGCTCCACGCGGCTCTCCGCGCTCGAGGACGAAGCCGTCGGGGGCGAGCGGAGCCGAAATCGTTCACACTACGTACGCGGGCACGAAGCAGCGGGCTCGAGGCCACGAAACACATGAGGTGTGAATTACAGCATCGTAACTCACGCCCTGAAGTGTCTTATTGCAAAACGGCTCTGAGCAGAGCTGGGATTTTTTTTCAGTGCTGTAATTCCCCTGCCTCTTTTTCTCTCCCCCACAACCATCTTCTGAGTGGAGATACATCCAAACAGGATCAAATCTCACCCTCCTCAGCCCTGTGAAACGTGAGTAAAACTAGCAGGGCTTGGCCCACTGTGCCTTTCTTAAGGCTTCAATAACATTAAATGAATACTCCTCAAACACAAACCACTTGCTGCCTTGGAACAATGCTGAAAAAGACATAAAATGGCCTCATCCAAAGCCCGGTTCTGCAAGAGCCAGAGCACTAAGCACTCCCCTTTCCCTCAGCCTCCGTGCACCTTCCTGCCTCTGGAGTGGATGGGCTGCTCCATCGAGGGGAAATCGAGGCACAGGGCGAAGGAATGTCTCCAGGTAGGAGCCCCACACTTCCTATGGGGCAACCCTGTAGCCTGCTGACATTATGTGCCTCTTCACGAGGAGGCCCCAAGAAGGGACGAAGGCTTGAGCTAAAGAGCAGCAGGCTCAGGCGGGTACGGCAGAGCGGCCGCCTCCGCAACGCCGAGAGGCCGCGCACGCCAGGACGGCCCCCGTGGCGAGAAGCGAGTGCCCGAACGCCCCCGGGCATGACGGCCGCCCCATTCGTGCCCTCGGAGGCTGGCGGGATGGCTTGCAAGGCAGGAAGCAAGAAACAAAATCCGGGTCAGGAAGCTGCTCCCAAGCCAACCAAATCCCACTGAAAGGGGAAGACGCTGAGGAAGCCTCTCCTG
Organism: Nothocercus julius; assembly: GCA_013398735.1. Lineage (NCBI taxonomy): Eukaryota > Metazoa > Chordata > Aves > Tinamiformes > Tinamidae > Nothocercus > Nothocercus julius. The sequence goes on along the minus strand of VZSV01000148.1, from coordinate 1,029,984 downwards.
GGAGAGGGCAAGCCCAGACACAGCCACCACGTCTGCTCTCATTTGAGGGAAGATGCAGCCGGATGAAACGAAGACAGGAGCTATTCCAGATGAGAAAGCCACACACACGGGTGCCAGAGACACCATCAGGCTCCCACAGTCCTTTGTTACCCATCCAAATTGCTCATGAGGGTAAGAGAAGGAGCCAGCTGGAACACTGGCTGGTAGTTTTAGAAGAGGGTAACCACCAGCTCCGAGACACAGCTGACCACAAGGCAAAACCACGGCTCCCATCAACATTCACCAGGAGGGATCAGGAAGTTCTGGGACCACAGGGACCGCCCAGGGCAACAGAGATGCAACTAAAAGCCAGGCCCGTATGGGTGGCATTGCCAACGCACAGAGAAGAACTTGCCGCTTCCCAAAGATACCTGTGGGGCCTCTTCCCCAGCAACACAAATACAACTAAGTTCCTCGTAGCTTGTAAATAGAGAGGCAAATCGTACAAAAAAAGGCCTAACACTTCCAGATCTTCATGGTCAGAGAAAACCTCCCCAACCACCATCCCTTTTCTAAGCACTGAAATGCTCGATGTCTTGCTTTGGTGCCATGGATAAATTCACCTCCTAAGAGGTCTTCCTGGAAAGCAGGGAACAGCTAGAGAACAGCCTGTGGATATCACAACAGCAATCCCTTCGACGCTCAGATCAACAAGGCACAGAAGGACATGGCACACAGGAAATGAAATACAAAGGCTGCAGTGGATTTAGGCCTACACCTAATTCCTTTGCTGTCCTGCAGCCTGCAACCATCAAGGCCTTCCTCTTTGCCCTTTTGTTCCAAAGAAGTGACAAGTTACAGACCCTGGACTTGTACAACTCCTGATCTGATGGCTCTCATGAACATCTCATATCCCATCTCTTGGTGACTATCATCCTTCTACCCGAATTTGGTGATTTCCCCAAAACAGGGGCACGCACTTGGTCTGTAGGCCTAGCTATAGCATCCTGCTGCTCTCCCAGGCTCACACAGACCCGCGGCTCAGCTCCACAGCCCGTCTTCTCTCCTGTGCGAATCGTTACCCTCATCTCACACTCTCCTGACAGCTTTTGTCTGGAAGTGACTGAATCCTCTCCAGGGTGGCTCATTTCTTGCACAGTTGCAGCAGTCCACACACATTTCCAACCTTTGTTAACCCTCTGGAGCTTTGGATGCCACGTTTCCAGCTGCACAGCCTGGGGAGGGCTCCAACAGCCCTTCCACTGTGGCAAAGCCTGGTCATGATTTTAGGCGCTCGGCAGACACGTGACGCCCCGTGCCTTCAGTCTGATGCCCACGAAGGACGTGTCTTGCAGTGTCTGTTCCCAAGTCTGCAAAGCACTAACTATTGCACTGACACTGTGAAATTAGGCAAAACATAGAAACAGAAACACCGCTCCTCTTCTAGCTCACCAGTCTCCCTCTGCCCCATGGATTTAAGAAGTGGGTCAGGAGAAAACTATTTGTAAGAGGCTGAAGAAGGGATTCCGAGAAATCCCTTCTACAGGAAAGCAGCCTGCAAAGCACAAATTCCAGTGTGCAGACCTGGCCATGCAGCAAATCCACCAGCCGTCTTGGAGACACCTGCCAGGCCCATCAGGGACCTCGCTGCCTTCTCACGACAGGGGAACCCTCCCTACCTCAAAAACTGAGCCCAGCACACCACTGAGCTGCAAGTCTCCCTGGCAGGGTAAACTATCCAAGTATGATTTAAAAGTGATCTCTAAAGCTAGGGAGCTCAGCCAACTGCTGCATCTGGCCACAATATTGAGAGTCAATCCTCCGGTTAATAACCTCAGACTCCATCGAGGTGTGACATTAAAAAACAATCCCAATAATATCCCAGCCGTGTCACTTTCCCCCCCCCCCTCCCCGTGAAAGGACATCTGGCATGCAAGGATTGGGTTTTCCCTCATCCTAGGAAAACCAGCAGCAGCATTTTCCGAGGGTCTCTATTCCCTAATCAGGGAATGGAAGAGATGCAGTCAGTTTGGGCATAGCTTCTAGCATTTTTCCAGACAGATGGACTCCTTGCTCTTCTCCGCTTATCCCAGAAAAAAACAGAGTTTCTGGAGTCATCCTTGAGAAGGAAGGAAAATCCATTCTCACCACTACTGTTCCAAAATGAGCAGCTGATGGTGGCAGTGTGCAATGCACCTACAACGCTTTTTAAGAAGGTAAAAGCACCTCTCCTATGCCAAATACACAAAAATCTTCAGCAACAAACGTCTCAGTCTGGTTTCTTCAGCAACGGCAACAGTCCAAAGGCCTGTGGTCAAGCCCAGCTTCAGCAGAGCTTCTGCTACCCCCATGCTCCTGCCTAGGAGCAGGTACATATATCCACGACACTCCTGCCCTGGGACACGGCGCTCTTTTCCCAGCCTTGGCTTTGCTCTAGCTGACACCATACACACGTTTACATAGGAAACCATTTACATACATTTCCCTGCTTTTAGGCTTATCCCAACTCTGTGTTCTACAGAACAGGTGTTCTTACACCTGCCAAGAAAACACCTTTTCCCTCCCAGAAGAAACTGAGAAACGGTCCTGCAGAATTAATTATGCTGACCCCAGCACTCTTGCCCAAGTCCTCACCACAGAAGGGACAGGACTCAGACTAACCCAAATAACATGTAGA